>WOVY01000237.1:0-316743 GCA_013436015.1 Rhipicephalus annulatus | reverse complement strand
GTGCAGTCAAAGAAAAAATTTTCAAAATGATGCTAGTTTGTGAAACGTTGAGAAGAATTATTTGGGATGCCCACGAGTTGTAGATGGCACGCTGTACGATTAAGGTGGCCTGGAGGATGGCCAACTCGTTTGTTAGCATAGGAACATATAGAACAAGTGAAGTACGAACCGTGCTACTTTCACCGAATAAACTCATGAGCAGCACTGAATATATATCAGACCAAGATACTTTCCAAAACCATGAAAGCTTGCCACCTTGTTATTTGCCGCGATGTGAGAAAATATTTCAGCTCCATTACCGTGCATGACGACGCTTTGCAACACTCTGTGCTTGCTACAGAAACTGCACAAACTAGAATTGACATATGAACTGACGGCGCTTCGAGGTAGTATGTACAGAGCCTGCCCGACGGATTGCCGCAGCACCAGGCAGCTAGCCAGTAGTGTCATCGCTGCTGCATGGGACCAAATGTTTAACGTGGTGATGGCTAGCAAACATATTATGCTGTCATCATTACTTGTGCTCTCAGGAACATAGAGATGCTTTCTCAACTGAGCGCAAGCAACTTCCGATTAAATAGCACCTGTGTCACAGCCATGCTCACACTCTAGCCGTGCGTCATTCACTGCCACGGATGTTGCAGGTTCGATCAGCACAATCGAAATTGAATATCGGAATGAGCACACACGTATGCTTTTCGGAACTTCGTTATTGCGAAAATTCGTTGAACAACATCGCCGTTTGGAAGGTACCGGTAGTTCAGGAGAAGTTAGCAGAGATGTGTGGATTGTATCCGTAACTGCACGTTTCATCGCTATTATTATTTCGCTTCGTTTGTCGAGCTCGAGCGTGTTGGCAGCATGCGGCACTTCATAATATCCACAGTATTTGTGTTACATGCAACGTCATCAAAACCATGTTTTTTCAACATTACTGCTGCAAGCAATCCGATAAATTTCCTCCAGCCGAACATCTTGACAACACCAACAACACTGTGTCACCACACTGCACAGAGAACATTTCGCCAACCTGTCGACAAGCTGCGCAGCGTTGGCCAATTTGAGACTGCAAAGTGCGAGCCCACGCAACTTCCCTCGTACAATGAATGGGATTCATGCACTACAAAAGCACTGACGAATGCAATATACAAGTAAAACACGTTGAGTTTGACTAAATCGGTAAGGCGATATTAACTAACCTACGTGGCTACAGAAAACCTCATAAAGTTATGTATTTCACGTGCGCAAATTTTTCTTTTTTCTAATACTATAATTGTTTCCTTGGCATGTGAATTAGTATTTTTAATTTAACTGATGGAATAACTTCAGTGAAAAATCTACCCCCCTAAGGCTGCAGAGACATAACCCAAACCTTGTATAGGGTATAACACATCAGTGTGCATGTGTGTGTGTGCTGGCATGCATGCGAAGTTATGTAAGTACTAGTAGTAATAATAGACTTTTATTCAGCCAAATTTACAGGCCGAGCATTTCGACCGCCTGTGCGATCAGTCGACGCTGTTCTTCTTCCCCTTCGGCGCCGATCCAATCGAGCCAGGAGGTGATGGAAAGGGATGGTGGAGGGAAATAGCTGGATTGCTGAGCAGTTGGGCAGTAAAACAGCAGTGTGACAGGTCAGCGTATGGGGAAGGACAATTAGGACAGCAGGGGTTAGACCTATATTTTAAAGGAAAAAGGCGAGAGGGGGTTATCAAGCAGTTCATTTGGATGTGCCGTAGAGTTCGAGCCTCCAGCGCCGTGAGTGATGGATGAGGGGGAGGTAAAGACGCTTGTCGAGCCGGAGCTGGAGATATACCTCCTTGATAGTGTGACGCAAGGAGATCTGCCCATCGTTATTCGCGGAGCTCTCACTGTCTTCCGAAGGTGTGGGCCAGGAAATGAACGGTGCCCGGTGCAATATATCGCGGGCAAGCTGATGAGCTAGCTCATTGCCGTTAATACCCGAATGCCCAGGAACCCAGCGGAGGACGACAGTGGAGGGTTGAAGAGCAGAGGCCGCTCGCTCGACCTCCTGTTGAAGAGCAGGGGGCAACGTGTTGTTCTGTATGTGACGGATGGCGGCGTGAGAGTCGGAGTAAATCGTGTACTCGGGGAGAGAAGGGAGGGAGGAAAATGACTGCATGGCGTGGACCATGGAAAGGACCTCGAGCGAAAGTACATTTGGCGGGTGTAAGTATGGCCCGCTGGTGTGCGTGTCAGGTGACGAAAGGTGTGGATGGTAGATAACGTAGCCACACGAGCCCCGAGGAGCCATGTATGAGGCATCCGTGTAGGCAACTCCCTGTGTAGAGAGAGGAGGAGAATGATGCTGTGCTGCCGCATGACGCCAGCCGGCGTGAAGAACGGGAGACATATGGATGGGAGGGGAAGGATGCGAAGGTTAGAAGCAGCGGTGCTAGCGGCAGAAGGCAAGGTGGGCACGGAAACGGGAATGTGAGGGATACCAGCTTGGGCTAATAGCCATTGGCCTTGACGAGTGAGAGAAAGACGGGCAATCTGAGAGTCGTGGTGCAGAGAAATAAGAGAACGTAATGGATGGAAGAGGCCTGTGGCAAAGAGCTTAGTGGTAGAGGTAGTGAGAGGGAGGTTTAGAGCTGCCTTGTAGAGGCCTAATAGAGCTCTTTCAAGTGTGTTGAGTTGCGTTTCGGTGAAATAAACGTAGGGTACAAAGTACAAGAACTTGTTAAGGGCAAGCGCATGTGCAACCCGGCACGCATGAGCCTCGTGGAGCCCCGACTGCCGAGTGACAACGCGTCGCAGGAGGTGGGCCACCGAGTGGCAAGTCCTCACAGCGTGATGTAGGGCCTGCGCGTTTTTTGTCGCGTGCAAAGGGAAGCCAAGAACTTTGCATTGCTGAACAGTGGGGATGAGAGAGCTACAAAGATGTAGGGAGATGAGGGTATTGTGGGAGCGCTGGTACGCAGACCGGTTTAGCAAAAGTAGTTCACATTTCTCCGGTGCAGGGGACAGGCCAGCAGTAGCGAGAAAGGAAGCGATAAGGTCCAGGCCACGTTGCAAAGTATCCTGCACGTGGCCGGGACATCCAGACGTACACCAGAGAGTGATGTCGTCTGCATAAAAAATATGGTGGAGGTCAGGTATTTGGGACAGTTGGGAGGCAAGGGGGGCCATAGCCATATTAAATAGAGTAGGAGATAGTACGGCACCTTGAGGAGTGCCGCGGGTGAGGGAGTGTGGGTTAGACAAATGAGTATCGACTCTGAAGCGAGCAACTCGATTGGAAAGAAATGATCGGATGTAAGAATACATGCGGGAGCCACATGACAGGGAGGAGAGCTGAGCGAGTATGTGGTCATGACTCACGCCATCGAATGCCTTCCGTACATCGACGGTTACAAGCGCATGGATCTGACTAGGAGAAGGTGAAAGGAAAGTATGCTGAAGAACAAGGAACATGTCCTGCGCACAAACGTGGCGTCGGAAGCCAATAAGAGAAGGAGGGAAAAACTCTTTCGCCTCAATAAAATCAGACAGTCGAGTCAAGGCCATTCGCTCAAGAGTCTTGCCAACGCATGACGTCAAAGAGATAGGGCGAAGGTTAGAGAGAGATGGAGGTTTGCCGGGCTTCGGAATCATGCAAATTAGAGATGATGTCCAAGAACTTGGAAGACAGCCGCTGTTCCATGCTTCGTTGAATGTGTGTAAGAGAAATTCCTTCGCGTTGTCGGGGAGATTACGTAATGTAGTATATGTTATCTCATCCTCACCGGGTGCCGAGCGGGTAGATTGAGTGGCTAAGGCAGCTTCCAACTCCCTGAGCGTGAATGGGCGGTCCAGGTCTGGGTTAGCTTCGCCACAGTAATCTGGGTAGGAAGGTGTGAGAGTGGGTGGGAGATACAGAGATTTTAAATTTTCAAACACATCAGATGGAGTCCCTTGAGTGAGAGCTTTAGCTAGGGTGGGAGCAACGGCAGGCTTGGTACCTAAGAGAGACCTAAACAGAGACCATGTAGAGCGCGAGTGCAGTGCGGAGTCAAGGCCGTCACACAGCGTGTTCCAACGAGAGTGCTCGAGAGAAGTGCCCTAAGCGATAATTTCAGCCCGCAGAGCATCAATTCGGAAGGAAAGTTGGAAGTTATGTGGCTGGGAGCGGAGAGCGCGTTTCAAACGTTTATGACGTCGCCATAATCGGAGGAAGTGAGGATCAGGGTCAGGAATGGGGAGTTGAAAACGAGCGCGGCGACTACAGGATGTCATTGCTGCGGAGATCCGCGACGTCCAGTCGTCGTAAGTTTTAAATGAGTCAGACAAAAGGTTATTACGGAATGCTTCCCAGTCAGTGTGAGCGACTCGTTGTTTCCGCCTATTGTGGGAAAGAGGGATGGTGATGTGTATGAGAAAGTGATCACTGAAAAAATTTTCAGCGGAGACCTGCCAGTGAAAAGGAAGGGAACTCCGAGAGAACGTAAGATCGGGTGTAGTGGAACGCTGTGAAACAGTGCCCGCTCGAGTAGGGGTGTCAGGAGTATTAAGAAGGGTGAGATGGCGTTCCTGGGCGAGGCAGTGTAGAAGGTGACCTGGTTTGAGTGTTTGGGGGTAACCCCAGAGCCTATGAGGAGCATTAAAGTCACCCCCAAGGAGGATATAAGTGGTCGATGGAAGGGAGTGCAGGAATTTGCCAAGAGCACTAAACAAAGAGGACGTGACAGGGGGTTGTAAAATGACATCAGAGCGAGAGAAATACGGGTAGAGGGTTGGTAATAGACCACACCAACTAAATGTTTCAGGAGGGGGGAGGGTACGTCTAGTGGTTCAACAAGAACGTCATTGCGTACATAAATGGACGCAAGTGGCTTTCCCGTCGTAGCGTGATATGCACGGTAGCCCGGGACGGCAAGGGCCGCCCGAGTCTCCTGTATAAGGAGAAAATGGGGTAATGTTTGGCGGGTGAGAAGATATTGATGGAGAGGGGTCCTATTATGACGAAAGTTGCGGCAGTTCCACTGCAAATATCGAGGTCCTTTTCACGCGCCATCTAGGTCTTTGGAGTAGAGGAAGCACCTACGCGTGCGCGTTCCTTCTTTTTTGCCGGGGGAAGTGACTCCTTCAGGGAGTTAAGCATATAGGTGAAAGATTCCAGTTGCTTAGATTGGGTTTCGAGGGTAGTAAGAATCCGGACAATTGAATTTTCCAGCTGGACCAAACGAGTGTGATGCGCAGTGGTGGTGGTTTCGACCATGTCGGCCAATTTGGTTACATGGGAGCTGGAGGTCGGGGCGGTGAGTGTGGTGAGTTGCTTATTTAGCTCCGTGAGTTGAGAGGTAAGAGAGGATGTGGTAGTTGCGAGTGTCTGCGTCAGTGCAAGTATTTTCTGTTGTAGCTCATCGGAGACGCGTTGTTGCTCGCGCTGGTTGCGCTCCAACATAGCCAGTCGCAGATCGAAGGAGCGGCTCTCGTTACTTGAAAATGGTGAAGGTGTGTTTGATGAAGAAGTGCACATGGGAGGTGTTCCCTTAACCTTAGCGGCGTATGAGCCGGGGGGGATGTTGCGGGAGGAGATAGGAGCTCATGCGCTGAAGAGGAGGGCGGCGAAGGCTGAGTGGCTCGGCGCATGGCTGTGCGACGGAGAAAAGCTGCTTTGGCGCAGTCGCGTTGCTTAGCTAGAAGGTAGGGGCAGGTGGAGTCTAGAGATGAGTGGGTGTTGACTTGGCAATGGGATGCACCAGGGTTGGGCGCAAACGTGAGCATCGGGATCTGCTGGTAGAGGAGACGCACAGCGGCGGCACTTGGCCGGAACGCTGTGTTGGGGCATTGATGAGCACGGTGCCCTATAGCAAGGCACCGAGTGCAAGTAGGGGGCTTGGGTTTATGTGGACGGCATCGGAAAGAGACGCGTTTGAAGTACACAAAGCGAGGGATGATGGTTCCAGCAAATGTTATGAGGACGGATTCAGTGGAGCCCATCATACGTGCAGCGAGTATATCTGAAGTAAAGGATTCGAGGTCATGCAAGAGCTGAGATGTTGTGAAGTGACCACCGACGTTGTGTATGACGCCGAGACATGATATTGGAGGACTGAGGGCATAGGGCTTAATGGTGATCGGCTTACCATTAAGTTCCAGACTTGTGAGGGAGAGTAGGAGGTGGGCAGTGAGAGGTGAGTGCGTTTTCAGAAACACAAGGCTCTGAGCAGGTTTGGCTTGAAGGGTGACCTCCGCACTGGTCTTGGGAGAGAGATTTGCGGCGGCTATGATGGTAGAAAGCAGGTCATAGAGAGGCAGTTTCGGCGTGAGTGTTCCGGGTGGAAGTTGGATTCCGACGGTGATGAGCTCGGAGCGGGGGCGGGCGGTCGAGGCAGGTTTTCGATTGGCACTAACGGTGTTCCAGCTGCCTTCAGGGGATGGCGTATTGTCTTCGTTGACTTGCGATGCCGTGAAGTCCATTTCCGTCGATAAGTCGTCAGCTGAAGTGATGGAAGGCAAAACTTCGGCGATGGAAGGAACGACGCTCGTCGAAACGCGCTTGTCGACAGACTCGGAATTTCCAAGGGTAGGCCAGACGCAGATAAGGTGGGGAGAGCAGCAGGCGTGGTTGATTGCAATGCCAACGCTGCATTACGGCTCTCGGGCTCCGGCGTTTGCGTGGCTATTAAGCTGAGAGTAGCAGAGACGCCACCAGCGTTGCACGTTGCTGGACCATGCGCGCTGTTGAGGAACGCTGCCTGTTGCTGTATTGTTGTCGGCGCGGGGCTGGTGACATTGCAAGATGTTGACAGTGGAGGCACGGCTGTATCAGCGGTACGACCGGAGGAGGCCGGGCTTACCGACAGGGCGTCAGTTGTCGTTGGTGTCGAGTGCTGGGCAGGACTCTGCATCGTGGAGGTGCAGGCGCGGCGCGTTAGGGTTAGCGCGGCGCCGCGCCGCTTCGTACTTTGAAGGGGCCTTGGGGGCCAGCCTGGGGTCGGACCGGGGCCCGGATGGTGTCGGCGTGTCCCGGAAGTCTTCTAGAAGGAATAGTGAGCTTGTACAGACACGGGCGGGGCCCGGTAACGGGCCAAGAACACGTGAAAGTGGAGCACTGTATGCGGCCAGCCAAACAAAACGGCGCCACCTGGCGGTCTCTCTGTAAGTACTATGTTCGTCAAAAATTTTAAGTGGTTTGAACCTGCCTACTACTAGCTGCCCCAACGACCTAATGACTGTGAGCCAGCATCAAAAGAGAGTGTTGCTGCTGTGGGCTAAACACGTGTGCCTCCTTATTCCGCTGAAAATATTTGAGAAACTGAGTTCTGCAAACTTGAACCTTTCCTTAGTTTGTAGATGGAACTATTCATTCTGTGTCGAATTATTTGTGCTGCTGCAATGAATCACTGGCTGTTCCGTTCCACGCGTGTCTGAGCAGCAGGTCGTGAGTTGTATCTTCACTGCAGTGTTGCATTCTGCATACACGTAATGCGAAAAACACTAGTTAACGATGCAGCACCCTTCCATACATTATCGGCAGCGAAGCCACAAATGCTGTGTTTTTCATTCACTAGCCGGCGAGCAACTTAAGAAATTGGCGTTTTTAATGTTCTCGTGCAGTTGTAGCACTAGGGACAGGATCAACTCAAATACTCTGGCAAGCCAAATGTATTTCACAGACACCCTGAATGTCGAGTTTTGATCATATATCTCTCCGGGCGGACTCAGTGCGTTGCTATGAAATTTCTGCTCTTCATATCGCGAAATTAAACGAAAGTACCGACACAGATGGATATTTTCAATATTTTTAGTTATTGGTGTATCGCCCCCCAGGTACTCCTGAAGAATTTATGGTACCGCTTAACGATTCCCAATATACAAGTTTAACCTTCCAAATTAATATACTGTGTTGGCCTGAGACTTTAGTTCACCGGGAATCAATTGGGTGAATTATCAGGAAGGTCAAAATGAACAAGCTGTGTCTCGAGTTCTTTTAGACCTCTTTCTTCCTTGACCTAACACAAATTGTCACTATAGCTACGCAAATCCACGAATAGGGAGAATTAATGCTCGACATTTCCTTAGTGCTTCGATCATTTGCAAAGCATCGATTGTAATATCGACCCCGGTCCTAGAAAGACCGGAGAAAGCTTCTGTACACGCCGCTTATGCCGTGCTGCTGCTACCAGAACACATAGCAAAAAGGAAGGAACTCTGTGGAGAAGCCTTAGAATCTATAGGACCACTAAATCTTGGCCGATCTTCCACAGTGGGTATGAACCTCAAGTGAAGGTGAACAAGAACAGGAATGATCTTGTTGAGTGGCTAACAATACTAGCTATTCGTAAACTTCCTGCGACTCTTCGACAGCTGTGATGGTGTCTGACTCGTATTCTGTGTGTTCATTTTTTATCATCGTCGTCGACATCAGCATTACTAGAAACTTTTAATCATTAATCCCAGCAAACATTCGTCTAGTGCGAATGATATGGGTGCCAGGCCATCGTAGCATATTTATAAACGAGATGGCTGACACACTTGCGCGAACATCTCTTGATCTTCCGATTGTGCCAATCATACCTCCTACAGCTTATGTAACAGCAGCGAGGTTTAGAAAACTTTCCCTTCTTGAAGACTCATCAAAAATCATGATACCGAATCCAGATTTCCCGCACCTGCACTTCACATGGAATAATAAATGGTGTCCCTCGCGTAAATTGGAAGTCTTGATAACAAAATTACGTTGCCGTGTACCACCTCTTAATTTCTACTTAAACAGGTCTGGTCTGGTGCCACCCCACTGTGCTGAAGCTGTAACGAACCTGAACATATCGACTATTTTCTTAGCACATGTCACCGTTTCAAAAATCAAGAAAAAACTGCTTCGAATTTTTATTCGAAAACTAGAAATATCGCTTAATACTCACAATATTTTGTCTTTTGGGGTCACTTCATTGGTACACAGCGACAGGAACATCTGCGGGGCTCTCTGTGAATTCATATATAACACAGGAACATTACCTTGCTGAGTCAGCGATCAGCTCTCGAATTTTACTAACCACACTACCACTTATTATTTAGCTGATACACTGCAAAGATTCAACTTTCAGGGCTAATTTCATATAACAATACCACCTCTGTTATTCAACAAATTCTATTATTTCTCTCCCCCTCCCCTTTTTCTTTTTTTACATTGCGCCAAATTAATTTCCCAGTCAAAACACAGTAATCATATTCCCCTAGTCTAGAAATTCTATAGGTATTGCATTAAGCACCGGCTTCTTGGCCCATCCCCCTTAGTGGGTGAGAGCCACAAAAGAAAGGAAACAAGCAAGCAAACAATCACAAATAATTCGTCGCTCCCCGCGCTGCGCGCCACGACTGCGCTAGGGGGCTGCGTGTGCTCGGTGGAAGACGAAGAAGCGAGCTCGGTCTCACGCGCAGCTCGCGCTGGTAGGTGTTCTGTGGCTCACGCCATTCCAGCGGCAGGTCGTCCATGTACACAGACGCTCGTCGGAGGCTTGACTTCACTGCTGTTCGGTGCCAGTCGTGTCCGCAGCCAGAGGTAAGCGTCGTCCTCCCATAGGTTATAAGCGGCGCATTTGAGTGCCGCCATCGCCAGTGTCCGGGCTTTCTGCATACGCCGAGTGTTTGGCATTTACCGCGTGTTTTCTCAAGACCTCCATTGGCGTTGACCTTCAGCTCCTGAGAAACACTCGGCGTATGGAAAAAGCTGACTTGACGGCTCGCGAGCAATCCTTCGTGGATCGATCGATACCCACTGTCTATTTCCAAACGCGATATTCCCATTCGGGTAGTATTTTTTTGTGTGTGCCGAAACGCCACGCTACTGCGCGAGCGAGCCGTCACGAGAGAACTTTTTTCTCTTGCTCGTGCCAGATAGCACGCGCTGGCCTTCGAAACCACGGTTCCTAATATTTGCTTTTAAATTTACTGGCCGAGTTTTCGGTCACAACGTTTGACGTACATTGGTGGGCGCTCGAAATGTTTAAATGAGGCATGTTTCGCCGCTTGGTTCTGGTGGGGAGGTATATTTCCTTCGCTCTCATCGTGCGCGCGCTTTGTTCTCTGTTTGGCCACTGCTCTGGTGCAACAAGTCACGCCACCTCTTCCTAGTATATGCATTCCGCTTGTTATGCACGCTAAGCAACTTCCTCGCCTGGAATAGTTACGGTCTGAGCTCTTCTTCCATGCTGTTTTTATATCGGCATTGAAATGCGATTTCGGATCGCGTGCAATTTTCGTGAATAAAAAAGAAAAGGTATTCCGGTCGTTGGTGGTAACCTGCGACTTTTCTGTTAAACTCTCCTCTAAAGGGTGCGTGGCTGTCATATACTATTATTTAAAGAAATATAAATGGTGGAAAACGTATAGCAGATATCTCCTGTTACTTCCAGCTCGGGCTCTTATCTCAGAATTCAACAGCATAGGATTGCGTCGTTCTGGCATATGTCGAAACTGCAGGAGACCTTGTCCAGTCCGAGTTGTCTTTCTTCTGGCAAAAAGATACGCGCTGTACTCAAGCTTCGCCGATTCTTTTCAGATCTATATTTGATGAACTGAAGTCAACTAAATTATCTTGCCTAGCAATACTTACTTCTAAGAATAGTGATATATGAGTACCTTGTCCTCTCGTTCTATAGCTAAATCGAAGACGACGCCATTGGCGGTGCAACAACGTAACAATTAGGATAAACTACGCCAAATCTGGAAAGCTGCACCACTTAATTAAATGACCGCTTGACATACAGAAAACGCTACAACTTTTATTAGTCTTAGATTTAGGTGTGATATAGTTGTTCAAACAGGCTTAAGCGAAAAAACCAAATTTTTTTTCTTTTTTTTGTCATGGCGTCGTACGCGATATCTTTGAAAATTTGTTCACCACATATTGCAATCGCCGCTTGATATCCAGCAAACGCTATATGTTCTAATAATGTTAGAGATAACTGTGTTGTTCTTGCATTGGTGCCACTACAAAAAGAAATTGCATATTTCTTTTATTTTCTTAGGTGTCGCACGTCCGAAGTGTCGGCCGCATTATCCAGCGTTCGTGCAACAGTTATAAAGCCTTACGTGTCCGACAGTCCTTCTTCGGCAACGCCCTGGCGTGTATTTGGAAGCGGCCTGCTGGTTCCTCCGCGCCTGATCGACGACCTGCCTGTCCCTGTCCACCAGCCGGACGATGTTGATCCGAACTCGTTGCGGCGGTGACAACTGCCGCTAAGGGTCGACTTACGCACATCGTCGAAGCAGCAAGGTTCTGGCATCTCGTACGCCCCAAACCATCGGAAGAGGAAAGGAATTTCACCGGTCACAGTGTCGAGCTGAAAGTGGCGAGCTGAGCTTGGTTTTGTACTCGTCACCCGGACACTCGACTTCTCTGAGGCCGCGAAACTCGCTGCAGATGGCCAGAGCTCTGAAAGGCGCCCACCTATCGAAGACTTGTCCCTGCTGTATTCGTGAGGCGTTAACAAAAGTGTACGGGAAGGATGAGGCCTTCGGGTGCCAAAGAGCTGCAGGCGAAAAAGATTCGCTTTCGCCCCTCCGCCCCGAAACGGCCTGTATCGCGATTTAACGGGTCGCCACTCTGTTTCGTCTGCCATACGCGCCTTCATGGAGTTCTTAAGCATAGCGGAACTGTAAAGAACACCGAGCATCTTGCACGCGCCTTGACGAGCATTGCAGCAGCCTTCGGACACATGTGGCAGCACCCATGATTAAATCGTTCTCTGAAATTTGATATCCTTTTCGCAGATGGCCAGCATTCATGGAAAGTACAAGTTTGTCTCCTGGCCCAGAGAATTGTCGGTTGATGCAATAATATCAACTAAGAAGGGGGCTATCAAGTTTGCCAGTGCTCGCATGTGCTATGTTCTGCAGAGAATAGGTTCTTGAAGACATTAAACAATGGCCACCCTAGAAGTGGATGGTGAACGATGTCCTCTGAAAACGCCTTCGATGTATTTCACTGGACATCGAAGGTCGCGGTGAAGTGGCCTGGTGAAGTGTACGAAGGCAGTGGCCGCAACAAATCCGAAGCAGCGGCACAGGCGGCCTGAGCCCTAATCCAATACGTCGTGACGAAAGGGCACGTCGACAGCGACCTGAATCCGAAGTGCAGCGATACAAGAGCCAACGGATTGCTCAAGTTGCCGTAGCCCTGCCCGAAGCCTCCGTCCGGGAAATATAAACATCTTGAAGGAGTTCGAGGATCTCGTGACTTCTGGGCCACGCCTTCGCAACGATGACCCTGAAGACGAAGGTGCCTGCGTTGACTCGTCGCTGAACGCAGCGGAAGGCGGGCGAAGCAAGGAGATGCATGACATCACGACCGGTCGACTGCTCAGGTCACCAGACGAGCACCACGTCCGAATAGGCTGCCTGGTTCGCTGCAATCGACCGCTATTTTTGCGTAATTTATGCGAACATTTTTATGCACGATTGACCTAATTTTGCGTACAGTCAATATAGATTCGTAACAAATTCGCATATTTAACTTTCCTATTTCGTAATACCACAGTGCGGCGTTATCAATGTTTTAAGGATTCCGTGTTGATGCCTTCCCCGATGCCTTCCCCGAGGAGGACGCATGATATGCCAGTTCAGCGTTATCTCGCATCGGAGTGACGTCGGGGTCCATACGCGACGAAGGAGTGACAGCATGTTTAAGACGCAGATTAGCATGTACTGCATGGTTGCATTGCCGAAAGACTCCAGCAGGCAGGCACTGCGCGCACGGGTGACGGACATTCGCAAAAAATGTTGCGGGCATCAATATTCTGGCGGATCTCCTTTACGTAGACAAAGGCCGCACCGATGTTGTCGCACAAGACTGTGTTTCGCTTGTACTATCTGACTCTTTCGCTTGCAAAATATTTCGCTTGTAATATCGGATACTTGTGCTTAGCCTAACGCAACAAAATAAAACATGAACCTGTCGCTTTAGTGTGTCAATTTCGCCAGGAATGCAAGCATGCCTTAGCGCCCAAGACCCACACCTATGTAAAAATTCATTCTTTATCAACGCGCCCCGCCGTGAAGGTCCAGTGGCCAAGGTACTCGTCTATGTACCTGGAAATCGCGAGATCGAATCCCGGCTGCGGTGGCTGCATTTCCGATGGAGGCGGAAATGTTGTAGGCCCGTGTTTTCAGATTTGGGAGCACGTTATGGAACCCCAGGTGGTTGAAATTTGCGGAGCCCTCCACTACGGCGTCTCTCATAATCATATGGTGGTTTTGGGACGTTAAACACCACATATCAATCAAATCAATTCTTTATCACAGCGGAAAAATGCTACAAAGCTTTTTTTCTCTGCACAAGAAAATTATTGTTTTGAGCAAAGTGGCTGAGGAGTACAAGTTTGGCAAATAAATGTGCAATTTTAAGTTAGCCACGCTTGCAGATTTATAGGTAGAAATCACATAGACCTAGTACTAAACGAACAACATGATATTGATAAGCCCATCAGCTTACTCTCTCTAATATGTAAAAAATTCGCAAAGGTCATTGCACTAACTTTATAAAAAGGTCCCACTTCAATCAACCTAGACAATTAGATGACTTCATGGAGAGATGTAGAATGGACCATCGGTTTTCGACTAATCCAGCGATAGACAAATATTTTGAAAAACTCATCTATCTGCGACGTTCATGGATGCGAAAAAGACATCTACCCATAAGAAGCTTTATTCATTGCCTCGCAAAGAGAAACTTCGACATTTCTGAATACCACAACCGTTATCTGCTTATCTACAAAATCTGCGATATACACAGATATCTGAAGGAAAAAAAATGTCGCGACGAAAAAAGGATCGGCCGACGGGATGTGATCCCCCCCCATTATTTCCTACGTGCATTTTAAGAAGAAAACTGACTGAACCCTTGAAATAGTTAGAAATAAAGATTAACTCTGAATACCTCATCGTTTACAGATGGCATGCTACTCTTCACCAATGATGGCACCGATTCACAAATATTTCTCGACATATAATACGCTACAGAAAAAGCAGGATTACAGATGGAGCTCAGTCAGACCCACTCCGAAACAGTACTGTGTGCTCAACACTCACTCGGACATGAACTCGCCAAACATTTCCTGAGCCGAACTCACTCAGGCTGACTCACGCTTACGAAAAACATTTTCGACCGGAGTCACTCGGACTCGCGGCTCGATCTTAGGCGGAGTACGAGTGAGTCGACTAATGAGTCCGTAAATCTACAATTAGCTTTTCTATGATGGTGTCAATGCTCTTTAGCATCAATATCTCACGTAATTGGTACTCGTCTTGGCGCCTTTTGAGATAGTACCTTCGAGTACGAATTACAAGGTGTTGCAAACCAGCAAAGGCATTTTTCTTGACACAGGTGACAAGATAAGATGTATTTATCGAGAACTCCCTGGGTAGAGTTGGCCGGGGAACGGAGTACATGGCACCCCCTACGTAATTAACGCCATAGATAGATAGATAGATAGATAGATAGATAGATAGATAGATAGATAGATAGATAGATAGATAGATAGATAGATAGATAGATAGATAGATAGATAGATAGATAGATAGATAGATAGATAGATAGATAGATAGATAGATAGATAGATAGATAGATAGATAGATAGATAGATAGATAGATAGATAGATAGATAGATTTCTGGAGTTTGACGTTCCGAAACCACCACATGATTATGAGAGATGGTGTACTGGAGGACTCCAGAAATTTAAAGGGGCCCTCAACCACTATTCAAAGCCACATGTTTTATTTGTGGGTTGTCAGAACGTGCTTAACACGTCTTTCTTGCGCTACCCCTTCTGCCACCAATTCGGAGTCCCGTGCTTCATAATCATAAACGTGCGCAGGGGTCTACTTCAGGGGGGGGGGGGGCACGAAGATTCGTTGCAGCGACCCCCCCCCCCATTTTGTAGAATGTATACTTGCGAGGCCAACTTTGTGCCCCTCTCTCAGTAGCTAGAGGTGCCTACCTGCCCCCTCCCCCTTTCGCACATGTTCACAATCGTATCGTGGTAATCGCACGTGAAACTGCTGAATTCTTTTCGATTTTTTTTATAACATGACGCTTAACTTTGTCATCATCGTCGTCGGCATCTCCTATCTTCACTGTGAGATGAAGTCGCTATTCCTGTCATATCCGGTTGTATTCCATGAAGGTTGCTGACGTGCATGCATCCATGCGTCAATGAGAATTATTCCCATAAGGGAGTAGACCGTAACTGCACTGGTACAGGCTGGCTTGTGTTGGTGACCGCGCGCCCCTATATTTTTTCCTTTACCTTTCTTCTTTAGTTGAACATTAAAGGGAACTTCACATCTGTACAGCGCCAGGCACCGCACTGTAAACGCTCGATGCCCGTTCGTCTTTTCTTTTTTTTAGGGGCGAAGCTTCTTAGGGTCGACCCATGTCCCCTGTCCGTTGGCGTGACACGCTTGGCACATACCCGCTCTAGATTGGGTATGTGCCACAGGGGATGCGAGATGGCGGTACTTGGAGTGTTCACAGATGGATGCACAGACGGACGCATGGACGGATTGCTAGACAGACTGGCAGATCGACGGACGGATGGATGGACGCACGGATGGATAGACGTACGCACGCACGGTCAAACGGATGGACGTACGCTCGGACGAATGGACGCATGGACGGACCCACGGATGGTCACGCGGACGGACGGAAGCAAGAACGAACGGACGGACAGGCTGAAGGCCGCTTCGCCCCATTCATCATCAATCACTCCGTAGTTATGCTGTGATTTTCTTTTCGTTGTTGTTGTTCAAAGTGTTCATTTCGTGCCCTGGAATGTTTTCGAACAAAGCCCTATCGGCGGCTTTGTGTGACAAAGCTTCGACGCCGCGGTTGACTCGAAAGTCGTGTGCCCGGCATTTCCATCCCAGCCGCGGTGGTTACATTTCGGTGAAGGCGAAATCAAGGTGATGTAGTTCAGATTCCGGTCATCCGGTGGTCAAAACTTGCGGAGACTTCCACTACGGCGTGTACATTTCAAAATTCAATGTTTCGTGGTTTTGCTGCGTAAAACTCCGGATATAGTTGTAAATGAAATTGAGCGGTGATGGCACCGCGGCCGGTGTTCACGTATGGAGCAACAACTTTAAGTTCACGCTGAGCACTTGTTGATCTATAAGACCGCCCTTGTATCCATGTGATCCATGCATGCACAGCCTCTGTATCATAGGCGAGCTCAGGGTGCTCCATTGAGGGAACCTCCCCTCACCCCTCGATGTGCGCACGCTTTGTACAAAAGGCACAGTTTTGCTATGGTGCCTTCTAGCCACCATTGTTTTGCCTTTCCGCCCAGTGACCGTGACGTGTTCTTTTTTCATGTTTCTGTAAAGATAGGCAAAAAAATGTTACCCAAACTGCATAATATATTAGCCGAAAAACACTAAAACCTAACAGATATTTCACTGTAGGCACACTAGTGTCTCTTATTTCAGTGCCCCTTCTAAAGGGTTTCGACTACCACTTCATTTTTACCGATTAGGAACCACATATAATCTAGTAAATGCCATCAAAATTTATGACGTCTAGGCATTTGATGCAGGAATTTCAAGGTGGCATTGCTACCCACACTTCCTTTTCGTGCATTTTCTACCTTACCAAGCGCCATCTTGGGGTGAGAGTGGTGTTCTCAGTATTGTGGAATTGTAGTTCGCTAATATGCAAAAAAAGGCTTTTCTCTTTAGTGTTCTTTTAAGTGCAGGAAACATAGAACATCTCTTACCCATTTAACAGTGAACCATGATGTAATGTTACCAGATGGGAACGTTGTTGCATTCCATGCGCGAAACAGCATCAGCCTCATGAAGTTTCTTTTTCCAGGTTTTGATTCGGTACCAGATCGAAAGAAGAGTGATTGTCATACCAAAAAGTGTGACGAAAGAGAGGATCATCTCCAACTTTAATGTATAATGCTTTTATAATAAAGCGTATTGTTGTAATTGTGAAATTTTCATTCTGTCTGCATGCATGGAGATAAGCTGTAATACACCACTTGTTCGTATTGGACTTGTTTTTTACCCTAGCTCCCATTTCTCATCTCGGCCTCTGGTTACTTGAATATATGCCTTGAATGCTGAGTGCTTTGTGTAGTATCATATGTCGTGGATGGTACAATAGCTCTGTTGCAATACAGAGGGCTGACAGCTGAGAGTTTCGAATTTTCACAGCAGGCATCATCGCACATCACAATATTTAGGCCGATTTGGATGAAATGACCAATGAATATCTGCAGTTAATTATGAAAAAAAGCATCCTTCATGTTCATTTGTAAAATGTTTTGTTTATTGTGAGGTTTGAATTTCGTAGGTTAAGAATTTATATTCATTAGCATGTTATGTCCCCTTTATTAAAGCAAAGCTTGACTGTAATGTCCCACCTGTAGCCATGAGAAAACTTGGAGGTTCGCAGTATGTCTTTACTACATGCACTATCTAGCACTTGCTTCATTGTTAATGTAATGTGCTGTGCAGTAAATTTTCCTGAAAATATCTCTAAAGCCCTTCACTGTAAACTTCTGGGTGCCTATGAATATTGTGCTGGCTCAATAACACGCTGCTTTCACTAATAAATATTTGTTAATTTATCTCCAGCTTTTAAACTCCATTTAAATTTTTTCCAACAGAAGGTTTCATACCTGCATGAGTGGCATTTAAATATTTTAATGACCTTTTTCCTTTTTGTTGGTTGGATATTCTCCAAGGTGTTCGACTTCAAGCTCACACAAAAAGAAATGGAAACAATTAATGGTTTTAATAGGGACCACAGATTCCTTGTTCTTTCATGGTAAGCTTAATGTACCATTATCATTATATTATAAAATTTGTGTGTCAACAAGTTTTGAAATTATGAGCTTTTGTTTTCTATAAATGTTTGCTGTTATTCGTGTTCCAGACACTGAACAAACCCTAAAAGCATTCTAATAATTTTTAATCAACAAACATTTTAAAATGTGTGCACTGTGCAAGACAATTCAATTCGCTGGCATTTTTTTGTCTTTATCACCGACTTGCCCAGCAACGCTAACAAATCAACGCATTTCAGACACTACATGATGCACCCTGGATGTTCTTGCATAAATTGCCGAAAATTCTCAGAACATCACACGTAGGTATCATAATTTACCTCTAAAAGAACTAGATGTAATCTAGTCGGTAATTCACTTTGGCATAAAGTTAAAGAGCACCAAGGTGGCGCATTCACTCTTGCACACAACCACACAGTCACGCAACCAAAACACATTCGGCATATAAGCAAACGCGTATAGTACTAGACATTTTGGCTGCACGAAAGTGAGTGTGTGTGCACGAGTGAATGTGCCATTTCTATACTTTTTTAATTTTATCGCACAATTCAAGTTCTTACGCTAGATTGCTCAAAGAAGTAGACATTACTTTGATGAGAAACTGAAGTGATAATAATGACTATAATTCACGGATTAAATTTTAACTACTTACCTTATGGCGTGCTGAAACTTAAAAGTTGTAGCTGGGGGGTTCACAAGACTGGTGCAGTCAAAGAAAAAATTTTCAAAATGATGCTAGTTTGTGAAACGTTGAGAAGAATTATTTGGGATGCCCACGAGTTGTAGATGGCACGCTGTACGATTCAAGGTGGCTCCTGGAGGATGGCCAACTCGTTTTGTTAGCATAGGAACATATAGAACAAGTGAACGTACGAACCGTGCTACTTTCACCGAATAAACTCATGAGCAGCACTGAAATATATATCAGACCAAGATACTTTCCAAAACCATGAAAGCTTGCCACCTTGTTATTTGCCGCGATGTGAGAATAATATTTCAGCTCCATTACCGTGCATGAACGAC
This sequence comes from Rhipicephalus annulatus, assembly GCA_013436015.1. NCBI lineage: Eukaryota > Metazoa > Arthropoda > Arachnida > Ixodida > Ixodidae > Rhipicephalus > Rhipicephalus annulatus. The sequence continues at coordinate 297,915 of WOVY01000237.1, read as the reverse complement.
GCTTTGCAACACTCTGTGCTTGCTACAGAAAACTGCACAAACTAGAATTGACATATGAACTGACGGCGCTTCGAGGTAGTATGTACAGAGCCTGCCCGACGGATTGCCGCAGCACCAGGCAGCTAGCCAGTAGTGTCATCGCTGCTGCATGGGACCAAATGTTTAACGTGGTGATGGCTAGCAAACATATTATGCTGTCATCATTACTTGTGCTCTCAGGAACATAGAGATGCTTTCTCAACTGAGCGCAAGCAACTTCCGATTAAATAGCACCTGTGTCACAGCCATGCTCACACTCTAGCCGTGCGTCATTCACTGCCACGGATGTTGCAGGTTCGATCAGCACAATCGAAATTGAATATCGGAATGAGCACACACGTATGCTTTTCGGAACTTCGTTATTGCGAAAATTCGTTGAACAACATCGCCGTTTGGAAGGTACCGGTAGTTCAGGAGAAGTTAGCAGAGATGTGTGGATTGTATCCGTAACTGCACGTTTCATCGCTATTATTATTTCGCTTCGTTTGTCGAGCTCGAGCGTGTTGGCAGCATGCGGCACTTCATAATATCCACAGTATTTGTGTTACATGCAACGTCATCAAAACCATGTTTTTTCAACATTACTGCTGCAAGCAATCCGATAAATTTCCTCCAGCCGAACATCTTGACAACACCAACAACACTGTGTCACCACACTGCACAGAGAACATTTCGCCAACCTGTCGACAAGCTGCGCAGCGTTGGCCAATTTGAGACTGCAAAGTGCGAGCCCACGCAACTTCCCTCGTACAATGAATGGGATTCATGCACTACAAAAGCACTGACGAATGCAATATACAAGTAAAACACGTTGAGTTTGACTAAATCGGTAAGGCGATATTAACTAACCTACGTGGCTACAGAAAACCTCATAAAGTTATGTATTTCACGTGCGCAAATTTTTCTTTTTTCTAATACTATAATTGTTTCCTTGGCATGTGAATTAGTATTTTTAATTTAACTGATGGAATAATTCAGTGAAAAATCTACCCCCCTAAGGCTGCAGAGACATAACCCAAACCTTGTATAGGGTATAACACATCAGTGTGCATGTGTGTGTGTGCTGGCATGCATGCGAAGTTATGTAAGTACTAGTAGTAATAATAGACTTTTATTCAGCCAAATTTACAGGCCGAGCATTTCGACCGCCTGTGCGATCAGTCGACGCTGTTCTTCTTCCCCTTCGGCGCCGATCCAATCGAGCCAGGAGGTGATGGAAAGGGATGGTGGAGGGAAATAGCTGGATTGCTGAGCAGTTGGGCAGTAAAACAGGCAGTGTGACAGGTCAGCGTATGGGGAAGGACAATTAGGACAGCAGGGGTTAGACCTATATTTATAAAGGAAAAGGCGAGAGGGGGTTATCAAGCAGTTCATTTGGATGTGCCGTAGAGTTCGAGCCTCCAGCGCCGTGAGTGATGGATGAGGGGGAGGGTAAAGACGCTTGTCGAGCCGGAGCTGGAGATATACCTCCTTGATAGTGTGACGCAAGGAGATCTGCCCTTCGTTATTCGCGGAGCTCTCACTGTCTTCCGAAGGTGTGGGCCAGGAAATGAACGGTGCCCGGTGCAATATATCGCGGGCAAGCTGATGAGCTAGCTCATTGCCGTTAATACCCGAATGCCCAGGAACCCAGCGGAGGACGACAGTGGAGGGTTGAAGAGCAGAGGCCGCTCGCTCGACCTCCTGTTGAAGAGCAGGGGGCAACGTGTTGTTCTGTATGTGACGGATGGCGGCGTGAGAGTCGGAGTAAATCGTGTACTCGGGGAGAGAAGGGAGGGAGGAAAATGACTGCATGGCGTGGACCATGGAAAGGACCTCGAGCGAAAGTACATTTGGCGGGTGTAAGTATGGCCCGCTGGTGTGCGTGTCAGGTGACGAAAGGTGTGGATGGTAGATAACGTAGCCACACGAGCCCCGAGGAGCCATGTATGAGGCATCCGTGTAGGCAACTCCCTGTGTAGAGAGAGGAGGAGAATGATGCTGTGCTGCCGCATGACGCCAGCCGGCGTGAAGAACGGGAGACATATTGGATGGGAGGGGAAGGATGCGAAGGTTAGAAGCAGCGGTGCTAGCGGCAGAAGGCAAGGTGGGCACGGAAACGGGAATGTGAGGGATACCAGCTTGGGCTAATAGCCATTGGCCTTGACGAGTGAGAGAAAGACGGGCAATCTTAGAGTCGTGGTGCAGAGAAATAAGAGAACGTAATGGATGGAAGAGGCCTGTGGCAAAGAGCTTAGTGGTAGAGGTAGTGAGAGGGAGGTTTAGAGCTGCCTTGTAGAGGCCTAATAGAGCTCTTTCAAGTGTGTTGAGTTGCGTTTCGGTGAAATGAACGTAGGGTACAAAGTACAAGAACTTGTTAAGGGCAAGCGCATGTGCAACCCGGCACGCATGAGCCTCGTGGAGCCCCGACTGCCGAGTGACAACGCGTCGCAGGAGGTGGGCCACCGAGTGGCAAGTCCTCACAGCGTGATGTAGGGCCTGCGCGTTTTTTGTCGCGTGCAAAGGGAAGCCAAGAACTTTGCATTGCTGAACAGTGGGGATGAGAGAGCTACAAAGATGTAGGGAGATGAGGGTATTGTGGGAGCGCTGGTACGCAGACCGGTTTAGCAAAAGTAGTTCACATTTCTCCGGTGCAGGGGACAGGCCAGCAGTAGCGAGAAAGGAAGCGATAAGGTCCAGGCCACGTTGCAAAGTATCCTGCACGTGGCCGGGACATCCAGACGTACACCAGAGAGTGATGTCGTCTGCATAAAAAATATGGTGGAGGTCAGGTATTTGGGACAGTTGGGAGGCAAGGGGGGCCATAGCCATATTAAATAGAGTAGGAGATAGTACGGCACCTTGAGGAGTGCCGCGGGTGAGGGAGTGTGGGTTAGACAAATGAGTATCGACTCTGAAGCGAGCAACTCGATTGGAAAGAAATGATCGGATGTAAGAATACATGCGGGAGCCACATGACAGGGAGGAGAGCTGAGCGAGTATGTGGTCATGACTCACGCCATCGAATGCCTTCCGTACATCGACGGTTACAAGCGCATGGATCTGACTAGGAGAAGGTGAAAGGAAAGTATGCTGAAGAACAAGGAACATGTCCTGCGCACAAACGTGGCGTCGGAAGCCAATAAGAGAAGGAGGGAAAAACTCTTTCGCCTCAATAAAATCAGACAGTCGAGTCAAGGCCATTCGCTCAAGAGTCTTGCCAACGCATGACGTCAAAGAGATAGGGCGAAGGTTAGAGAGAGATGGAGGTTTGCCGGGCTTCGGAATCATGCAAATTAGAGATGATGTCCAAGAACTTGGAAGACAGCCGCTGTTCCATGCTTCGTTGAATGTGTGTAAGAGAAATTCCTTCGCGTTGTCGGGGAGATTACGTAATGTAGTATATGTTATCTCATCCTCACCGGGTGCCGAGCGGGTAGATTGAGTGGCTAAGGCAGCTTCCAACTCCCTGAGCGTGAATGGGCGGTCCAGGTCTGGGTTAGCTTCGCCACAGTAATCTGGGTAGGAAGGTGTGAGAGTGGGTGGGAGATACAGAGATTTTAAATTTTCAAACACATCAGATGGAGTCCCTTGAGTGAGAGCTTTAGCTAGGGTGGGAGCAACGGCAGGCTTGGTACCTAAGAGAGACCTAAACAGAGACCATGTAGAGCGCGAGTGCAGTGCGGAGTCAAGGCCGTCACACAGCGTGTTCCAACGAGAGTGCTCGAGAGAAGTGCCCTAAGCGATAATTTCAGCCCGCAGAGCATCAATTCGGAAGGAAAGTTGGAAGTTATGTGGCTGGGAGCGGAGAGCGCGTTTCAAACGTTTATGACGTCGCCATAATCGGAGGAAGTGAGGATCAGGGTCAGGAATGGGGAGTTGAAAACGAGCGCGGCGACTACAGGATGTCATTGCTGCGGAGATCCGCGACGTCCAGTCGTCGTAAGTTTTAAATGAGTCAGACAAAAGGTTATTACGGAATGCTTCCCAGTCAGTGTGAGCGACTCGTTGTTTCCGCCTATTGTGGGAAAGAGGGATGGTGATGTGTATGAGAAAGTGATCACTGAAAAAATTTTCAGCGGAGACCTGCCAGTGAAAAGGAAGGGAACTCCGAGAGAACGTAAGATCGGGTGTAGTGGAACGCTGTGAAACAGTGCCCGCTCGAGTAGGGGTGTCAGGAGTATTAAGAAGGGTGAGATGGCGTTCCTGGGCGAGGCAGTGTAGAAGGTGACCTGGTTTGAGTGTTTGGGGGTAACCCCAGAGCCTATGAGGAGCATTAAAGTCACCCCCAAGGAGGATATAAGTGGTCGATGGAAGGGAGTGCAGGAATTTGCCAAGAGCACTAAACAAAGAGGACGTGACAGGGGGGTTGTAAAATGACATCAGAGCGAGAGAAATACGGGTAGAGGGTTGGTAATAGACCACACCAACTAAATGTTTCAGGAGGGGGGAGGGTACGTCTAGTGGTTCAACAAGAACGTCATTGCGTACATCATCATCATCATCATCATCAGCCTGACTACGTCCACTGCAGGACAAAGGCCTCTCCCATGTTCCGCCAGTTAACCCGGTCCTGTGCTTGCTGCTGCCAATTTATACCCGCAAATTTCTTAATCTCATCTGCCCACCTAACCTTCTGTCTCCCCCGAACCCGCTTCCCTTCTCTGGGAATCCAGTCAGTTACCCTTAATGACCAGCGGTTATCCTGTCTACGCGCTACATGCCCTGCCCATGTCCATTTCTTCTTCTTGATTTCAGCTATGATATCCTTAACCCCCGTTTGTTCCCTAATCCACTCTGCTCTCTTCTTGTCTCTTAAGGTTACACCTACCATTTTTCTTTCCATTGCTCGCTGCGTCGTCCTCAATTTAAGCTGAACCCTCTTTGTGAGTCTCCAGGTTTCTGCTCCGTAGCTAAGTACCGGCAAGATACAGCTGTTATATACCTTCCTCTTGAGGGATAGTGGCAATCTACCTGTCATAATTTGAGAGTGCTTGCCGAATGTGCTCCACCCCATTCTTATTCTTCTAGTTACTTCAATCTCGTGGTTCGGCTCTGCGGTTATTACCTGCCCTAAGTAGACATAGTCTTTTACAACTTCAAGTGCACTATTACCTATCTCGAAGCGCTGCTCCTTGCCGAGGTTGTTGTACATTACTTTCGTTTTCTGCAGATTAATTTTAAGACCCACCTTTCTGCTCTCCTTGTCTAACTCCGTAATCATGAGTTGCAATTCGTCCCCCGAGTTACTCAGCAATGCAATGTCATCAGCGAAGCGCAGGTTACTAAGGTATTCTCCATTGACTCTTATCCCTAACTGTTCCCATTCTAGGCTTCTGAAAACCTCCTGTAAGCACGCGGTAAATAGCATTGGGGAAATTGTGTCCCCCTGCCTTACACCCTTCTTGATTGGTATTCTGTTGCTTTCTTTATGAAGCACTATGGTAGCAGTTGATCCCCTGTAGATTTCTTCCAGAATGTTTATATATACTTCATCTACGCCCTGATTCCGCAGTGTTTGCATGACGGATGATATTTCTACTGAATCAAACGCCTTCTCGTAATCTATGAAGGCTATGTATAGTGGTTGGTTATACTCTGAGCATTTCTCTATTACCTGATTTATAGTATGAATGTGGTCAGTTGTTGAGTAGCCTGTTCGAAATCCTGCTTGTTCCTTTGGTTGATTGAATTCTAATGTTTTCTTTACTCTGTTAGCAATTACCTTTGTAAATAGCTTGTATACTACAGAGAGCAAGCTGATCGGCCTGTAATTCTTCAAGTCCTTGTCATCTCCTTTTTTATGTATTAAGATGATGTTAGCGTTCTTCCAAGACTCTGGTACTTTTCCCGTCAGGAGACACCTCGTAAATAGAGTGGCTAGTTTTTCTAACACAATCTGTCCTCCATCTTTCAAGAGATCTGATGTTACCCGATCCTCACCAGCAGCTTTGCCTCTGTGCATGCTCTCCAAAGCTTTTCTGACTTCTTCTATCATTACCGGTGGGGTGTCGTCTGGGTTACTGCTAGTTCTTATAGTATTAAGGTCGTGGTTGTCTCGGCTACTGTACAGATCTCTGTAAAACTCCTCCGCTATTTTAACTATCCTATCCATATTGGTAGTTATTTTGCCTTCTTTGTCCCTTAGTGCATACATCCGACTTTTGCCTATCCCAAGTTTCCTCTTCAATGCTTTGACACTTCCTCCATTTTTCAGAGCGTGTTCAATTCTCTCCATGTTATACCTTCTTACATCGCATACCTTACGTCTATTAATCAACTTCGAAAGCTCTGCCAGTTCTATTTTCTCTGTTGTACTTGACACTTTCATGATTTGACGCTTCTTAATTAGGTTCTTCGTTTCCTGCGAAAGCTTGCCAGTGTCCTGTCTAACTACCTTGCCTCCAACTTCCACTGCACACTCCGTAATGATACTCGTCAGATTATCATTCATTGTATCTACGCTAAGGTTGGTTTCCTCACTAAGAGCCGAGTACCTGTTCTGCAGCGACACTCTGAATTCCTGTACTTTCCCTCTCAGTGCTAGCTGATTGATTGGCTTCTTGCGTATCAGTTTCTGTCGTTCCTTCTTCAAGTCTAGGCGAATTCGAGACCGTACCATTCTATGGTCACTGCATCGTACCTTGCCAACCACTTCCACATCCTGCACGATTCCAGGGTGTGCACTCATTATAAAGTCTATTTCGTTCTTATTTTCGCCATTAGGGCTCCTCCATGTCCACTTGCGGTTTTCCCGTTTTCGGTAGAAGGTATTCAAAATCCGTAAATTATTGCGTTCTGCGAATTCTACTAGTAGCTCTCCTCTGGCGTTTCTAGTGCCGATGCCATAATCTCCTACTGCCTGGTCTCCAGCCTGCTTCTTCCCTACCTTTGCATTAAAGTCGCCCATCACTATAGTATACTGTGTTTTTACCTTACTCATTGCCGATTCGACGTCTTCATAGAAGCTTTCAACTGAAGCGTCTTCATGGCTGGATGTAGGCGCGTAAGCCTGTACTACCTTCATTTTGTATCTTTTATTCAGTTTAATTACGATACCTACCACCCTTTCATTAATGCTATAGTATTCCTCTATGTTGCCAGCTATGTTTCTGTGAATTAGGAACCCCACTCCCAGTTCTCTTCTGTCTGCCAAGCCCCTGTAGCAAAGGACGTGCCCATTCTGTAGCACCGTATAGGCCTCATCTGTCCTCCTAACCTCACTGAGGCCTATTATATCCCATTTAACACCCGCTAGCTCCTCGAATAGTACAGCTAGACTTCCTTCACTAGATAAGGTTCTAGCGTTAAACGTGGCCAAGTTCAGGTTCCAATGGCGGCCTGTCCGGATCCAGAGATTCTTAGCACCCTCTGCTGCGTTGCAGATCTGACCGCCGCCGTGGTCAGTTGCTTCGCAGCTGCTGGGGACTGAGGGCCGTGAGTTATTTGACGTAAGCATGTGGGAGGTAGTGGCCAGATACTGCACCAGGGTGGCCAATCCTTCTCTGGTGAGGGAGTGCGTTCTCGGCGGTGTTTGCCGGTGAGGCCGCACCCCAGGCCTCTTAATGCAGTTCCATCAACACGCGGATTTTTTTTTTTTTTAATCCGGTTGGGAACTGCGCGGTACCGGGATTTGAACCACGGACCTCTTGCATGCGAGGCGGATGCTCTAACCACTACGCCATCGCCGCATTGCGTACATAAATGGACGCAAGTGGCTTTCCCGTCGTAGCGTGATAGGCACGATAGCCCGGGACGGCAAGGGCCGCCCGAGTCTCCTGTATAAGGAGAAAATGGGGTAATGTTTGGCGGGTGAGAAGATATTGATGGAGAGGGGTCCTATTATGACGAAAGTTGCGGCAGTTCCACTGCAAAATATCGAGGTCCTTTTCACGCGCCATCTAGGTCTTTGGAGTAGAGGAAGCACCTACGCGTGCGCGTTCCTTCTTTTTTGCCGGGGGAAGTGACTCCTGCAGGGAGTTAAGCATATAGGTGAAAGATTCCAGTTGCTTAGATTGGGTTTCGAGGGTAGTAAGAATCCGGACAATTGAATTTTCCAGCTGGACCAAACGAGTGTGATGCGCAGTGGTGGTGGTTTCGACCATGTCAGCAAATTTGGTTACATGGGAGCTGGAGGTCGGGGCGGTGAGTGTGGTGAGTTGCTTATTTAGCTCCATGAGTTGAGAGGTAAGAGAGGATGTGTTAGTTGCGAGTGTCTGCGTCAGTGCAAGTATTTTCTGTTGTAGCTCATCGGAGACGCGTTGTTGCTCGCGCTGGTTGCGCTCCAACATAGCCAGTCGCAGATCGAAGGAGCAGCTCTCGTTACTTGAAAATGGTGAAGGTGTGTTTGATGAAGAAGTGCACATGGGAGGTGTTCCCTTAACCTTAGCGGCGTATGAGCCCGGGGGGGATGTTGCGGGAGGAGATAGGAGCTCATGCGCTGAAGAGGAGGGCGGCGAAGGCTGAGTGGCTCGGCGCATGGCTGTGCGACGGAGAAAAGCTGCTTTGGCGCAGTCGCGTTGCTTAGCTAGAAGGTAGGGGCAGGTGGAGTCTAGAGATGAGTGGGTGTTGACTTGGCAATGGATGCACCAGGGTTGGGCGCAAACGTGAGCATCGGGATCTGCTGGTAGAGGAGACGCACAGCGGCGGCACTTGGCCGGAACGCTGTGTTGGGGGCATTGATGAGCACGGTGCCCTATAGCAAGGCACCGAGTGCAAGTAGGGGGCTTGGGTTTATGTGGACGGCATCGGAAAGAGACGCGTTTGAAGTACACAAAGCGAGGGATGATGGTTCCAGCAAATGTTATGAGGACGGATTCAGTGGAGCCCATCATACGTGCAGCGAGTATATCTGAAGTAAAGGATTCGAGGTCATGCAAGAGCTGAGATGTTGTGAAGTGACCACCGACGTTGTGTATGACGCCGAGACATGATATTGGAGGACTGAGGGCATAGGGCTTAATGGTGATCGGCTTACCATTAAGTTCCAGACTTGTGAGGGAGAGTAGGAGGTGGGCAGTGAGAGGTGAGTGCGTTTTCAGAAACACAAGGCTCTGAGCAGGTTTGGCTTGAAGGGTGACCTCCGCACTGGTCTTGGGAGAGAGATTTGCGGCGGCTATGATGGTAGAAAGCAGGTCATAGAGAGGCAGTTTCGGCGTGAGTGTTCCGGGTGGAAGTTGGATTCCGACGGTGATGAGCTCGGAGCGGGGGCGGGCGGTCGAGGCAGGTTTTCGATTGGCACTAACGGTGTTCCAGCTGCCTTCAGGGGATGGCGTATTGTCTTCGTTGACTTGCGATGCCGTGAAGTCCATTTCCGTCGATAAGTCGTCAGCTGAAGTGATGGAAGGCAAAACTTCGGCGATGGAAGGAACGACGCTCGTCGAAACGCGCTTGTCGACAGACTCGGAATTTCCAATGGGTAGGCCAGACGCAGATAAGGTGGGGAGAGCAGCAGGCGTGGTTGATTGCAATGCCAACGCTGCATTACGGCTCTCGGGCTCCGGCGTTTGCGTGGCTATTAAGCTGAGAGTAGCAGAGACGCCACCAGCGTTGCACGTTGCTGGACCATGCGCGCTGTTGAGGAACGCTGCCTGTTGCTGTATTGTTGTCGGCGCGGGGCTGGTGACATTGCAAGATGTTGACAGTGGAGGCACGGCTGTATCAGCGGTACGACCGGAGGAGGCCGGGCTTACCGACAGGGCGTCAGTTGTCGTTGGTGTCGAGTGCTGGGCAGGACTCTGCATCGTGGAGGTGCAGGCGCGGCGCGTTAGGGTTAGCGCGGCGCCGCGCCGCTTCGTACTTTTGAAGGGGCCTTGGGGGCCAGCCTGGGGTCGGACCGGGGCCCGGATGGTGTCGGCGTGTCCCGGAAGTCTTCTAGAAGGAATAGTGAGCTTGTACAGACACGGGCGGGGCCCGGTAACGCGCCAAGAACACGTGAAAGTGGAGCACTGTATGCGGCCAGCCAAACAAAACGGCGCCACCTGGCGGTCTCTCTGTAAGTACTATGTTCGTCAAAATTTTAAGTGGTTTGAACCTGCCTACTACTAGCTGCCCCAACGACTTAATGACTGTGAGCCAGCATCAAAAGAGAGTGTTGCTGCTGTGGGCTAAACACGTGTGCCTCCTTATTCCGCTGAAAATGTTGAGAAACTGAGTTCTGCAAACTTGAACCTTTCCTTAGTTTGTAGATGGAACTATTCATTCTTGTGTCGAATTATTTGTGCTGCTGCAATGAATCACTGGCTGTTCCGTTCCACGCGTGTCTGAGCAGCAGGTCGTGAGTTGTATCTTCACTGCAGTGTTGCATTCTGCATACACGTAATGCGAAAACACTAGTTAACGATGCAGCACCCTTCCATACATAATAGCGAAGCCATCAGATGCTGTGTTTTTCACTTCACTAGCCGGCGAGCAACAAGAAATTGGCGTTTTTAATGTTCTCGTGCAGTTTGTAGCACATAGGGAGAAGATCAACTCAAATACTCTGCAAGCCAAAATGTATTTCACAGACACCCTGAATGTCGAGGTTTTTGATCATATATCTCTCCGGGCGGACTCAGTGCGTTGCTATTGAAAATTTCTGCTCTTCATATCGCGAAATTAAATCGGGAGTACCGCAGGGTAGCGTATTGGGACCGACCTTATTTATTGTCTATGTAAATGACATTGCTGAAATTGTTAGTAATGCATCCATTGTGCTTTACGCTGACGATACAAGTTTGTTTGTCTCTGGCCATGAACTTGATGTTCTGTCGCAGAAATCTAGCAATATTCTTTCTAATGTGTCGGCATAGTCTCGTAATAATGCTCTAACAATTAACAGCTCAAAATCGAAAGCCATATTGTTCAGGGCGAGAGGCAGGATACCTTGTTTCAATCAATAATTATTCTTAGACGGTGCTCCCATTGAAATTTTGAAGAAATACAAAGTGTTAGGCGTTACGTTTTCAGAACACATGAATTGGACCGATAACGTTGAACTAATATCAAAATCGTTGTCATCTGCCGCTGGTGTGCTATCTCGCTGTCGGCATTTTTTTCCCTGGGAAGGTGAAGTTGCAAATATATTACGCCTTGTTTGAATCGCATCTCCACTATTGTGCGCTTGTATGGGCCTCCACCACGAAAGCTAAAATTCGTACACTTCAACTTTAAAAACGCGCACTTCGACAAATGGCCAATGTACCCTATTTTCATGCTAGCGCTCAACTTTTTCAAAAACATAATATAATACGTGAACAAATCTTTACAAATACCGAATTTTATATTCATTTTGTTTCGCCTCCGAACAATATCAAATCTTTCCTAAAACATTCGTCACGACTCGAATACAAAAAAAAAGTGACTCGCGCACTCGTATATAGCCAAGACAGGTGGTTAGTACCATTCCGACGCACAAATTATCTTATGCAGTCCCTACGACATAGCCTACCTTCGTTGTTAAATAAAGAGCAAGGGGAAACATTTAATCCGAATACTTTGAGTCGCAAACAAATTAGACAATACTTTTGTAAATCGGAATAAACTTATAAAAGACATCATTATTACATTTTCGAATTTTCTGGTATATTATCTACTTCGCGCTCAGTGTTTCAATATAAAAAGTATTATCATATTGTGCATCATAGTCATATTTAGAGCAGTGCTTTTCTTAGTGTTGTAAATACTATTGTTTCTGATGTACCACCATGTATTGTCACATCTCTTCTCACATATGTATTCTATTTCTACGTTATTTTTAAGTACCATGTGTGTTATTATCACTAGTGTTATTCAACATGTTGCAAATTCCTAGTCTCAATTAAAATGGTGTGTTATATTTGTATATATGCGAAACATCTGTATTTGTGTTGGTTTTAGTGTTACTGCTGCCATGTCAGGGCCTTCAGGCACATTCAAGTTGTACTATGCAGCTTTTCGCCTGGAAGACCCCAACAATTTCGTTGGAAAATAAAAGCATTTCTGATTTTGATTTCTGATTCTGAGTTTCGCGGGTCACTTGACCAGATTTCACTATCCCGTGACGTTGAAGGGCTGCCCCAATGGAATAAGCTGGAAGCGCCTACGTAGGAGGATCCCACACCCCATTGTTGCTTTTTTTTAAATGTTGTTGACCTCGTTGCCACACTAATAAACGATCTGACTGAGGCACCTTTTAACGACCGAGCCGTCTATCAGATCTTGCGCTCGGGCCATGCATCCAAGCGCTTCCTAAGGTCCATGGTCATACCCTCGAAGAGCAAGTGTGCAGCCTCAGACGCCGTCATGACAGCGTACACGAGACGCACTACGTTGTCGTGTTTTAGCTGCCAGTGGATGGACAGCTCTCGTATGGCCGTTGGCCAGGCACGCCTTCCTCTTTGCCCTTGACTCTGACCTTCTTCTCAGGATTTCGCCGTTGAACTTGCACTTTGCCTTGCACACGACGCAGTACGCACCGTGCTTTCCCGATCTTCTCCACGACGACGTAGTTCATTCTGCCCGGGCTGGTCTCGGACGCCGTGTTTGCAGAAGCTGCCACGGTACGCGAACGTTCATGTGAAGCGAGTTGTAACTGGACCAGTTAACGGCCCCCCAGAATGTTCAAACAAGGCGGGTGCGGATGGCAGCTTATGAAAGCTGACCGCGTGCTGTATCTGCTCACGAAAGGGTACGTTAGCACCAGGTTACGGGAAACAAGAGTGCCGGCTTTCAAAAAAAAATATATTGAAGTAACGGGCTAGCATATTTTCTTTTTTAGTAGAAGTATCTTTCCCCGAGTATGAAGAAAATGGATCCGTGAATTCTGACCTAGTTTTCCGTAGGCAGGATCTTAACATGGCGTCCAACCTGGAACAGCAAAGAGAAGCTAACCTTGACACAAAGTTAAGAACAAAAGGATGACGAAAGTGAATTGGTGTTGGATACTTGTTCCCGAAGTACTTTATTATTTATTTATTAATTTCTTTACTTATTTATTTACCTATTTATTTATTGTTGTTATTGTTATTGTTGTTGAAATCATCTACTTCATGCTCTATATCTGTAATTTTTATTGGTCAATTTCTAATACTTCATTATTTTTATCCAGGTCTTTCATCATTAAAAACATAAGAAAACAAAATTAAAGTATTGTGTTAAAGCTACCCGATTCTTGGCAAATCCCCCAGCGTGGGTATGCACGGTTGGCCCATACTTGCCACGCGCAACTGCGCCATGGTGGCCGGTGCCTTCACACGACAGATGTGACGAAAGGCCTACGAAAGGCGTGCCGCTCCACTGAAACTTTCTCCACTTCATGAGGCGTGGCACTACCTTCAGTGTCGACAAACATTTGACTAATCTACGATGTCGATTGATGACGTAATCTCTCGACGTAATGTGGTAGTGATGCAACCGTATGACACTCCAAATACGTAGGCATAACGATGATATCACAAATTTAGGAGATATGTGACGTATTGACGTTACTCACTTCAAATGAGCTCACGTGGGGTTTTTCGGAAATGCAACGACGCCACGAATCCAAGGAGGTGTGCCATATACAGATCCGCTGCAACGATTTAGAGCTCTGCATGTTAAACTATGGAAGCTGTTACTAATCAGGGTGGCGATTGCAGGGCCACTCGTATCACTTCGGTCACCCGTTTGCTTCATATTGCTGCCTATTTCATACCGAAATACGTAGTGTGCAGAACTCGTATTTTGTCTTTGTACTGAGACACAAATGTCGACGTCTCCACGACCAGCCTTTGTGTTTGCCTTCTGACATTTATTTTGTGGAAAGAAAGGGTGGAGGGGGGGGTGGAAAGCTCCGCAGACGCTGTTTTTTGCGCTCACTGGCGTGATTGACAACGATGATTTCTCTGTCTCTAAAGGAGCATATATGCGCAGAGCAATCATCGAAACAAAACAAATTTTTGACTGAGTCCATGTACTTAGCTAAAACGCGACAAGTGCGACAGAGATGTTTTCCTCCTAAGTGAATTTAAAGCCAAAGCTGTTCTCAGATCACAACAAATGACTGATTCTGGTGCCGTAGTTGACCACCGCCACCCACGCTAGTGTCTGTACTCACAATCGCGCGAATAAAAAAAAGAAACTCACCAAACTGAAACCAAGAGCAGGACTTGAGCCGAAGCTCTGCGTGACAAGCAAGTGCTCTACCACTAAGCTACGATGTTGTTTGTAACTACGTTCCAGACTGACCCTATGCAGGATTTATGTCGGCTGAGGAATCAAGTTGACATTTGTAACAGCACGTTTTACAACATTGAAGTACGAACCCCAGGCGACACGGCGAAATAGTCGTCGAGTATTGCCCCCCCCCCCTCGTCACAAATGTTTCAGGCCCCATCCTTTACTGTCGTCCGCCACAGCATCAACAAAATGCACATGATGCCTTACAAGTGTGAAGCCAATACCACGCTTTTACGAAGAATGACGAATAATGGTATAGTGCACTCAATACTCGAAAAAAGATGAGTAATGGCGTATTGGGTATCTTACAAGTGTTGTGTAATTGTAGTAGTTACCTCAAGAGTGTTTCAAAAATGTGCCAAGTCTACTCTTCCAGTTTTCGCTGTAGTTTCGCCGTGTTGAGCGAAGGGCTGGTGGTTTTAATTACGAGACATTTCCTCGCAGACTGCAGGGAATTTTGTGAGTTTATATATGTATATGCGTGTCTATCTATTTGACCACCTACGAATGGGTGCCCTTGCTATCACCCCTTTATTTGGAGTGAACCAAAATTAGTTTGGCAGAGTAAGATGGTTGATGAATGCGACAGCCTCGTCATAACATAAATGTGACGATTTCGTCACGTACGTCATCAAACTCTTTCCTCAAGATACGTATGGTACATACCAGTATAGCACGAGTGGGTATACGCCATTGGTATGCGGGTATGTGCCACAGGTGACTTTTAGTTCTACACTAGAACGGCGTGAACATTGGCTAATTTTGATGCGAGAGCGTTAAGAAAAGCTGTTTTATCGGCAGCGTCGGCCCGACAAATCCAAATAATTCATTTCAGGATCACAGCAGAGCAGGACTCAAACTTAAGCATTCGGTGTGGCAATCAAATTTACCACCACAGGACCCCGCCAGATCTCGACACTGATTTCGAAAAAAAGACCCTATCCAGGCGTAATGGCCAAACGTCAATTGTGGTTGCAGGGCTGGCTATCCAGTTTTATGAATGTTGTATATGTGAACTGGCCAAAAATTTCAGTTTATTGTACTGAAATGTTCACCTCAGCGGAATCGGAACGAGTTGCGTGCACGACACAGATGGATATTTTCAATATTTTTAGTTATCGTGGTGTGTCGCCCCCCAGGTACTCCTGAAGAATTTATGGTACCGCTTAACGATTCCCAATATACAAGTTTAACCTTCCAAATTAATATACTATGTTGGCCTGAGACTTTAGTTCACCGGGAATCAATTGGGTGAATTATCAGGAAGGTCAAAATGAACAAGCTGTGTCTCGAGTTCTTTTAGACCTGGCTTTCTTCCTTGACCTAACACAAATTGTCACTATAGCTACGCAAATCCACGAATAGGGAGAATTAATGCTCGACATTTCCTTAGTGCTTCGATCATTTGCAAAGCATCGATTGTAATATCGACCCCGGTCCTAGAAGACCGGAGAAAGCTTCTGTACACGCCCGCTTATGCCGTGCTGCTGCTACCAGAACACACAGCAAAAAGGAAGGAATTCTGTGGAGAATCCTTAGATTCTATAGGACCACTCAATTCTTGGCCGATCTTCCACAGTGGGTATGAACCTCAAGTGAAGGTGAACAAGAACAAGGAATGATCTTGTTGAGTTGCTAACAATACTAGCTATTCGTAAACTTCCTGCGACTCATTCGACAGCTGTGATGGTGTCTGACTCGTATTCCGTGTGTTCATTTTTATCATCGTCGTCGACATCAGCATTACTAGAAACTTTTAAATCATTAATCCCAGCAAACATTCGTCTAGTGCGAATGATATCGGTGCCAGGCCATCGTAGTATATTTATAAACGAGATGGCTGACACACTTGCGCGAACATCTCTTGATCTTCCGATTGTGCCAATCATGCCTCCTAAAGCTTATGTAACAGCAGCGAGGTTTAGAAAACTTTCCCTTCTTGAAGACCCATCAAAAATCATGATAGCGAATTCGGATTTCTCGCACCTGCACTTCACATGGAATAATAAATGGTGTCCCACGCGTAAGTTGGAAGTCTTCATAACAAAATTACGTTGCCGTGTACCACCTCCTAATTTCTACTTAAACAGGTCTGGTCTGGTGCCACCCCTCTGTGCTGAAGCTGTAACGAACCTGAACATATCGACTATTTTCTTATCACATGTCACCGTTTCAAAAATCAAAGAAAAAACTGCTTCGAATTTTTATTCAGAAAACTAGAAATATCACCTAATACTCACAATATTTTGTCTTTTGGGGTCACTTCCTTGGTACACAGCGACAGGAACATCTGCGGGGCTCTCTGCTGAATTCATATATAACACAGGAAGATTACCTTGCTGAGTCAGCGATCAGCTCTTGAATTTTACTAACCACACTACCACTTATTATTTAGCTGATACACTGCAAAGATTCAACTTTCAGGATAATTTCATATAACGATACCACCTCTGATATTCAACAAATTTTATTATTTCTCTCCCCCTCCCCTTTTTTCTTTTTTTACATTGCGGGAAATTAATTTCACAGTCAAAACACAGTAATCATATTCCCCTAGTCTAGAAATTCCATGAGTATGGCATTAACCACCGGCTTCTTGGCCCATCCCCCTTAGTGGGTGAGAGCCACAAAAGAAAGGAACAAGCAAGCAAACAATCACAAATAATTCGTTGCTCCCCGCGCTGCGCGCCACGACTGCGCTAGGGGGCTGCGTGTGCTCGGTGGAAGACGATGAAGCGAGCTCGGTCTCACGCGCAGCTCGCGCTGGTAGGTGTTCTGTGGCTCACGCCATTCCAGCGGCAGGTCGTCCATGTACACAGACGCTCGTCGGAGGCTTGACTTCACTGCTGTTCGGTGCCAGTCATGTCCGCAGCCAGAGGTAAGCGTCGTCCTCCCATAGGTTATAAGCGGCGCATTTGAGTGCCGCCATCGCCAGTGTCCGGGCTTTCTGCATACGCCGAGTGTTTGGCATTTACCGCGTGTTTTTCAAGACCTCCATTGGCGTTGACCTTCAGCTCCTGAGAAACACTCGGCGTATGGAAAAAGCTGACTTGACGGCTCGCGAGCAATCCTTCGTGGATCGATCGATACTCACCGTCTATTTCCGAAGGCGATATTCCCATTCGGGTAGTATTTTTTTTGTGTGTGTGAAACGTCACGCTACTGCGCGAGCGCGCCGTCACGCGAGAACTTTTTTCTCTTGCTCGTGCCAGATAGCACGCGCTGGCATTCGAAACCATGGTTCCTAATATTTGCTTTTAAATTTACTGGCCGAGTTTTTCGGTCACAACGTTTGACGTACATTGGTGGGCGCTCGAAATGTGTAAATGAGGCATGTTTCACCGCGTGGTTCTGGTGGGGAGGTATATTTCCTTCGCTCTCATCGTGCGGGCGCTTTGTTCTCTGTTTGGCCACTGCTCTGGTACCACAAGTCATGCCACCTCTTCCTAGTATATGCAATCGCTTGTTATTCACGCTAAGCCACTTCCTCGTCTGGAATAGTTACGGTCTCGGCTCTTCTTCCATGCTGTTTTTATATCGGCATTGAAATGCGATTTCGGATCGCGTGCAATTATTGTTAATAAAAAAGAAAAGGTATTCCGGTCGTTGGTGGTAACCTGCGATTTTTCAGTTAAACTCTCCTCTAAAGGGTGCGTCGCTGTCATATACTAATTTTTAAAGAAATGTAAACTGCGGAAAACGTATAGCAGACCTCTCCTGTAACTTCCAGCTCGGGCTCGTACCTCAGAATTCAACAGCATAGGATTTCGTCGTTCTGGCATGTCGAAACTGCAGGAGACCTCGTCCAGTCCGAGTGGTCTTTCTTCTGCCAAAAATATACGCGCTGTACTCAAGCTTCGCCGATTCTTTTCAGATCTATAATTGATGCAACTGAAGTCAACTAAATTATCTTGCCTAGCAATACTTACTTCTAAGAATAGTGATATATGAGTACCTTGTCCTCTCGTTCTATAGCTAAATCAAAGACGACGCCATTGGCGGTGCAACAACGTAACAAATAGATAAACTACGCCTAAATCTGGAAAGCTTCACCACTTAATTAAATGACCGCTTGACATACAGAAAACGCTACAACTTTTATTAGTCTTAGATTTAGGTGTGATATAGTTGTTCAAGAAGGCTCAACCAAAAAAAATCGTTTTTTTTCTGTCATGGCATCGTACGCCAAATCTTTGAAAATTTGTTCACCACAATTGCAATCGCCGCTTGATATCCAGCAAACGCTATATATTCTAAAAATGTTAGATATAACTGTGTTATTCGCATTGGTGCCACTACAAAAAGAAATCGCATATTTCTTTTATTTTCTTAGGTGTCGCACGCCCGAAGTGTCGGACGCATTATCCAGCATTCGTGCAACAGTGAGAAAGCCTTGCGTGTCCGACAGTCCTTCTTCGGCAACGACCCGGAGTGGATTTGGAAGCGGCCTGCTGATTCCTCCGCACCTGATCGACGACCTGCCTGTCCCCGTCCACCAGCCGGATGATGTTGATCTGAACTCGTTGCAGCGGTGACAACTGCCGCTACGGGTCGACTTACGCATATCGTCGAAGCAGCAAAGTTCTGGCATCTCGTACGCCCCAGACCATCAGAAGCGGAAAGGAATTTCACCGGTCACAGTGTCGAGCTGAAAGCGGTGAGCTGAGCTTGTTTTTGTACTCGCCACCCGGACACTCGACTTCTCTGAGGCCGCGAAACTCGCTGCAGATGGCCAGAGCTCCGAAAGGCGCCCACCTATCGAAGACTTGTCCCTGCTGTATTCGTGAGGCGTTAACAAAAGTGTACGGGAAGGATGAGGCCTTCGGGTGCCAAAGAGCTGCAGGCGAAACAGATTCGCTTTTGCCCCTCCACCCCGACACGGCCTGTATCGCGATTTAACGAGTCGCAACGCTGTTTCGTCGGCCATGTGCGCTTTCAGGGAGGTCTCAAGCATAGCGGAACTGTAAAGAACATCGAGCATCTTGCACACGTCTTGACGAGCATTGCAGCAGCTTACGAACACATGTGGCAGCACCCATGATTAAATCGTTCTCTGAAATTTGATATCCTTTTCGCAGATGGCCAGCATTCATGGAAAGCCCAAGTTTGTCTCCTGGCCCAGAAAATTGTCGGTTGATGCGATAACATCAACTAAGAAGGGTGCTATCGAGTTTGCCAGTGCTCGCATGTGCAAAGTTCTGCAGAGAATAGGTTCTTGAAGACATTAAACAAGGGCCAGCCCTAGAAGTGGCTGGTGAACTATGTCATCTGAAAACACCTTCGATGTATCTCACTCGACATCAAAGGTCGTGGTGAAGTGGCCACGCGAGTGTACGAAGGCAGTGGCCGGAACAAATCCGAAGCAGAGGCACTGGCGGCCTGAGCCCTAAGCCAATACGTCGTGACGAAAGGGCACGTCGACAGCGACCTGAGTCCGAAGTGCAGCGATACAAGAGCCAACGGATTACTGAAGTTGCCGTAGCCCTGCCCGAAGCCTCAGTCCGGGAAATATA
Organism: Rhipicephalus annulatus; assembly: GCA_013436015.1. Lineage (NCBI taxonomy): Eukaryota > Metazoa > Arthropoda > Arachnida > Ixodida > Ixodidae > Rhipicephalus > Rhipicephalus annulatus. The sequence goes on along the minus strand of WOVY01000237.1, from coordinate 278,206 downwards.
AACATCTTGAAGGAGTTCGAGGATCTCGTGACTTCTGGGCCACGCCTTCGCAACGATGACCCTGAAGCTGAAGGTGCCTGCGTTGACTCGTCGCTGCACGCAGCGGAAGGCGGGGGAAGCAAGGAGATGCCTGACATCACGACCGGTCGACTGCTCAGGTCACCAGACGAGCACCACGTCCGAATAGGCTGCCTGGTTCGCTGCAATCGACCGCTATTTTTGCGTAATTTATGCGAACATTTTTATGCACGATTGACCTAATTTTGCGTACAGTCAATATAGATTCGTAACAAATTCGCATATTTAACTTTCCTATTTCGTAATACCACAGTGCGGCGTTATCAATGTTTTAAGGATTCCGTGTTGATGCCTTCCCCGATGCCTTCCCCGAGGAGGACGCATGGTATGCCAGTTCAGCGTTATCTCGCATCGGAGTGACGTCGGGGTCCATACGCGACGAAGGAGTGACAGCATGTTTAAGACGCAGATTAGCATGTACTGCATGGTTGCATTGCCGAAAGACTCCAGCAGGCAGGCACTGCGCGCACGGGTGACGGACATTCGCAAAAAATGTTGCGGGTATCAATATTCTGGCGGATCTCCTTTACGTAGACAAAGGCCGCACCGATGTTGTCGCACAAGACTGTGTTTCGCTTGTACTATCTGACTCTTTCGCTTGCAAAATATTTCGCTTGTAATATCGGATACTTGTGCTTAGCCTAACGCAACAAAATAAAACATGAACCTGTCGCTTTAGTGTCAATTTCGCCAGGAATGCAAGCATGCCTTAGCGACCAAGACCCACACCTATGTAAAAATTCATTCTTTATCAAAGCGCCCCGCCATGAAGGTCTAGTGGCTAAGGTACTCGTCTGCGTACCTGCAAATCGCGGGATTGAATCCCGGCTGCGGTGGCTGCATTTCCGATGGAGGCGGAAATGTTGTAGGCCCGTGTTTTCAGATTTGGGTGCACGTTATAGAACCCCAGGTGGTTGAAATTCGCGGAGCCCTCCACTACGGCGTCTCTCATAATCATATGATGGTTTTGGGACGTTAAACCCCACATATCAATCAAATCAATTCTTTATCACAGCGGTGAATTGCTACAAAGCTTTTTTTTCTCTGCACAAGAAAATTATTGTTTTGAGCAAAGTGGCTGAGGAGTACAAGTTTGGCAAATAAATGTGCAATTTTAAGTTAGCCACGCTTGCAGATTTATAGGTGGAAATCACATAGCCCTTGTACTAAACAAACAACACAATATTTATAAGCCCATCAGCTTATTCTCTCCAATATGTAAAAAAATTCGCAAAGGGCATTGCACTAAATTTATAAAAAGGTCCAACTTCAATCAACCTAGACAATTAGCTGACTTCATGGAGAGATGTAGAATGGACCATCGTTTTTCGACTAATCCAGCGATAGACAAATATTTTGAAAAACTCATCTATCTGCGACGTTCATGGATGCGGAAGAGACGTCTACCCATGAGAAGCTTTATTCACTGCCTCGCAAAGAGAAACTTCGACATTTCTGAATACCACAACCGTTATCTGCTTATCTACAAAATCTGCGATATACACAGATATCTGAAGGAAAGGAAAATGTGGCGACGAAAAAAGGATCGACCGACGGGATGTGATCCCCCCCATTATTTCCTACGTGCATTTTTAGAAGAAAACTGACTGAACCCTTGAAATAGTTAGAAATAAAGATTAACTCTGAATACCTCATCGTTTACAGATGGCATGCTACTCTTCACCAATGATGGCACCGATTCACAAATATTTCTTGACGTATATCACGCTACAGAAAAAGCAGGATTACAGATGGAGCTCAGTCAGACCCACTCCGAAACAGTACTGTGCGCTTAAGACTCACTCAGACATGGACTCGCCAAAGATTTCCTGAGCCGAACTCACTCAGGCTGACTCACGCTTACGAAAAACAATTTTTCGACCGGACTCAATCGGACTCGCGGCTCGATCTTAGTCGGAGTACGAGTAAGTCGACTAATCAGACCGAAAATCTACAATTAGCTTTTCTATGATGGTGTCAATGCTCTTTAGCATCAATATCTCACGTAATTGGTGCTCGTCTTGGCGCCTTTTGAGATAGTACCTTCGAGTACGAATTACAAGGTGTTGCAAACCAGCAAAGGCATTTTTCTTGAAACAGGTGACTAGATAAGATGTATTTATCGATAAATCCCTGGGTGGAAATGGCCGGGGAGCGGAGTACACGGCAACCCCTGCGTAATTCGCGTCTTTAATGAATAGATAGATAGATAGATAGATAGATAGATAGATAGATAGATAGATAGATAGATAGATAGATAGATAGATAGATAGATAGATAGATAGATAGATAGATAGATAGATAGATAGATAGATAGATAGATAGATAGATAGATAGATAGATAGATAGATAGATAGATAGATAGATAGATAGATAGATTTGTGGAGTTTGACGTTCCGAAACCACCACATGATTATGAGAGATGGTGTACTGGAGGACTCCAGAAATTTAAAGGGGCCCTCAACCACTATTCAAAGCCACATGTTTTATTTGCGGGTTGTCAGAACGTGCTCAACACGGCTTTCTTGCGCTACCCCTGCTGCCACCAATTCGGAGTCCCGTGCTTCATAATCATAAACGTGCGCAGTGGTCTACTTCAGGGGGGTGGGGGCACGAAGATTCGTTGCAGCGACCCCCCCCCCCCTCTTTAGTAGAATGTATACTTGCGAGGCCAACTTTGTGCCCCTCTCTCAGTAGCTAGAGGTGCCTACCTGCCCCCTCCCCCTTTCGCACATGTTCACAATCTTATCGTGGTATTCCCACGTGAAACTGCTGAATTCTTTTCGATTTTTTTTATAACTTGAAGCTTAACTTTGTCACCATCGTCGTCGGCATCTCCTATCTTCACTGTGAGGTGAAGTCGCTATTCCCGTCATATCCGGTTGTATTCCATGAAGGTTGCTGACGTGCATGCATTCATGCGTCAATGAGAATTATTCCCATAAGGGAGTAGACCGTAACTGCACTGGTACAGGCTGGCTTGTGTTGGTGACCGCAGCGCCCCTATATTTTTTCCTTTACCTTTCTCCTTTAGTTGAACATTAAAGGGCACTTCACATCTGTACAGCGCCAGGCACTGCACTGTATACGCTCGATGCCCGTTCGTTTCTTTTTTTTTTTTAGGGGCGAAGCTTCTTAGGGTCGACCCATGTCCCCTGTCCGTTGGCGTGACACGCTTGGCACATACCCGCTCTAGATTGGGTATGTGCCACAGGGGATGCAAGATGGCGGTACTTGGAGTGTTCACTAGATGGACGCACTGACGGACGCACGGACGGATTGCTAGACAGACTGGCAGATCGACGGACGGATGGATGGACGCACGGAATCGATAGACGTACGCACGAACGGTCAAACGGATGGACGTACGCTCGGACGGATGGACGCATGAACTGACCCACGGATGGTCACGCGGACGGACGGAAGCAAGAACGAACGGACGGACAGGCTGAAGGGCGCTTCGCCCCATTCATCATCAATCACTCCGTAGTTATGCTGTGATTTTCTTTTCGTTGTTGTTGTTCAAAGTGTTCATTTCGTGCCCTGGAATGTTTACGAACAAAGCTCTGTCGGCAGCTTTGTGTGACGAAGCTTCGACGCCGCGGTGGACTCGAAAGTCGTGTGCCCGGCACTTCCATCCCAGCCGCGGTGGTTACATTTCGGTGAAGGCGAAATACAGGTGATGTAGTTCAGATTCCGGCCATCCGGTAGTCAAAATTTCCGGAGACTTCCACTACGGCGTGTCCATTTCGAAATTCAATGTTTCGTGGTTTTGCTGCGTAAAACTCCGGATATAGTTGTAAATGAAATTGAGCGGTGATGGGCACCGCGGCCGGTGTTCACGTATGGAGCAACAACTTTAAGTTCACGCTGAGCACTGGGTGATCTATAAGACCGCCCTTGTATTCATGTGATCCATGCATGCACAGCCTCTGTATCATAGGCGAGCTCAGGGTGCTCCATTAAGGGAACCTCCCCTCACCCCTCGATGTGCGCACGCTTTGTACAAAAGGCACAGTTTTGCTATGGTGCCTTCTAGCCACCATGGTTTTGCCCTTCCGCCCAGTGACCGTGACGTGTTCTTTTTTCATGTTTCTGTAAAGATCGGCAAAAAAATGTTACCCAAACTGCATATATATTAGCAGAAAAACACTAATACCTAACAGATATTTCACTCTAGGCACACTATAGTGTCTCTTATTTCAGTGCCCCTTCTAAAGGGGCTCGACAACTACTTCATTTTTGCCGATTAGGAACCACATATCATCTAGTAAATGCCATCAAAATCTATGACGTCTAGGCATTTGATGCAGGAATTTCAAGGTGGCATTGCTACCCGCACTTCCTTTTCATGCATTTTCTACCTTACCAAGCGCCTTCTTGTGGTGAGAGTGGTGTTCTCAGTATTGTGGAATTGTAGTTCGCTAATATGCAAAAAAATGCTTTTCTTTTTAGTGTTCTTTTAAGTGCAGGAAACAAAGAACATCTCTTACCCATTTAACAGTCGACCATGATGTAATGTTACCAGATGGGAACGTTGTTGCATTCCATGCGCGAAAGAGCATCAGTCTCACGAATTTTCTTTTTCCAGGTTTTGATTCGGTACCAGATCGAAAGAGGAGTGATTGTCATACCAAAAAGTGTGACGAAAGAGAGGATCAAAGAGAGAGAGAGGATCGAACTTTAATTTATAATGCTTTTATAATAATGCGTTTTGTTGTAATTGTGAAATTTTCATTCTGTCTGCATGCATGGAGATAAGTTGTAATACACCACTTGTTCGTATTGGACTTGTTTTTTACCCTAGCTCCCATTTCTCATCTCGGCCTCTGGTTACTTGAATATATGCCTTGATTGCTGAGTTCTTTGTATAGTACCATATGTCCTGGATGGTACAACAGCTCTGTTGCAATACAGAGGGCTGACAGCTGAGAGTTTCGAATTTTACAGCAGGCAAAGTCGCACACCACCATATTTATACCCAAGTTGGATGAAATGACCAATGAATATCTGCAGTTAATTATGAAACAAAGCAACCTTCATATTCATTTGTAAGACGCTTTTTTTATTGTGAGGTTTTGAATTTCGTAGGTTAAGAATTCATATTCAATAGCATGTTATGTCCCCTTTATTAAAGCAAAGCTTGACTGTAATGTCACATCTGTAGCCATGAGAAAACTTGGAGGTTTGCAGTATGTCTTTTTTCCGTGCACTATCTAGCGCTTGCTTCATTGTTACAGTAATGTGCTGTGCATTAAATTTTCCTGAAAATATCTCTAAGGCCCTTCACTGTAAACTTCTGGGTGCCTATGAATACTGTGCTGGCTCAATAACACGCTGCTTTTACAAATAAATATTTGTTAATTTCTCTCCAGCTTTTAAAGCAGATTGAATTTTTTTTCCAACAGAAGGTTTCATACCTGCATGAGTGGCATATAAATATTTTAATGACCTTTATTCGTCTTTGTTGGTTGCATATTCCCCAAGGTGTTCGACTTCAAGCTCACACAAAAAGAAATGGAAACAAATAATAGTTTTAACTGGGACCACAGATTTCTTGTTTTTTCATGGTAAGCTCAATGTACCATTTTCATTATATTATAAAAATTATGTGTCAACAAGTTTTGAAATATATGAGCTTTTGTTTTCTATAAATGTTTGCTGTTAACATGTTCCAGACACTGAACAAATCTCAAAAGCATTCTAATAATTTTTAATCCACAAATATTTTAAAATGTGTGCACTGTGCAAGACAATTCAATTCGCTGGCATTTTTTTGTCTTTATTATCGACTTGCACAGCAACGCTAACAAATCAACGCATTTCAGACACTACATGATGCACCCTGGATGTTCTTGCATAATTTGCCAAGAATTCTTAGAACATCACACGTAGGTATCATAATTTACCTCTAAAATAACTAGATGTAATCAAGTCGGTAATTCATTTTGGCATAAAGTTAAACGAGCACCAAGGTGGCGCATTCACTCGTGTACACAACCACACAGTCACGCAACCAAAACACATACAGAATATAAGCAAGCGCGTATAGTACTACACATTTTGGCTGCACGAATGTGAGTGTGTGTGCACGAGTGAATGTGCCATTTCTATGCTTTTTTCATTTTATCTCACAATTCAAGATCTTAAGCTAGATTGCTCAAAGAAGTAGACATTACTTTGATAAGAAACTGAAGTGATAATAATGACTATAATTCACGAATTAAATTTTAACTACTTACCTTATGGCATGCTGAAACTTAAAAGTTGTAGCTGGGGGGTTCACAAGACTGGTGCAGTCAAAGAAAAAATTTTCAAAATGATGCTAGTTTGTAAAATGTTGACAAGAATTATTTGGGATGCCCATGAACTGTAGATGGCACGCTGTACGATTCAAGGTGGCTCCTGGAGGATGGCCAACTCGTTTTGTTAGCATAGGAACATATAGAACAAGTGAACGTACGAACCGTGCTACTTTCACCGAATAAACTCATTAGCAGCACTGAAATATATATGGGACCAAGATACTTTCCAAAACCATGAAAGCTTGCCACCTTGTTATTTGCCACGATGTGAGAATAATATTTCAGCTCCATTACCATGCATGAACGACGCTTTGCAACACTCTGTGCTTGCTACAGAAAACTGCACAAACTAGAATTGACATATGAACTGACGGCGCTTCGAGGTAGTATGTACAGAGCCTGCCCGACGGATTGCCGCAGCACCAGGCAGCTAGCCAGTAGTGTCATCGCTGCTGCATGGGACCAAATGTTTAACGTGGTGATGGCTGGCAAACATATTATGCTGTCCTCATTACTTGTGCTCTCAGGAACATAGAGATGCTTTCTCAACTGAGCGCAAGCAAGTTCCGATTAAATAGCACCTGTGTCACAGCCATGCTCACACTCTAGCCGTGCGTCATTCACTGCACTCGGATGTTGCAGGTTCGATCAGCACAATCGAAATTGAATATTGGAATGAGCACACACGTATGCTTTTCGGAACTTCGTTATCGCGAAAATTCGTTGAAAAACATCGCCGTTTGGAAGGTACCGGTAGTTCAGGAGAAGTTAGCAGAGATGTGTGGATTGTATCCGTAACTGCACGTTTCATCGCTTTTATCATTTCGCTTCGTTGGTCGAGCTCGAGCGTGTTGGCAGCATGCGGCACTTCATAATATCCACAGTAATTGTGTTACATGCAACGTCATCAAAACCATGTTTTTTCAACATTACTGCAGCAAGCAATCCGATAAATTTCCTTCTGCCGAACAACTTGACAACACCAACAACACTGTGTCACCACACTGCACAGAGAACATTTCGCCAACCTGTCGACAAGCTGCGCAGCGCTGGCCAATTTGAGACTGCAAAGTGTGAGCCCACGCAACTTCCCTCGTACAATGAATGGGATTCATGCACTACAAAAGCACTGACGAATGCAATATACAAGTAAAAGATGTTGAGTTTGACTAAATCGGTCAGGCGATATAAACTAACCTACGTGGCTACAGAAAACTTCACAAAGCTGATATATGTATTCTACTGAGGGCTATCATCGAAAGCGCGGGTTGCCACGTATTTTCAACTTCGTGTGGTGCAAGAACGAATCAGATTTTATTGTATCATGGATGTTCCGATTTGTTTATTGATGGGGGAAACGTGCAAAGTGCTAGTGTTTATTTCTTGCTAACGGGGTAACAGTGAGGCTAGCACAGTGTAACAAGGGAGCGTCTGCTTGCTGACCATTCTCAAGAGGATGCTCCCAAATTCTGGATGGCGGCGCGACAGTCTATGGGCATTGCGAATCATTGTAGTTCCTTTACATCTGTGCCTTAGTGTGTAAAGCTGAATTTTTTTTTATAAAGCAGGATGAAAAAGTACTTGTCTCAAGTATACTTTAATCGACAAGATTCTTTTCTGGCTACAATTAGTACCTTTCCCACATTTAGGTCTTGTTTTCTACTCTACTCTACTACTAAATTTTAATAATTGGCGACTTATACATATAAATGTTTTGTGTAAATGATGCCAATGGTATGCACCAAGTTCTGTAGAAGCTATCATTGGAGCTGCCACCGGCACTCCCACACTTTTTCACTAGGCTATTACTGCAGTTTTGCAGGATATAGTATTGAGAGTGCAGCATTCATGTATGTGATCTCATGTGGCTTGTTTCACAGCTTTTTTTTTAATTTTTGTCTGTACTTTATTTTTCCTTTCGTGTGTGCAGGATCAGCAGCCACAAGTACTACCCTTTCAAGGTTTAAGCATGAGATAACACCTTTATTAACCTCATTTTGCAAGTTTGATGTTAAGATCTTCAATGACTGCACTTTACAATAAATAAAGCAAGTTTCAAAATACTGCATGCTGTGACTCATGCGTTATTAATAAATGCTTCCAATTAAATTGCTTTTATAAGCACTATGTGGCCTTGATATAATGTAGTTGTTGCCAACTTCACTAAGTTCTGTATTCTAGGTGCGAAAAGTTTTCTTTTTTCTAATACTATAATTGTTCTTTTGGTATGTGAATTAGCATTTTTAATTTGACTGAAGGAATAATTCAATGAAAAATCTACCCCACTAAGGCAGGGACATAACCCAAACGGTGTATAGGGTATAACACATCAGTGTGCATGTGTGTGTGCTGGCATGCATGCGACATTATGTAAGTACTATGTTCGTCAAAATTTTAAGTGGTTTGAACCTGCCCACTTCTAGCTGCCCCAACGCCCTAATGACTGTGAGCCAGCATCAAAAGAGAGTGTTGCTGGTGTGGGCTAAACACGTGTTCCTCCTTATTCCGCTGAAAATGTCGAGAAACTGAGTTCTGCAAACTTGAACCTTTCCTTAGTTTTTAGATGGAACTTTTCATTGTTGTGTCGAATTATTTGTGCTGCTGCAATGAATTACTGGCTGTTTCGTTCCAGGCGTGTCTGAGCAGCAGGTCGTGAGTTATATCTTCACTGCAGTGTTGCATTCTGCATACACGTAATGCGAAAACACTAGTTAACGATTCAGCACCCTTACATACAATGTAACGAAGCCATCAGATGCTGTCTTTTTCACTTCACTAGTCGGCGAGCAACAAAAAATTGGCCTTTTTAATGTTCTCGTGCAGTTTGGAGCGCATAGGGAGAAGATCAACTGAAATACTCTGCAAGCCAACGTGTATTTCACAGACACCATCAACGTCAAGGTGTGGAGAGGACGGGTTGAAGGCTAAAACTAAGATTACGTGGGACAAAGGTTTTCATGCATGTCTTAGGCATCGCTGCACACCAAAAACTGCATTTGGTGATCAGTTGTTAAGGCTACAGCGTGTTTTTTTAAATGTGAAGCATTTATTGGTAAACTTCAGCAACTTTGAGCGTATCTATCTATCTATCTATCTATCTATCTATCTATCTATCTATCTATCTATCTATCTATCTATCTATCTATCTATCTATCTATCTATCTATCTATCTATCTATCTATCTATCTATCTATCTATCTATCTATCTATCTATCTAGCCGCCTACGACTGTTAGTTCTCCTGGCCGTTTAGACAATAGGATCTATACCGAAAATTTTATGGCATAACATGAATGTATGAAGAGCATAAATGACTAATCATAACATAAAAATCACATGTATGTCATGAATGTCATGATTTACATGTCATGGCCTTGCTGCTTTTGTGGTGGTTTTCTTCACATGACATACTGCAAAACTGGTATGGTATGACGTCACTGTATGAGTGAGTGGCAGGAACATGAGTGGCTGGTCCTAATATGGAAATCATGTCATGTAAGTCATGACTACATGCCATACACTTTTGGTGCGCTCGCGGTCGTTTTGCTAGCTTCACATATACAAAATTTGGTATTATGTGACGTGAATTGATGACAAAGGTATATGAGTGGAGCAAATACGATAATCATGACATGTGTGTCATGTAAGAACATGACTTCATGCCACACTCCTGATGCGCTCGTGGCCGTTTCACTACCTTCACATATATTATATTTGGTATTATGTGACACGAAGGACGATGAAGGTAAATGATACATCGAAACATGATAATCATGACATGCGTGTCGTGTAAAACATGACTTCATGCTACGCTCAAAGCGCGCTCGCGGCCATTTCACTAGCTTCACATATACCAAATTTGGTATTACATGACGTGAATTGATGATCAAGGTAAATTACTGGTGCAAATATGATAATCATGGCATGTGTGTGATGTAAGAACATGACTACATGACATGCTCATGATGCACACGTGGCCTTTTTCGCTAGGTTCACATATAGCAAATTTGCTATTACATGATGTGAATGGATGACAAAAGTAAGTGACATCCAAACATGCTAGTCAAGATATTAGTGTCGTGTAAAACATGACTACATGCTACGGTCATAGCGCGCCCGCGGTCATTTTTCTAGCTTCGCATATACAAAATTTGGTATTACGTGACGTGAATCGACGATGAACACAAATCCAAGGCACAAACATGATAATCATGGCATGGAAGTCATGTACGGCAAAATATACATTTTTACCACTGCTTGGGCTGGTATCACAAACGTTTGTGGTGCCTATGTTACACGACTATAAATAATATATTTGCATCTTATCCAGATACGTGAGTGAACATAACAGTCCCACTTCTGTTTACTACATCCATGCGCCTCATAACGTTGCGGTGATTTTAAAGTGACATATCAATTTGCCGAATTCACGCTTCGCCTATCATCGATTCCCACTTTATGTGGGCCCCGCCGCGGTGGTATAGTGGCTAAGGTACTCGGCTGCTGACCCGCAGTTCGCGGGTTCGATTCCCGGCTGCGGCGGCTGCATTTCCGATGGAGGCGGAAATGTTGTAGGCCCGTGTACTCAGATTTGGGTGCACGTTAAAGAACCCCAGGTGGTCAAAATTTCCGGAGCCCTCCACTACGGCGTCTCTCATAATCAAATGGTGGTTTTGGGACGTTAAACCCTACAAATCAAATCAATCACTTTATGTAGAATCTGCCATTTTTTTGTGAATGTGCCAAAGATGCAAAAGCTTTGCCAATTGGATACAATTTCTCATTGTCGCGCCAAGCTGAGTAAAAAGTTAAATTTATTGATAATGCGCCACATTGCGCCAAAAAACTTGACCAGCCCAAAAATTTTCTTAATACTGTTAAGAGGCCTTGCAACACTTTTCCAAGCCATGTAATGGCTTTCTAGAACCCGTACAGTATGAGAGGAGTTGCAAAGATTACGCATGACTCGTGATGTCGAGCTCTTTTCTTTTTTTTTTGTCTTCGAACGAGTGGCTTTTCATTGCGATCGTGCACGTGCACGGACACGTTGCGGCCTTTTGCAGAGGCTCCGGTAACTTCCAAGCGCACCATGCTCACATCAGCCAATGGCGTGATGCCTTGGCCTATGACGCGATGATTTTTGTGTTCATAGTAGTATTCTTCAAGAGGAGAGAGAGCAATTTATAGCTGAGAGTTTATTGTAAATTCCGGGCCACGTGCTGTGCTATATTATTTAGCTTAGGTGTTCTCAGGAACAATGGCTACCAATCAGCCGACTTTTCTGATCATGCTCAAAAAGTGTTGCAGGGCCTTTTTTTAATTTTAACAAGAAATGGAGAATGCGTTAATCCCCTGCAGCTCGAGCATCATCATCCAATTAAATCCAGACACCCAGACCATAATCCTAACTACTAGTTTACTGTACCCCATCCTGACTGCAATAGAAAGAAATAAAAGGGGGCGAGGGGACAGTGGCTATAAAATTTTCTGGCATTCTATCACGTACAGCACGCTTTTTTAGCCGCTTTGGCGCAGCACACTTTTGCTCTGCGGTAAAGTGTACTCGCTGTCACAGGAGACAGGAAATTTTTTTCTTCATTACTCATGCATACATAAGCCATATAGTAACGAGTACTGAACTTTAGAATTTTCTTTTCAAAGGCAAATGCAGACAAACCTTCGCCAGTGGTCGCGCACTTATGGCTTATCTCAGGAACCAGAATGCCGGTGACTATATCGGCATCGTAGAATACTTCCGATCGTCTATAAGCCAAAAAATTACTGGCAATTCTTGAGCGCGGTGTGAAACAATACAAACAAAACCTTGCACCGGTTCTCTTTCGTTGTCACTTTACGAATCTCCCGAATCGCCAGTTGGCCTGTCATGTGGTTTGGCAGGCTCTGGTTTGGCAGGCTCTGGTTTGGCAGGTGATTGACACTTAGTATCAGCCGTCATGCAAACACTGCGGAATCAAGGCGTAGATGAAGTATATATAAACATTCTGGAAGAAATCTACAGGGGATCAACTGCTACCATAGTGCTTCATAAAGAAAGCAACAGAATACCAATCAAGAAGGGTGTAAGGCAGGGGGACACCATTTCCCCAATGCTATTTACCGCGTGCTTACAGGAGGTTTTCAGAAGCCTAGAATGGGAACAGTTAGGGATAAGAGTCAACTGGAGAATACCTTAGTAACCTGCGTTTCGCCGATGACATTGCATTGCTAAGTAACTCGGGGGACGAATTGCAACTCATGATTACGGAGTTAGACAAGGAGAGCAGAAAGGTGGGTCTTAAAATTAATCTGCAGAAAACGAAAGGAATGTACAACAACCTCGGCAAGGAGCAGCGCTTCGAGATAGGTAATAGTGCACTTGAAGTTGTAAAAGACTATGTCTACTTAGGGCAGGTAATAACCACAGAGCCGAACCACGAGATTGAAGTAACTAGAAGAATAAGAATGGGGTGGAGCACATTCGGCAAGCACTCTCAAATTATGACAGGTAGATTGCCACTATCCTTCAAGAGGAAGGTATATAACAAGCTGTATCTTGCCGGTACTTAGCTACGGAGCAGAAACCTGGAGACTTACAAAGAGTGTTCAGCTTAAATTGAGGAGGACGCAAGCGAGCAATGGAAAGAAAAATGGTAGGTGTAACCTTAAGAGACAAGAAGAGAGCAGAGTGGATTAGGGAAAAAACGGGGGTTAAGGATATCATAGCTGAAATCAAGAAGAAGAAATGGACATGGGCAGGGTATGTAGCGCGTAGACAGGATAACCGCTGGTCATTAAGGGTAACTGACTGGATTCCCAGAGAAGGGAAGCGGGTTAGGGGGAGACAGAAGGTTATGTGGGCAGATGAGATTAAGAAGTTTGCGGGTATAAATTGGCAGCAGCAAGCACAAGACCGGGTTAACTGGCGGAACATGGGAGAGGGCTTTGTCCTGCAGTGGACGTAGTCAGGCTCATGATGATGATGACACTTAGTATCTACCGAGCAACAACAAGAACACACATAGGCAATTTTAATGCGCAAGTATTAAGAAATACCTGGCATCAGTAGCGTAGACCCGACGATCGCAAAGAATAAATGTAAGGGCCCTAGCTGGAATCGAACCTAAGCATTTTGCGTGGCAATGAAGCATTCTACCACAGAGCTACACCAGGGGCGCTATGCAGGATCAGCCGAGTTTCGCGAAACTCAGGATCTTCCGGAGCTCTAAGGACACTTCATTGGTTACGATGAAACCAGTCATTGCGTCAAGAACAGTTGACTAAGTTAGGCGGTGTTTTCAAACCAGAGGCATCTTCTTACATTTGTTCGTCGCTCCACTGAGTGCAGAAGTGCACCTTGTCATGACTGGGGACTAGCAGTGCAAGAAACGCCCGTCAGCTTAGCTCTCTCAAGCGGTGCTCGTCGACGAGAATTCTGTCCATGTTCCACAAGAGCACGGGAACACTCCAAAGTGGACTGCAAGGAGCGCGCACCAGCGTGCCAGTGACACGCGGTCCGGGTCGCACAGGGATGCTGTGAAACACAGTCGGCGTTTCAAGAGAAGCGCGTGCACGGGCACAGAGGGCGATAAAAAGCGCATCGTATGTGCGCAGTGGTGCTCTCTCTCTCTTTGGCCGCGTAGCGTTCACCGCATCAAACGCTTGACAGTCACACCATAGAGCAAATGGTCACACTGGCACCATCACAGTCACGACTTGATCGCGCAGACTACGCACAGACGTGACTTTACAAGAAGTTTATATAGGTCCTGGGGGACAGATATTTAGAGGAGCCATAAGCCTCCCACAATATCAAGTCTGTGGCTCCACCCACAATGGGACCGGAAGTCGAAATTTCCATCGTGATGTCGTGGGTCCTCTGCACGGCTTGGAGTTGTGTATGACGGCTGGTGCCCTTCATAGATGCATCCCATTGATCTTTCGTGATGGGCGAAGAGACGTTAAGGGCTGGGCACAGCCAGAGCATGGGATGAAAAGAACACAAGTCGTAGGCCACATTTTGGGCACAACAGCGAATGGTCGGGGTCTATCCGGTTAAGGAATCGGAGAGTAGGATACGAAGAGAAATAATAAGCTTTCTTTTTATTCCATAAAAGGTTTCTGGGCAAGTGGTGGGGTCCTCAGTCTAGGGCTCCACTGGTCTTTGCGGCTCGCTGGGCCTGGTCGAGCAAAGCCAGCTGGCTTTCTGGCTTTCTCGATCCTTGCTAGCAAGCCAGGTATCCTACAACCTCGGTCGAGTTGTTGCCCCCAAAAGGGGAGAATTGACGTTTTGGGGCCATGATTCGCATTCCCACGTAATGTGCGCGAGAGTTGGCTGTTCGCCACACCACGGAGAGCTTCGTGCGTATATTGTTGGATTTATGTGGTATTTTCTTTGTAAGCGTGGGTACGTGTTGGTCCGTACTCGACGCCAATCTCGCGCCTGTTCTCTGGTAAGATCTGTATGGGGATGACTGTATTTTTTCGTTCTCCTCTTTGGTTTTCGAGGATGTCGCGTGGAGTTATTGGGGGTTCCTCGAGGGTTGCGACCGGTGCTCGGATGCTTAGTTCACGAGCAAGCCGGTCGGACCTTTCGTTGCCCTCAAGACCCACATGTGCGGGGCACCCAAGTATTGCATGCTTATTTTTTAGTTGCGTTCCTAGAATTCTCATAGCTGCCCTTAGAATCGCCCCAGCCTGAAACATACGGCAAGTTCATTGACAGTCGGTAATCACGAGGGCTGAGTGTTCTTTTTGTTCAGCGCATCTGATCGCCAAAGCATGCGCCGCCGTTTTGGCCATGCTGACTGACGGGGTTTTTATTGACGCTTCTATAGTTGTAGTTCCGCTGGTCGCAACAATCATGTAACTATTGCCTTGCAGTCTACAGGCATCTGGGTAGAAGACGGTTGAGCTGTTACCGTAATGCTTTTGTAGTGTTCTTGCTCTAGCTTGCCCCCTACCACTAAGCACACACGAACGCAGAAGTAAACAATAGGAAGTTTTAGAATAATGTTTGCGGGCGTTGCGGGCATAGCGGGCGCTATATGAATTTTACAGGTTTTTCCACCCAATTCAATCCAAGCGCCAGCGAAATTAATTTAGGCACCAGTCAATTTAATCCAGCTGCCACTCAAATTAATTCAGGTGCCATTCGTTTTAATCCACGTGCCAATAATATTAATCCAACTGTCAGCCGATTTAATCCAGACACCAGAGAATTTAATCCTGACGACATCATGACTTCAAAGCGACTCAGAATTATCGGGAACGCATGGAGTGAACAGCTTCAGAGTAAATTTAGGAGGATATATTATCAAGATGCGTAAAATAAATAATGAATGAGTCACTAGTGACACAATGTGACTCGTGTTACTTCATTGCGCCTATCACCTGCGTTCCCACTATTCACACCTTCGACGTGCATATCACAGGAAACGCTGTCCACACTGTAATAACTTGATACCTATTGCCCAGGCCAATGATCTGATCACTAGTGACTCAGGTGACGCCATCACGCATATCACCCACGCACGCGCTGTCTTAACCTTCTGTCATGCATATCAAACGAAACGTCTTTAAAAGAGCAATAACTTGACTCTTTTCACTCGGCCTAGTGATGTGATCACTAGTGACTCGCGTGACGACATCGCACCTAACACCCACGCAAGCACTCTCTAACCTTGATTGATATGTTGGGTTTAACGTCCCCAAAACCACTACATGATTATGCGAGACGCCGTAGTGGAGGGCTCCGGAAATTTATACCACCTGGGGTTCTTTAACGTGCGCCCAAATCTGAGCACACGGGCCTACAATATTTCCGCCTCCATCGGAAATGCAGCCGCCGCAGCCGGGATTCGAGCCCGCGCCCTGCGGGTCAGCAGCCGAGTACCTTAGCCACTAGACCACCGCGGCGGGGCAGCACTCTCTAACCTACCTTTATGCATATAAAACAAAAGGTCTTTGAAAGGGTAATAACTTGAACGCAGTCACTCGACCTAGTGACCTGATCACTAGTGGCTCGCGTGATGTCATCATGCCTATCACACACGCACGTGCTGTCCTAACCTGCCTACATGCATATCAAATGTATTGTCCTTGAGAGGGTAATAACTTGAACACTGTCACTCGGCCTAGTGACCTGATCTCTAGTGACTCACGTGACGTCATCACGCCTATTGCACAAGCACGCACTGTCCTAACCTGCCTTCATGCATATCAAACGAAACGTCTTTGAGAGGGTAATAACTTCAACACTGTCACTCAGCCTAGTGACGTGATCGCTAGTGACTCGCGCGACGTCATCACGCCTGACATCCACGCAAGAACTCTCTAACCTGCCTTCAGGCATATCACACCAAACGTCCGTGAGAGAGTAACAACTTGAAATCTATCACTAGGCCTAGTGACGTGATCACTAGTGACTCACGTCACATTATCACGCCTATCACAAACACACACGCTGTCCTAACCTGCCTTCATGCATATCAAACGAAATGTCTTTGAGAGGGTAATAACTTCAACACTGTCACTCAGCCTAGTGAGGTGATCACTAGTGACTCGCGCGACGTCATCATGCCCGACATCCACGCAAGAACTCTCTAACCTGCCTTCAGGCATATCACACCAAACGTCCTTGAGAGAGTAACAACTTGAAATCTATCACTAGGCCTAGTGACGTGATCACTAGTGACTCACGTCACATTATCACGCCTATCACAAACACACTCACAGTCCTAACCTGCCTTCATGCATATCAAACGAAATGTGTTTGAGAGAGTAATAACTTGAAGGCCGTCGCACGAAGCGTCTGCTAGTAAAAAACTGACTACTCGCGCTGCACAGTCCGTTCACCGGCGAACTCGTATATGAAGCAACCGGATCACACATTTCGAATTCAGTCAAGGGCGTCTTTGCATGGCTTTTGCTTCGACTTGACGCTTTGCTTGAATCGAGTAGATGCGATGGAAGCAACAGTATACCTTTAACCGATAGTGATTTGGCGTCTTTGCATGGCTTTTGCTTGACTTGACGCTTTGCTTGACTCGAGTAGATGCGAATGAAAGCAACAGTACCTTCTAACCAGTGGTGGCGTACAACCCAACATCAGCGTCCCATCACTCGTTGAAGGCAACACTTCTCCGTCATTCAATAAATAAGAATAATTAAGGCGAAATAACAATTAAGCATTTCCAAACCATACCCAATCACGCCGGGTTCGCCGTGTGCACGGTTCACCCAGCGCGACCATGGCACTTAGGTGTATGTTCTGCCTCATGCAGGGCATATCTCGGGTTCTCCATATTCCCAACAGCAGACTGTGTGCGAATCAGCAAACTGTGTATCAGCGATGCGAACCAACGGATGCCAATGCGTCATCCTATGGGGCCATTGTCACTAAATGATATGGCAATCACGACAGCGCAACCTACCGCGCACAGCACAGGAGGCCGCCTATGGGTAGCTACCTGTGTGCAGCGCAAAGC
Source organism: Rhipicephalus annulatus (assembly GCA_013436015.1). Classification (NCBI taxonomy): domain Eukaryota; kingdom Metazoa; phylum Arthropoda; class Arachnida; order Ixodida; family Ixodidae; genus Rhipicephalus; species Rhipicephalus annulatus. The sequence continues at coordinate 260,338 of WOVY01000237.1, read as the reverse complement.
CACTTTATCGCTGGACATCGCTATAAAAGGATCATCGCAAGCCTTCGACCTTCGTGGGCCCGGCAGAACCGGTGCGACCATGGCACTTAAGTCTATCTTCTGCCTCATGCAAGTTAGTTCCAACATGGTTTCATTTCGTAGCGATTTTCACTGTATCTTGGTCTTGGCGTGCCCTCAGCGTTGTCGTAATATAGCATATGAGTGTTTTCTTGCTTGTCGGTTGATTTTGTGCGGTGATGTGGAAAAAAACCCTGGCCCCACTCAGAAAGAACTATATGAAGAAATGCTAAACGGCCAAGCGAAAATTCACGATGACGTGCTTGAACTAATGAAACAGCTTATTGAATTGAAATATATGGTAAATGATTTCATTACGGCATAAAAAGACTCCCAGGATCACAGCATTCCTGTTCCCAAAGAAAAGGGGGAAAATACGTTAAAATCACTGGAACACATTGTAAACTTTCAAAACAAAAAAAGCATTACCGACCTTGAAGACTGTTCCAGACGGTCAAATTTGATTATTCACGGGATTTCCGAATGCGCTAATGAAACTGATGTAACCCTGAAAGAAAAAGTGGTTAAGGAAATATTCACAGGAAAGCTTGGTGTGAAATGTGATTACATCGGACGCATTCACCGAATAGGAAAACAAACTGGTAAAAGACCCACCATCCTCCACGTTCAAGACTTCAATTAAAAGAAAGTAGTATTAGCAAATGCCAAAAAACTGAAAGGATCTAGAGTATCTGATGTGTTCAGAACGATTATTCACAATTGACACTTAAGAAACGGAAATTGCTGCGGGACAGTGCTTTGAACGAAAAGTGACAAGAAAAAAGAGTGTTCTTAGTGCATGACAGGCTTATGGTTGATAAAGATACATTTTATTGGGATGAATTCCAAAACAGGCGAATAAAAGAGAAGACCGGTGATCTTCCAAACCACACTCGTGACCTATTCCAGCACCAGGTAACAAACAGTTAAGGCTACTATATATTATTACCCGAAGCGTTGTGAATCAAACTGGAGCGCTCGAAGTGCTTCTGCTGCAGCGTGATCCACATATTACAGTTGTTACCGAGACTTGGCTACACGAGCGTTTGCCTGATGATGACGTCTCCCCCCCCCCCCTTGTCCTACACTGCTTTTCCGTAAGGACAGACGTGCTATGGGAAGAGGGGTGGCTATATTGGTAAAAGATTGTGCCGATGCTGTTTTGTTGGATGATCTTGTTGACTTGTATGCTTATGTATTAGGGCTAGATGCTGGGGTAATAGTCTTGTTGTAATTGGGTTGTACAGAACCACAGACGTTACTCCAAAATACCTTAGCCCACTGAAAAATTGTATGGACAAATTTGAAAATAAAAAGGTAGATTGGTGACTTGAACCTAGCTGGAGTAGACTGAGAGCGCCTTGACGCTGGCATTAACACTTCAAAACATGTTAACATAGTGTTCGACATTATGCTTATACATGACCTATTGCAGGTAGTTCACGTACTCACGTGCGTACAGGGTGATTCGGCTTCAATATTAGATGTGTTTCTGAACCGCAATTTCTCTGAAAATACAGTAGAGGTGGGACAAGGTTTTTCTGATCATATTTATGTCTTCGCTTCTTTTCCTCTAGCTCCAGTAACTGGCCATAAAAATAGTATTTCGCTGCTTTTTCAAGAGCTATTGATGTAGACATAAACAAACACATAGAAACATGCCTTACTGATTTTGATGACACCGAAGTTAGTGTGCTCTGGAGACGATTCAAACAAATGTTTTATTTTTGCTTAGATAAGTTTGTGCCTTCCAAGCACAAAAAATTACCATACAGACACCTTAGTTAACTCGGAACATCATTCATATGAAGCGCAAAGTTAAGCGACTTAAAAAAAAGGTGGCCACAGCTGATTTGATACACGACACACACAACAGCCTCGCTCAAGCTGTGAACAACTCTAGAAAGTATTACTTTAAAACCGTATTGCCTAACTTCATTGCGAACGACCCCAGTAAATTATGGAATTTTATCTGTGAAAAGACAAAACCGGTATCGCAAATATAAATTGATGGAACCAACGTGACCGATCAGAAAGACATTGCTTGGCATTTTAATCAGTATTTCCAGAGTGTGTTCAACACTTCTGATTTCAACTGTATATCTAATGCGACAGCCTTTCTTTATGATGAAGCACTCTTTATATTTTATCCCAGTGTGGTATCTATGCTGCTAAATTTGGAAAATCGGACATCTTGTGGCACTGATAATATACTGAAGGTATTTCTATGACCATATGCTTTATCTCTAGCAAAGTTCTTGGGAATTATTTTTATCTGTTCTTTGTTGTCTTCCCGATTGCCCAGTGACTGGAGGACAGCCTGCGTTGTACCCATCTTTAAATAGAGAGGCCATTAAGTACTAGGAAATTACCGTCCAATCTCACTAAGTTCACAATGTTGCAAAATTATCGAACACATAGCTACTATGGTATGATCAAGTTTCTTGAAGAACGCTGAAACAATTGTGTTCGCTGAAACATTAGTATTATTTGTGTTTGCTGAAACAAGTGTTCGCTGAAACATTAGTATTATTTTTATTGTTGCACACGTGTACTCCACTCCCCTCTAGAATGCCAAGGCACTCGACTGAATTTCAGGTTTCAGGTAAACGAATAAATGAACGAAAGCCTAAGCACATCCAAACATCATAAAAACTGTGTATCAATCATGTAATCAAACTTGCGCATTCTAGTTACATAAGTGGCTTGTCTGCACCATCCCCATCACGAGCAACATGACTATGCTATTTGCAGGGTACAAGCCACTCCCATGTTTCTCCGATCAGGCCGGTCTTGTGCATATACTGCACCCACGTTAACCACTAAAACTTGGGAATCTCATCTGCCCATTCAACTGTAGCGCTTGCCTTCTGTTACAATCCATGCTGTCCCTTTTCATGGCCACCAGTTTTCTGGCCCTCTCGCTGCATTCTTATTTTTAACTAAAATATCCTTAGACTCATCTCTTCTCTCACCCACTCGGCTGTCTTCTAGCCCATGGTAGGGTTACACCTATCACTTAATTTGCATGGCACTTGGCGTCGTACTCAATTTAAGTTCAACGCTGTTCACCTTTTTGTAAAGCTTCATGTTTTCCCGTATAGATAAGTACCGGTAAATTGCAGCTGTTATAAAACCTTTCTAGCGATGAACTTTCCTTATCTCATAATAACTGCCAAATCTATATCACACCATTCTCGATTATCTAAATACTTCTATTTGATCATTCGCGTCTGCGATCAAAACCATTCCTAACTTAGACGTATTTATTTACCACTATATAGTGGCTCCATCAATATCGCAAACCACTGTTTTCTTCCAAGGCTGCTCCACATTACTTCAGTTTTTGCAGTTTTATTTTTCAGACCCACGGTCCTGCTTTCCCTCTCTATTCAGTAATCATGATTTGTAATAGTTTCCCCGAGTTACTCAACATATCAAATCTCATCAGCGAATCACAGTTTACTAGGCTACTCTTCATTAACTGTTATCGCGTGCTCTTCGCAATTGAACGCTCTGAAAACCTCCTGTAAAAATGTGGTCAACAACATTGGAGATATCGTACATGCCTTACACTATTCCTAAATCAAATGTTATTCTGTTTTTTTCGTTTTTTTTTTCATTGAGGGCTATGGCACGACCTCCTCTATAGATTAGAGGAGGTCGTGGGCTATGGTGTCTGTGTAGACACTGCAGATATGCCACTGCGATTGTATAGCGGCTATGGAGATCGGCGGCTGGTGACCCGAAATGTGCAGGTCCGGTACCGGTCGCAGTGGTCGCATTTCGATGGAGGTAAAACCTTAGAGTACCGGGAACAGTGCGATATCAGTGGACGTTACAGAACACCAGGGGGTCGAAATTTCTGAAGTTCTCTCTGGTGGTCCTCATTATCGCATCGTGGACTGCCATGTGAAACTCCAGATATTTGTATTGGTATAACTCGAGTTTATTAATGAAATCATGTACAAACGAGCATTACAATGACATTATTTTTGTAGTGTTTCTTGCTTCGTTGAGTACTTTGATGAATGAAGCGAAATAACCGACAGATAACACGTGCGTGCGTATATGCACTGATCAGTGTGTACCGCGAGCCAACACCTTGATTGATTGATATGTGGGGTTTAACGTCCCAAAACCACCATATGATTAAGCCAACACCTTCTAGAACGATGACCTTGTTCTTCGACAGCCATAGTAATTTTGGGGGTTCAACGTCCCGAAACGACCATATGATTATGAGAAATGCTGTTGTGAAGGTCTCCAAAAATTTCGACCACTCGGGATGCTTTAATGGGCACCTCATTTAGGCACACGAGCCTCAAGTATTTTTGCCTTAATCAAAAATGCGGCTACACCGGCCATACTATCTGCTTTGAGCAATATGTTGGCTGACACCGCGTTGGTTAGGTCGCGTATTATCTCGATTAGGTCGCGTGATATGTTATTCTAACGTTAATCAGCTAATTGACCAAAATTAGCACTAAAGTTAAGCTCAGTCTTGACTAGTATTAGACTAAGCTCCGCGCATCTTACCTTGCACGGAATAATAGGCATACAAGAATTTCCTCTCAGCCTGAATAGAGCTTGTTGCATTAATTTCACTAGGTGAGTCATTCGAGGCTAATTAGGTTTTCAATGCGCAACAATGCTTTACAATACTTGCCTATGGTTACATTGGTTTAGCTAGGCACAGCTGCTGTTAATATTGCTTTACGCAGGCGCTGCGCCAGCATGATCATGGTTTCTTTTCTACGTCGCGCACCGCACAGACGGCGGGCATAACACAGTTTCTGTAAAGAAGAAAAAAAGCAGTACGTCTGGCTGACTTTTCAAAGTTCGCGGAGCAGTTGGGAAGCGTTTTTTTTTTGTTTTGCTGGTGCGTAGGATGATTCGTGGTCGTCGTAGAATCGCGGAACGGCTAGCCTCTTTAACGTTACAACTCGCCTGTCTTATCTCTGTCGCCATTAACGATGAACGGTGGCAAACCAAGCCATGTCTCAAACTTTTTTCTTTTGTTTTCTTCTTTCTTGCAGTGCCGCATTCCTTGACATCGCGCGAGATTCATAAAGATCAAGGTCATGCTGCACGTGGTGAAAGACAGGTGAACTGAACGCCCGATGTCCATAAAGCTGGATCTGTGAACTCTAACGTATCTTGAAATCGATGTGTTCTTTTGTTCCAACAATACCTTCCCACATTATTTGGAGCACTAAAGGGGTTTTGCGGGTCCAGTTATTTAACTTCAAGCAGCAGGCGAATCGAACGCGATGTGTTTGCTAGTAGGGCAGAATCCAGAAAGCACCGAGTATTTACCAGTGACAGGAGGTGCAAAATAAAGATATGCTTGGTGAAAAAAGATTTAGTCGTACCTTTTAAATGATACTCCGATTGCCATGAGAAAACTAGTCCTCAGCGTGCACCTCTAAGTTCAGCTGACATTTCGTCTGCTAGGTGCGCACATAGATCCATGTGTTCGTCACCATGCGCCACCCCCATCGTCGTCGCCGCCGCCACCTATGACTACGAATTATAAAGAAAGCACAGAAAAATTGAAAACCGCTGTGGTTCGCGATGCTAGGAATTGTTTTGTTTCGATCATTTGAAAGCATCGATTGTAATATTGACCCCGGTCCTAGAAGACCGGAGAGAGCTTCTGGACACGCCCGATTATGCCGTGCTCCTGCTACCAGAACACACACGAAAAAGAAAGGAACTCTGTGGAGAGGTCTTGGATTTTATAAGACCACTCAATTCTATGCCGGTCTTCCACAGTGGGTATGAGCCTCAAGTGAAGGTGAACAAGAACAAGGAATGATCTTGTTGAGTGGCTAACAATCACAAATAATTCGTTGCTCACCGCGCTGTGCGCCTCGACATCGCTAGGGGGCTGCGTGTGCTAGGTAGAAAACGAAGAAGCGAGCTCGGTCTCACGCGCAGCTCGTGATGGTAGGTGTTCTGTGGCTCTCGCCATTCCAGCGGCAGGTCATCCATGTGCTCTGACGCTCGTCGGAGGCTTGACTTCACTGCTGTTCGGTGCCAGTCATGTCCGCAGCCAGAGGTAAGCATTGTCCTCATATAGGTTTTAGGCGGAGCATTTGAGTGCCGCCATCGCCAGTGCCCGGGCTTCCTGCATACGCCGAGTGTTTGGCATTCGCAGCGTGTGTCTCAAGATCTCCATTGGCGTTGACGTTCAGGTCCTGAGAAACACTCGGCGTATGGAAAAAGCTGACTTGACGGCTTGCGAGCAATCCTTCGAGGATCGATTGATACTCACTGTCTATTTCCGAAGGCGATATTCCCATTCGGATAGTATTTGTGTGTGTGTGTGAGTGTGTGTGTGTGTGTGTGTGTGTGTGTGTGTGAGAGAGAGAGAGACAGAGAGAGAGAGAGAGAGAGAAACGTCACGCTACTGCGCGAGCGCGCCGTCACGAGAGAACTTTTTTCTCTTGCTCGTGTCTGAAAGCACGCGCTCTCATTCTAAACCACGGTTCCTAATATTTCCATTTAAATTTACTGGCCGAGTTTTTCGGTCACAACGTTTGACGTACATTGGTGGGCGCTCGATATGTGTAAATGAGGCATGTTTAACCGCGTGGTTCTGGTGGGGAGGTATATTTCCTTCGCTCTCATCGTGCGGGCGCTTTGTTCTCTGTTTGGCCACTGCTCTGGTGCCACAAGTCATGCCACCTCTTCATAGTATATGCATTCCGCTTGTTATTCACGCTAAGCCACTTCCTCGCCTGGAATAGTTACGGTCTGAGCTCTTCTTCCATGTTGTTTTTCTATCGGCATTGGAATGCGAGGGGATCACGTGCAATTATTGTGAATAAAAAAGAGAAGGTATTCGGGTCTTTTGTGGTAACCTGCGATTTTTCACTTAAACTCTCCTCTAAAGGGTGCGTGGCTGTCATATATTATTTTTTAAAGAATTATAAACTGTGGAAAACGTATAGCAGATATCTCTTGTGAATTCCAGCTCGGGCTCTTATCTCAGAACTCAATAGCATAGGATTTCGTCGTTCTAGCATGTCGAAACTGCAGGAGACCTCGTCCTGTCCGAGTGGTCTTTCTTCTGGCAAAAACATACTCGCTGTACTCAAGCTTCGCGATTCTTTTCAGATCTATATTTCATGCAACTGAAGTCAACTAAATTATCTTGCCTAGCAATACTTACTTCTAAGAATAGTGATATATCAGTACCTTGTCCCCATCGTTCTAAAGCTAAATCGAAGGCGACGCCATCGGTGGTGCAACAACGTAACATATAGTTAAACTACGCCAAATCTTTGAAAATTGGTTCACCACTAAATAAATGACCACTTGACATATAGAAAACGCTATATCTATTATTGTTCGATTTAGGTGTGGTATAGTTGTTCACATAGGCTTAACCACAAAACATCCATTTTTTCTTTTTTTTGTCACGACGTCGTACGCCACATCTTTGAAAATTTGTTCACTACATATATTGCAATCGCCGCTTAATATCCAGCAAACGCTATATATTCTAAAAATGTTAGATATTTTATTTTTTATTTTTAGTTATTTAATACATACTGCGGACCACACTTCGGTCCGAACAGGAGGGCATGGTGTAATGCAAAGAGAAATACAATACATGCAAAAAAGTACACAGTTACTCAGTATCGCAAGTACTACATTCCATTGTCTGGTTCCAGTCTGAAATGGTGCGTGGAAAAAATGAAAATTTGAACGTGTCCGTTCTCGCGAAGTACGGAGTTAGTGCATTTGGTTGGCGATGTCTTGTCGGTCTTGTGTTTAATGGACAAAGAAAAGGGGTTGGATCAATGGAAAGTTTGCGATTATATAAAAGAGACCGAAAAATCAAGGCGGGACTTCTTTCTACGATCCTGAAGGGAAGGAATATTATTAGCTAGCATTAGGTCTGTGGGGGAGTCCGTTCGCAAAAACCTAGAATAAACAAACCGAATGGCCTTCTGGCTGAATCCTTTCAAGTTTTTTAATGTTTTCTTCAGTATGGGGGTCCCACACGATACTCGCATACTACAGCTTTGGCCTAACGAAAGTGAAATAACTAAGAAGCTTTACGTTTGGAGGGGAATTTCTGAGCCTATATCTTAGGAAGCATAATTTCCGAAAGGCAGACGAGCAAATATTATCTATGTGCATGTTCCATGATAAGTTGTTTGTTAGCGTAACGCCGAGGTACTTATAACTGTCAACCTGTGTGAGAGAAGACGATCCTAATTTATACACGTGTTCACTAGGGTTTTTCTTGCTCGTTACACAGAGATATACACTTTTTTCCAAATTTAATTCTATTCCCTATTCTGCACACCACTCCCGCACGTTTTCAATGTTTTTCTCGAGTTCGTTCTGATCATTAGTTTATGTGACTTCCCGAAATAAAACGCAGTCGTCAGCGAACAATGGAATTTGAACAGTAGGGTCAACAACATTTACTAAATCGTTAATATACAACAAAAAAAGCAATGGTCCCAAAACACTACCTCGTGGAACCCCAGAGGTGACAGGAAGACACCGAGATCCTTCGTTAATTTTTACAAGCTGTTGGCGGTTGGATAGGTAGGCTGCAATCCAGGCAACAAAAAAATCCGGAATGTGAATGTTTTTAAGTTTTGCTATTATTTGTCGTGTGGTACCTTGTCGAAAGCTTTTTGAAATCTAAAAATATAGCATCAATTTGGCCTTTATTGTCAAGACACGCTGCTAACGAATGAATTATTGTCACCAATTGGGTTGCCGTGGAATAACCTTTTCTAAAACCATGTTGAAAATTTGTTAGTACGGCATTTTCGTCTAGAAATTCAAAAATCTGTTTAGAAATAATGTGTTCAATGATCTTGCAGCATTGAGACGTTAAAGATATCGGACGGTATTTTTGAAAGCTGGACCGGTCACCTTTTTTAAAAACGGGAACAATCAGAGCCATCCTCCAGTCACTCGGCAGCTTCCCAGTGGACAAAGAAGTACGAAATATTACTACAAGAAACTTAGCAAGTATGTCGGCATATCTGCGTAAAAAGGCGTTTGAAATCTGGTCTGCACCACATGAAGACTTGGTTTTCAAATTTAACAGCATAGATAGTACACCAGAGTAAGATACAAAGTCAGCGTCATAAATGCCAGGATCTGATATTAACAGTGGATACGTTTGCGCAGGAGAAAACACACTGTGAAAATAATGATTAAAATATTTAGCAATGATTCCAGGGTCAGAAACGAGGTCACCATCGATTTTCATTTCCCTTACAGGCTGGGTGCACGTTAAAAAACCCCAGGTGGTCTAAATTTCCGGAGCCCTCCACTACGGCGTCTCTCATAATCATATAGTGGTTTTGGGACGTTAAACCCCACATATCTATCTATCCCTTACAGGCTGCTTTTTGTCAGTAATGTAATGCCAAAGCTTATCAGGATCATTTTTTATGAAGTTTGGTAGGAGGGTTTGAAAGTAGTGGTCTTTTGAGCAGCACACTGTGTTTTGCAAAGAATTTTTAATCTCAGAGATAACGTCAGACTGTGCCTTCTTTTTCTTTAATCTTTTAAGTTTGCGTTTGAAGTGAATAATTTTGCGTGTTATCCAGGGTGTACACTTGTGAATTTTTTTGCGCTTGCTCGGTATAAAGTTATCAAGGCAGTAATGGCACATGTCCTTGAACCGGTCCCATAGGTTGCAAACGTCATCACCATCAAAATTAGGAAGACATATTTCTAGATGGTAGAGTACAGATTTGTCATTAGCTCGTGAGTAATCTTTGAAGCGCCGTGTCGTCGACCTATCTTGGGAGCTTAACTTGAGAAGGGGTAAAGTAACGCATACTAAGTGGTGGTCAGATATCCCTGGTTCTATTGCAACAGAGTATCGGTCAAAATTACGAGGAATAAATACAAGATCCAGAAGGGAACTACAAGGGCCCTGTACCCGAGTTGGTTCGTTTACAACTTGTATTAGGTTACGTGTAAGCATGATATCAAACACTATCTTTGTGTGTTTCCAAAATTCTGAACCAGCCATCAATCGTTTCCAGTCAATCCCTGCAAGGTTAAGGTCCCCAATCAGAAAAACTTCGCTGTTCACATATTTCGACATGTGCTCTCGAAGTCTAGTTAGATTTTTCAATACTTAGATATAACTGTGTTATTCTCGCATTGCTGCCACTACAAAAATAAATCGCATATTTCTTTTATTTTCTTAGGGGTCGCATGCCCGAAGTGTCCGCCGCATTATCCAGCGTTCCTTCAACAGTGACAAAGCCTTGCGTGTCCGACAGTCCTTCGGCAACGCCCTGGAGTAGAGTTGGAAGCGGCCTGCTGGTTCCTCCGCGCCTGATCGACTGACCTGCCTGTCCCTGTCCACCAGCCGGACGATGTTGATCCGAACTCGTTGCAGCGGTGACAACTGCCGCTACGGGTCTACTTACGCACATCATCGAAGCAGCAAGGTTCTGGCATCTCGTACGCCCCAGACCATCGTAGCGGAAAGCAATTTCACAGGTCACAGTGTCGAGCTGAAAGTGGTGAGCTGAGCTTGGTTTTGTACTCGCCACTCGGCACTCGACTTCTTTGAGGCCGCGAAACTGGCTGCAGATGGCCAGAGCTACGAAAGGCGCCCACCTCTCGAAGACCTGTCCCTGCTGTATTCGTGCGGCGTCAACAAAAGTCTACGGGAAGGATGAGGCATTCGGGTGCCAAAGAGCTGCAGGCGAAACAGATTCGCTTTCGCCCCTCCGCCCCGGCACGGCCTGTATCGCGATTCAACAAGTCGCAACGCTGTTTCGTCGGCCATGTGCGCCTTCAGGGAGGTCTCAAGCATAGCGGAACTGTAAAGAACACCGAGCATCTTGCACGTGCCTTGACGAGCATTGCAGCAGCCTAAGGACACATGTGGCAGCACCCATGATGAAATCGTTCTCGGAAATATGATATCCTTTTCGCAGAAGGCCAGCATTTATGGAAAGCACCAGTTTGTCGCCTGGCCCAGAGAATTGTCGGTTGATGCAATAACATCAACTAAGAAGGGTGCTATCAAGTGTGCCAGTGCTCGCATGTGCAAAGTTCTGCAGAGAATAGGTTCTTGTAGACATTAAACAAGGGCCAGCCCTAGAAGTGGATGGTGAACGATGTCTTCTGAAAAATCCTTCGATGTATCTAACTGGACATCGAAGGTCGCGGTGAAGTGGCCATGCGAGTGTAAGAAGGCAGTGGCCGCAACAAATCCAAAGCAGAAGCACTGGCGGCCGGAGCCCTAATTCGATACGTCGTGACGAAAGAGCACGTCGACAGCGACCTTAGTCCGAAGTGCAGCGATACAAGAGCCATCGAATTGCTCCAGTTGCCGTAGCCCTGCCCGAAGCCTCAGTCCGGGAAATAGAAACATCTTGAAGGAGTTCGAGGATCTCGTGACCACTGGGCCACGCCTTCACAACGATGACCCTGAAGACGAAGGTGCCTAGCTGCGTTGACACGTCACTGAACGCAGCTAAAGGCGGGCAGCAGGCAGCAAGGAGATGCGCGACATCACGACCGGCCGACTGCTCAGGTCACCAGACGAACACCACGTCCAAATTGGCAGCCTTGTTTGCTGCAAGCGACTGCTATTTTTGCGTAATTTATGCGAACATTTTTATGCACAATTGACCTATCTTTGCGTACAGTCAATACAGATTCGTACCAATTCGTATATTTAACTTTCCTATTACGTATTACCACAGTGCGGCGTTATCAATAATTTAAGGATTCCGTGTTGATGCCTTGCCCAAGTGCCGCCTCAGGAGGACACATGGTATGCCAGTTCAGCGTAATCTCGCCTCGCAACTCAGTATGGACCCCGACGAAGGAGCGACAGCATGTTTAAGATGCAGTACATTCCACCATGCATGTGCTGCATGGTGGCATTGCCGAAAGACTCCCGCAGGCAGGCACTGCCCACACGGGTGAAGGACATTCGCGAAAAAATGTGTCGGGCATCGATATTCTGGCGTATTTCTGGCACATCGACAAAGGCCGCACCGATGTTGTCGCCCTAGACTGTGCTTAGCTTGTAATATCTGACTGTTTCACTTGTAAATATTTCGCTTGTAATATCGGAGAATTCGAACTTAGCCTACCGCAACGAAATAAAACGTGAAGCTGTCGCTTTAGTGTGTCAATTTCGCCAGGAATGCAAGCATGCCTTAGCAACCAAGGTCCCACACCTATGTAAAAATTCATTCTTTATCAAAGCGCCCCGCCGTGAAGGTCTAGTGGCTAAGGTACTCGTCTTCTGAACCACAAATCGCGGGATCGAATCCCGGCTGCGGTGGCTGCATTTCCGAAGGAGGCGGAAATGTTGTAGGCTCGTGTGTACAGTTATGGGTGCACGTTAAAAACCCCAGGTGGTCGAAATTTGCGGAGCCCTCCACTACGGCGTCTCTCATAATCATGTGGTGGTTTTGGACGTTAAACACCACAAATCAATTAAATCGATTCTTTATCAAAGCGGTGAATTGCTACAAAGCTTTATTTTTACATGCACAAGAAAATTGTTGTTTTGAGCAAAGTGGCTGAGAAGTACAAATTTGGCCAATAAATGTGCAATTCTAAGTTAGCCACGCTTGCAGATTTACAGGTAGAATTCACATAGCCCTAGTACGAAACAAACAACACATTATTGTTAAGCCCATCAGCTTATTTTCTCCAATTTGTAAAAAAAATTCGCAAAGGCAGTTGCACTAACTTCATACAAAGGTCTAACTTCAATCAACCTAGACAATTAGCTGACTTCATGGAGAGATGTAGAATGGACCTTCGTTTTTCGCCTAATCCAGCGATAGGGAAATATTTTGAAAAACTCATCTATATCCGACATTCGTGAATGCTAAAAAGCCATCTACCCATAAGAAGCTTTATTCACTGCCTCCAAAGAGAAACTTACACATGTCTGAATACCACAACCGCTACCTGCTTATCTACAAAATCTCCGATATACACAGATTTATGAAGGAAAGGAAAATCTTGCGACAAAAAAAAGATCGGCCGACGGGATGCGATCGCCCCATTATTTCCTACATGCATATTTAGAAGAAAAATGACTGAACCCTTGAGATAGTTAGAAATGTAGATTAACTCTGAATACCTCATCGTTTACAGATGACATCCTACTCTTCACCAATGATGGCACCCCTTCACAAATATTTCTCGACGTATATTACGCTACAGAAATAGGAGGATTTTAGATGGAGCTCAGTCAGACCCACTTTGAAACAGTAAGCACACATGTGCGCTTACGACTCGCTCGGACATGGATCACCAAAGATTTCCTGAGCCGAACTCACTCAGGCTGACACACGCTTACGAAAAATATTTTTCGACCGGACTCAATCAGACTCGCGGCTCGATCTTAGTCGGAGTACGAGTAAGTCGACTGATGAGTCCGTAAATCTACAATTAGCTTTTCTATGACAGTGTCAATGCTCTTTAGCATCAATATTGATACACAACAGCCGGCACAGTCTGGCTTCAAGAAAGAGAAAGACGACGTTGGTGCCTGGTTGTTGATGAACTGTCGCCATATTGTTCGCCGAGCACGGTGCATCGTATTTAATTTATTAAATAAGTTACCCGTAACATTATTGGTGGAGGTGCGGGGTAACTGATTTAATAAATTAAATACGATGGGCTTCTCCTGTCGTCCTGATCAGAAAGAAGGATGGAACATGGCGCTTTTGTGTAGATTGTAGGCATCTCAACAAAATTACGAAAAAAGATGTTTACCCGTTGCCTAGAATCGACGATGCCTTAGACTGCCTTTACGGTGCTACGTATTTTTCCACTATCAACCTTCGATCTGGCTATTGGCAGATCGCTGTGGACGAGATGGACCGTGAGAAGACCGCATTCGTCACTCCTGGCGGGCTTTATCACTTCAAAGTTATGCCCTCTGGTATCTGTAATGCGCCGGCCCAATTTCAAAAGAATGGTAGGCTCATTGCTCCAAGGGTTTAAATGGTCAACCTGCTTATGTTATTCAGACGACGTTATTGTTATCGCCCAGGTTATACTCCCATCTCAAGCGTTTATCGGAGATTCTTGATGTTTTTCGTCGAGTCGAACTTCAACTGAACTCGTCGAAATGCCACTTCGCTCGTCGTCAAATAACCGTACTTGGCCACATCGTCGATGCTGCGGGAGTCCGCCCGTATCGCGAAAAAATTCGCGCCGTCACGGACTCTCCTGCTCCGAAGTCAACAAAGGACGTTCGCAATTTTGTGGGCTGGTGCTCCTACTTTAGACGGTTTGTTAAGGACTTCGCCATCATCGTACGCCCACTTACAAACCTCCTGAAGAAGGACACCCCGTTTTTCTGGGGCGCTGATCAAGCCTAATCTTTTTCTCAGCTCACGACGCTCCTTACAACACCGCCGATTTTAGCTCATTTCGATCCATCAGCTCCAACCGAGGTTCGCACTGACGCTAGTGGGCATGGCATCGGGGCAATGCTATTGCAACACCAACGCGGACTTGACCGTCTCATAGCATATGCAAGCCGCCTGCTATCTACAGCCGCACGCAACTATTCAATCACGGAACGTGAGTGTCTCGCTCTTGTGTGGGCAGTTGCCAAGTTTCGCCCATACTTATACGGGCGTCCATTCCGGGTAGTTACCGACCACCACGCGCTCTGCTGCCTTGCCTCACTCAAGGATCCCACAGGACGCCTCGCTATAGTTGGCCCCTACGATTACAAGAATACACGTTCACCGTATCGTACAAAACAGGGCGGTCACATCAAGATGCGGATTGTTTATCACGCTACCCTATGGAAGAGGCTGCTCATACTGACACCTTTCCAGACCTTCTGTCTGTGACGCAGCTACTCAACTTTGGCCACGAACAACGCCGGGATGCTTCCCTGCGAACCATCATTGACAAGCTTGAGTCAATGCCTCGCGACGCATCTCTACAAATGTTCCTGGTAAATGACGGCATCCTGTATCGCCGTAACCTCAATCCATATGGCCATGACTTGCTCGCCGTCATACCAGCACATCTTCGTGCGACTGTTCTCAACCAACTTCATGACGCTCCTTTGGCGGCACTTGGGCGTCTCTCGCACATACAACCGTGTACGTGGTCGTTTTTTTTTTTGGCCTGGTCTTGCCCGCTCTGTTCGACGCTACGTCGCCGCTTGTGAGCACTGCCAGCGCCGCAAAAAGCCATCTTCCCTACCAGCTGGATTCCTTCAGCCGATCGACATTCCCATTGAACCTGTTTTTCGAGTTGCCTCGACCTGCTTGGCCCATTCCCGATCTCCAGCTCAGGCAACAAATGGATCGCTGTCGCCACTGACTATGCGACACGGTACGCTATCACACGAGCACTTCCGACGAGTTGCGCAACCGATGTGGCGGACTTTCTGGTATATGATATCATTTTAGTACACGGAGCTCCAGGCCAACTTCTCCCTGACCGGAGCCGGACTTTCCTTTCAGCTGTCGTTGATGTAATCCTGCGCTCTTACTCTGCCAAGCACAAGTTTGCCACTTCGTACCATCGGCAAACGAACGGTCTTACGGAGCGCCTCAACCGCACCATAACCGACATGCTTTCTAAATACGTAGCGGTCGACCACAAGGACTGGGACGTTCATTTGCCATTTGTGACGTTCGCATAAAATTAGTAATGTCATGACACTGCCGGCTATTCACCATTCTATCTTTTTTTCGCCCGAGAACCCGCCCTACCATTTCACACATTGCTGCCCTCGGTCACTGAGTATGCATGCGAATCCATCGCGCGAGCCGACCAAGCACACCAACTCGCCTGCAGCCGCCTGCAGGCCTCACAGGAGCACCAAAGACAGCTCTACGATTCCCATCATAGAAACGCGCACTTTTCACCGGGTTCCTTTGTCCTCCTCTGGTCCCCCACTCGGCGTGTCGGGCTTTCTGAAAAACTGCTGTCACGCTACACTGGACCATACCGCGTCGTTCGCCAGGTGACTGACGTTGCATACGAGATCGTTCCAGCCGATTCAACGTCATCATCGTAACCTTCGAGTGACATCGTGATCATAGCTCAACTCAAGCCTTATCACCCTCCTTCTACCGCATCCGAGTTGCTCAAGCACCGAGATGGTGCTTCTACCGCCGGGGGGTTATGATACACAACAGCCGGCACAGCCTGGCTGCAAGAAAAAGAAACACGACGTTGGTGGCTGGTTGTTGATGAACTGTCACCATCTTGTTCGCCGAGCACGGTGCATCCTATTTATTTATTAAATAGGTTACCCGTAACATTATCTCACGTATTTGGTGCTCGTCTTGGCGCCTTTTGAGATAGTACCTTCGAGTACGAATTACAAGGTGTTTCAAAGCAGCAAAGGCATTTTTCTTGAAACAGGTGACAGACAAGATGTATTTAATGAGAACTCCCTGGGTAGAGTTGGCTGGGAAGCGGAGTACACGGCAACCCCTACGTAATTCACGTCTCTAATGAATAGATAGATAGATATGTGGAGTTCGACGTTCCGAAACTATCACATGATTATGAAAGATGGTGTACTGGAGGACACCAGAAATTCCAAGGGGCCCTCAACCACTATTCAAAGCTGCGTGTTTTATTCAGGGGTTGTGTATACTGAAGCACATACAGACTAATGCTGACAAAATGGCAGTGATAACGGCACGCAGTCTGAAGGTATACTTACAAAATTTAAAATACAAAAATGCTGACCCTCAGCTCGAGTTTCGCGGGTCACTTGACCAGATTTCACTATGTCGTGACGTTGGAGGGTTGCCCCAATGAAATAAGCTGGAAGCGCCTACGTAGGAGGATCCCACACTCCATTGTTGCTTTTTTTTCGAAGTGTTGTTGACCTTGTTGCCACACTAATAAGCGATCTGACTGAGGCACTTCTTAACGACGGAGTCATCTATAGGATCTTGCGCTCGGGTCGTGCATCCAAGCGCTTCCTAAGGTGCATGGTCATACACTCGAAGAGCAAGTGTGCAGCCTCAGACGCCATCACGGCAACGTACACGAGACGCACTACGTTGTCGTGTTTTAGCTGCCAGTAGATGGACACCTCTAGTATGGCCTTAGGCCGGCACGCCTTCCTCTTTGCCTTTGACTCTGACCTTCTTCCCAGGATTTCGCCGTTGAACTTGCGCTTTGCCTTTCACGCGACGCACCACGCACCATGCTTTCCCGATCTTCTCCACGACGACGTTGTTCATTCTGCCCGGGCTGGTCTCGGACGCCGTGTTTGCAGAAGCTGCCACGGTACGCGAACGTTCAAGTGAAGCGAGTTGTAACTGGACCAGTTAACGGCCCCCAAGAATGTTCAAACAAGGCGGGTGCGGGTGGCAGCTGATGAAAGCTGACCGCGTCTGCTCGCGAAGGGGTAAATTAGCACCACATTACGCATTACGGGAAAGAAGAGTGCCGGCTTTTCAAAATAAATGTTTAATTGCTGGGCTAGCAAATTTTCTTTTTTAGTAGGAGTGTCTTTCCCCGAGTATGGAGAAAACAGATCCCTGAATTCTGACCTAGTTTTCCGTAGGCAGGATCTTAACCTGGCCTCCAAACAGGAACAGCGTAGAGAAGGCGACCTGGACAGAAAGGCAAGAGCAAAAGGATGACGAAAGTGAATAGGTATTGAATACTTGCTCCAAAAGTACTTTATACAATTATTTATTTATTTATTTACTTATTTTTTAGATATATATTTATTGTGGTTGGTGTTGAAATCATCTACTTCAATTTCTATATCCGTAATCTTTATTGGTCAATTTCTAATATTTCATTATTTTTATCCAGGTCTTTCATCATTAAAAAACGTAAGCAAACAAAATTAAAGTCTTGTGTTAAAACTACCCGGTTCTAGGCGAATCCCCCAGCGTGGATATGCACGGTGGGCCCATACTTGCCACGCGCAGCTGCGCCAAGGTGGCCGGTGCCTTCACACGACAGATGTAACGAAAGGCCTACGAAAGGCGTTCCGCTCCACTGAAACTTTCTCCACTTCATGAGGCGTGGCACTACCTCCGGTGTCGACAAACATTTGACTAATCTACGATGTCGATTGATGACGTAATCATGCGACGTAATGGGGTAGTGATGCAACCGTATGACACTCCAAATACGTAGGCATAACGATGATATCACAAATTTAAAAGATATGTGACGTAAGGACGTTATTCACTTCAAAAGAGCTCACGTGGGATTTTTTTGGAAATGCAACGACGCCACGAATCCAAGGAGGTGTGCCATATACAGATCCGCTGCAAAAATTTAGAGCTCTACATGTACAACTATGAAAGCTGTCACTAATGAGGGTGGCGATTGCAGGGCCACTCGTATCACCACGGTCACCCGTTTGCTTCATATTGCAGCCTATTTCATACCGAAATACGTAGTGTGCAGAACTCGTATTTTGTTCTTGTACTGAGACAGAAATGTCGACGTCTCCACGACCAGCCTTTTTGTTTCCTTTCTGACATTTATTTTGTGGAAAGAGAGGGTGGACAAGGGGGGGGGGGGGTCAAAAGCTCACAGACGCTGTTTTCCGCGCTCACTGGCGTGATTGACAACACACATCCCTCTGTCTCTAAAAGGAGCATATATGCGCAGAGCAATCATCGAAACAAAACAAATTTTTGACTGAGTCCATGTACGTAACTAAAACGCGACAAGTGCGTCAGAGACAATTTCCTCCTGAGTGAATTTAGAGCCAAAGCTATTCTAAGATCACAAAAAATGACTGATTCTGGTGCCGTAGTTGTCCACCGCCACCCGCGCTAGTGCCTGTACCCACAATCGCGCGAAAAAAATAAACTAAACAAACTGAAACCAAGGGCAGGACTTGAGCCGAAGCTCTGCGTGACAAGCAAGTGCTCTATCACTAAGCTACGATGTTGTTTGTAACTACGTTCCAGACTGACCCTTTGAAGGATTCATGTCAGCTGAGGAATCACGTTGACATTTGTAATAGCACGTTTTACAACATTGAAGTACGAACCCCAGGCGACACAGCGAGCTAGTCGTTGAGTATTGCCCCCCCTCCTCGTCACAAAAGTTTCAGGCAACATCCTTTACTGTCGTCCGCCACAGCATCAACAAAATGCACATGATGCCTTACAAGTGTGAAACCAATACCACGCTTTTACGAAGAATGACGAATAATGGCATGGTGCACTCACTACTCGAAAAAAAGATTAGTAATGGCGTGTTGGGTACCTTGCAAGTGTTGTGCAATTGTAGTAGTTACCTCAAGAGTGTTTGAAAATTGTGCCAAGTCCACTCTTCCAGTTTTCATTGTAGTTTCGCCGTGTTGAGCGAAGGGCTAGTGGTTTTAAATACGAGACATTTCTTCGAGGACTGCAAGGAATTCTGCGAGTCTATATATGTATATGCGTATCTATCTATCTGACCACCTACGATTGGGTGCCCTCGCGATCACCCTTTCACTTGGAGTGAACCAAAGTTAGTTTGGCAGAGTATGATGGTTTGATGAATGCGACAGCCTCGTCATAACATAAATGTGACAACTTTGCCACGTACTTCATCAAACTCTTTCCTCCAAATATGTATGGTACGTACCAGTATAGCACGAGTGAGTATACGCCATAGTATGCGGGTATGTGCCAGAGGTGACTTACAGTTCTACCCTAAAACGGCGCTGAACATTGGCTAAGTTTGATGCAAGAGCGTTAAGAAAACCTATTCTATCGGCAGCGTCGGCCCGACGAATTCAAAGAATTTATGTCAGGATCACAGCAGGGCAGGACTCAAACTCAAGCATTCGGTGTGGCAGTCAAATATACCATCACAGAACCCCGCCAGATCTCGGCACAGATTTCGCAAAAAAAGACCCTATCTAGGCGTAATGGCCAAAAGTCAATTGTGGTTGCAGGACTGGCTATCCAGTTTTATGAATGTTGCATATGTGAGCTGGCCGAAAATTTCAGTTCATTGTACTGAAATGTTCACCTCACCAGAATTGGAATGAGTTGCGTGCACGACACACATGGATATTGGCAATTTTTTTTGTTATCGTGGTGTATCGCCCCCCAGGTACTCCTGAAGAATTTAATCATTGTACTGCTTAAGAATTCCCAGTATACAAGTTTAACCATCCAAACTATTATACTATGTTGGCCTGAGACTTTAGTTTACCGTGTATCAATTGAGTGAATTATCAGGAAGGTCAGAATGAACAAGCTGTGTCTCGAGTTCTTTTCAACCTTGCTCTCTTCCTTGATATAACACAAACTGTCACTATAGCTACGCGAATCCACGAATAGGGAGAATTAATGCTCGACATTTCCTTAGTGCTTCGATCATTTGCAAAGCATCGATTGTAATATCGACCCCGGTCCTAGAAGACCGGAGAAAGCTTCTGGACACGCCCGCTTATACCGTGCTGCTGCTAAAAGAACACACAGCAAAAAGGAAGGAACTCTGTGGAGAGGCCTCGGATTTTATAAGACTACTCAATTCGTGGCCGATCTTCCACAGTGGGTATGAGCCTCAAGTGAAGGTGAACAAGAACAAGGAATGGTCTTGTTCAGTGGCTAACAATCACAAATAATTCGTTGCTCACCACGCTGCGCACCACAACTGCGCTAGGGGGCTGAAGGCGTGTGCTCGGTGGAAGACGAAGATGCGAGCTCGGTCTCACTGTGCAGCTCGCGCTGGTAGGTGTTCCGTGGCTCTCGCCATTCTAGCGGCAGGTCGTCCTTGTGCTCAGACGCTCGTCGGAGGCTTGACTTCACTGCTGTTCGGTGCCAGTCATGTCCGAAGCCAGAGGTAAGCATCGTCCTCCCATAGATTATAAGCGGCGCATTTGAGTGCCGCCATCGCCAGTGTCCGGGCTTTCTGCATACGCCGAGTGTTTGGCATTTACCGCGTGTTTCTCAAGACCTCCATTGGCGTTGACCTTCAGCTCCTGAGAAACACTCGGCGTATGAAAAAAGCTGACTTGACGGCTCGCGAGCAATCCTTCGTGGATCGATCGATACCCACTGTCTATTTCCAAACGCGATATTCCCATTCGGGTAGTATTTTTTTGTGTGTGCGAAACGCCACGCTACTGCGCGAGCGAGCCGTCACGAGAGAACTTTTTCTCTTGCTCGTGCCAGAAAGCACGCGCTGGCCTTCGAAACCACGGTTCCAAATATTTCCTTTTAAATTTACTGGCCGAGTTTTTCCGTCACAACGTTTGACGTACACTGGTGGGCGCTCAAAATGTGTAAATGAGGCATGTTTCGCCGCATGGTTCTGGTGGGGAGGTATATTTCCTTCGCTCTCATCGTGCGCGCGCTTTGTTCTCTGTTTGGCCACTGCTCTCTTGCCACAAGTCTTGCAACTTCTTCTTAGTATATGCATTCCGCTTGTTATTCACGCTAAGCCACTTCCTCGCCTGGAATAGTTACGGTGTGAGCTCTTCTTCCATGCTATTTTTCTATCGGCATTGAAATGCAAATTCGGATCACGTGCAGTTATTGTGAATAAAAGAGAAAAGGCATTCCGGTCGTTGGTGGTAACCTGCGATTTTTCAGTTAAACTCTTCTCTAACGGGAGCATGGCTGTCGTATACTATTTTTTAAAGAAATATAAACTGTGGAAAACATATAGCAGATATCTCCTGTGACTTCCAGCTCGGGCTCTTATCTCAGAATTCAACAGCATAGGATTGCGTCGTTCTGGCATATGTCGAAACTGCAGGAGACCTTGTCCAGTCCGAGAGGTCTTTCTTCTGGCAAAAATATATGCGCTGTACCCAAGCTTCGCCGATTCTTTTCAGATCTATATTTCATGCAACTGAAGTCAACTAAATTATCTTGCCTATCAATACTTACTTCTAAGAATAGTGATATATGAGTACCTTGTCCCCTCGTTCTATAGCTAAATCGAAGACGACGCCATTGGCGGTGCAACAACGTAACATACAGTGGAACTACGCCAAATCTTTGAAAATTGGTTCACCACTTAATTAAATGACCACTTGACATACAGAAAACGCTATATCTTTCAATAATGTTAGATTTAGGTGTGGTAAAGTTGTTCACATAGGCTTAACCACAAAAAAATTTTTTTTCTCTCATAGTGTCGCACGCCGTATCTTTGAAAATTTTTTCACCACATATTGCAATCGCCGCTTGATATCCAGCAAACGCTATATGTTCTAATAATTTTAGATGTAACTGTGTTATTCGCATTGGTGCCACTACAAAAAGAAATTGCATTTTTCGTTTATTTTCTTAGGTGTCGCAGGCCCGAAGTGTCAGCCGCATTATCCAGCGTTCGTGCAACAGTGACAAAGCCTTGCGTGTCCGACAGCCCTTCTTCGGCAACGCCCCGGAGTGGATTTGGAAACGGCCTGCTGGTTCCTCCGCGCCTGATCGACGACCTGCCTGTCCTCGTCCACCAGCCGGACGATGTTGATCAGAACTCGTTGCGGCGGTGACAACTGCCGCTACGGATCGACTTACGCACATCGTCGAAGCAGCAAAGTTCTGACATCTCGTACGCCCCAGACCATCAGAAGCGGAAAGGATTTCACCTGCACAGTGTCGAGCTGAAAGCGGCGAGCTGAGCTTGGTTTTCTACTCGCCACTCGGACACTCCGCTTCTCAGAGGCCGCGAAACTCGCTGCAGATGGCCAGAGCTCCGAAAGGCGCCCACCTCTCGAAGACTTGTCCCTGCCGTATTCGTGAAGCGTCAACAAAAGTCTACGGAAGGATGAGGCCTTCGGGTGCCAAAGAGCTGCAGGCGAAACAGATTCGCTTTCGCCCCTCCGCCCCGACACGGCCTGTACCGCGATTTAACGAGTCGCAACGCTGTTTCGTCGGCGATGTGTGCCTTCGGGGAGGTCTCAAGCATAGCGGAACTATAAAGAACACCGAGCATCTTCCGAGCACCTTGACGAGCATTGCAGCAGCCTTCGGACACATGTGGCAGAACCCGTGATGAAATCGTTCTCTGAAATTTCATATCCTTTTCGCAGATGGCCAGCAAATACGGAAAGCACAAGTTTGTCTCCTGGCCCAGAGAATTGTCGGTTGATGCAATAACATCAACTAAGAAGGGTGCTATCAAGTTTGCCACTGCTCGCATGTGCAAAGTTTTGCAGAGAATAGGTTCTTGAAGACATTAAACAACGGCCAGCGCTAGAAGTGGATGGTGAACGATGTCCTCTGAAAACACCTTCGATGTATCTCACTGAACATCGAAGTTCGCTGTGAAGTGGCCACGCGTGTGTACGAAGGCAGTGGCCGCAACAAAATCGAAGCAGAAGCACTGGTGGCCTGAGCCCTAATCTAATACGTCGTGATGAAAGGGCACGTCGACAGCGACCTTAGTCTGAAGTGCAGCGATACAAGAGCCAACGGATTGCTCCAGTTGCCGTAGCCCTGCCCGAAGCCTCAGCCCGGGAAATAGAAACCTCTTGAAGGAGTTTGAGGCTCTCGTGGCCACTGGGCCACCTCTTCACAACGATGACCTTGAAGACGAGGGTGCCTAGCTGCGTTGACACGTCACTGAACGCAGAGGAAGGCGGGGGCAGAAAGGAGATGCGCGACATCACGACCGGCCGACTACTCAGGTCACCAGACGAGCACCACGTCCGAATTGGCTGCCTGGTTTGCTGCAAGCGACCGATATTTTTGTGTAATTTATGCGAACATTTTTTATGCGCGATTGACCTATTGTTGCGTACAGTCAATATAGATTCGTACAAATTCGTATATTTAACTTTCCTATTACGTATTACCACACTGCGGCTTTATCAATGTTTTAAGGATTCCGTGTTGATGCCTTTCCCGAGTGCCGCCTCAGGAGGACACATGGAATGCCAGTTCAGCGTAATCTCGCATCGCAACTCGGTATGGACCCCGACTGAAGGAGCGACAGCATGTTTAAGACGTGGATTAGCATGTACTGCATGGTGGCATTGCCGAAAGACTCCAGCAGGCAGGCACTGCGCACACGGGTGAAGGACATTCGCAAAAAATGTTGCGGGCATCAATATTCTGGCAGATCTCCGGTACGACGACAAAGGCCGCACCGATGTTGTCACACTAGACTTTGTTTCGCTTGTAATATCTGACTCTGTTGCTTGTAAAATATTTCGCTTGTAATATCGGAGACTTGAGCTTAGCCTAACCCAACGAAATAAAACGTGAAGCTGTCGCTTTAGTGTGTCAATTTCGCCAGGAATGCAAGCATGCCTTAGCAACCAAGGCCCACACCTATGTAAAAATTTATTCTTTATCAAAGCGCCCCGCCGTGAAGGTCCAGTGGCTAAGCTACTCGTCTTCTGACCCGCAGGTCGTGGGTTCGAATCCCGGCTGCGGCGGCTGCATTTTCGATGGAGGCGGCAATGTTGTAGGCCCGTGTGCTCAGATTTGGGTGCACGTTAAAGAACCCCAGGTGGTCGAAATTTTCGGAGCCCTCCACTACGGCGTCTCTCATAATCATATGGTGGTTTTGGGACGTTAAGCCCCACATATCAATCATCAATTAAATCTGCACTCCAACAAAAGTATGGAAAAAAAAAGCGATGAGAAAGATTTCATAGCAATGCAGACGATCACTGACGAGAACGAAAAAAGGTTAAAAACGGATATCAATCATGAACTTCGGGTTTATGATGATCTTATGAAGAGAACAGCAAACCACTGCATCATTATGAGCCACGCTGCAGCAGAAAGATAGGTAAATTTCTATCACCGGCGATTTTTTACTTTTAGTGGATGTCACACATTAAACAGATATATATAGGCTTCCACCTTTATACGACCGTCGAGGACAGGATCAAAGCCGCGACTCTTGTGTCAGCAACCAAGCAATAATATTCCTTATTCACAGAAGTAGCTAGAGAGAACATAAAATTTCATTTCCTTCTTGTTGGTATGAAAGACTGATGGACATTATTCTCACTGTTCCATATGGCTTGACCCTTGGAAGAAGCTATCCTGTATATGTTACACGTTCAGAAGCACTTTCACGTTTATTTTTGTATTTTGACAAAACAACAGAGCACATATACTTCTGGCAAGGGTAAGCAAGCCGACTGCGCGGGGTGCCTAAAAGTATTCTAATCCAGTACACTAGGTGAAGACACCCTTGACAACGAGTACAGGGGAAGGAGACCTTGTTTAGCAAAACTATACAGATATGAAGCCTTTTTGTGTGCAACGCTTCTGTTTGCTCTTGCAAGAAAACTAATTTTGCATACTGTGCGTCTGCACGAGTTGACCTTATTTCAATGATGTACTTATGTTCTCTTGTTAGATGAACAGCCAGACAATCCCTTCATTGCAGAGCTGTCAATACCAGGGTGAGAATAACTGTTACAAGACTGTTTGAAATACCAAGTATTATAAAAGTGATGTACCATTTTTTCAGACCCAGCCACATGGCATATGAAGAACTCGGGGAAGGTTAGTGGCCCATTTGCCAATATTTGCTGGTTTTGCTTGTGAAAATAATTGTATGCGCACTGCAGGTAATTGTGTGTTTGCACCTAATAACTGAATATTGTGAGCAAAAAACACACAATAAAGTGGCAGTGTATTGCAAACATACTTCTCATTGCAGGTATTGCAAGCATATTTAGTCATTCATGTGATAGAAGGCATAAGTAAATGCACAGAAAGTATTTTACTAACAAAGTGAGACACAACTATAGCAAAAGCAATGATAAACCTTAACAATAAAGAGATGCTTTTACATGTTTGTATGTCAATCACAGCGGCATTATTATTTATTTGGCATGGTTGAATACCTTAAAGCAGGTAAGGAGTGAGGGTCCACATTTTATGCAATATCTATAAAACATTGCAAAAATTCATACACAAATACTCTGCGAGATCTGAAAATGCCTGAATGCACAGAACCATTTTTTCATCAAGTTCAACAGTAAAAGGCAGACCACTTACGATTGGTGATGTGTGCATATATGAATGTTGGAGGCTTCTCGACGAGTTGCACTGTTCAGTGTGCCTTACTTTTGGTTTAAATAAAGGAAAAGACTAAGTGAAGAGTTGAACCAATGAAATATCATACAACGCCACGGCAGGCCACCTTTCACAATCACTTGTCAGGGCAGCAGCTTATCTTGTGGCTGGCACACAGGTGCAGGTTGCAGTGTTGCAGCTTAAGTTTTATGTAAAGTAGGAATCGCTGATGGTCTGGGGAATTTATGCACATCATCGTCCCTTTCAGGCTTTCAAGCAGTAATGTTGCATAAAGGGAAATGGCTTTACAAAAATAATGGTGTACAATAAAAGTAATACTAACTAAAGCAATCGAAATGGCCAATGAATATACTTAACCTAGGTAAATATTTTTACATACTAAAAATACCGCATATATAGCAGGGAGAGGTACACAACTTTCATGAAGATTTTTTCACACACCCCCACTGCAGCTGTCCGCACAAAGGAAAATACACTTTTCCGAACATCCGTCCTGCAAGATTTCCTATGTATTGATCTTACGTTACATTGTTTGTCATTGCTGAACACTAAGGCTACAAATGATGTCCCCCTCCCCCCCCTCACAAGCAGCAGCCTACTGAAAATAAATATATGAGATTTGAACAACTCGTTTTTTACTGAATGTTGACTACAATGCATTTTATACTGCAGGCACCTGTGATGCCGTCAGAAATGTTCCGTCTAGTGCCGGGTAAGCCTCAAATAATTCAAAATGTGGTACTCTGTATATCAAGTTTTTTTCTGCCTCTGTACAGGTCAAGCCAGCAAGACTGGGACAGTGCAACTGGTAAGCACACAGAACCATGCATTTTTATTTCCTTTATAAAACACACAAAGTTCAGCAACCAAAACTTCCTAGAAAAGTTGCTTATTCAGATTGACAACATATGTGACCCTACCCGTATCTGTTTACACATACATTAATAAAGAGTAGCAGAAAACATATGTACAGGTGCATGCAGTCTTGAGCAAAAGTTTGAAGAATTGCTGTCTTTTCTATCCTCTGAGACATGTACATGCTTGTTGCAATCAAGCCATCTGCATGTAGTGCCCATACCTCACTATTCCGTGAAAGCGATATACACTACAGTCTGTTTGTAAAAGAACGCAACAAAGATCCCAGTTCTTATTTCCGGCCTATTAAAAGCAAAAAACAATGCTCATACATAGCACTAGGCTGTCAAAAGTAGTTAAAAATCACAATCACTGATAATACCATGCAAATCTAAGCCCGATGCTGATGCAAGAATGTGAAACCCAGACACATGAAGCACGCAAGCATTCCCTTTAACAGTGGACTGTCTGTCCATTGTATGAGCAGATAAGCTAGCACAAATCTTTTGATTTTACAGTTTGCACACATTTATTTGCAACTTCAAAGAGTAAAACGAATCATCCAATCATCATGCACATAATTTATACATACAGTTAAAGTAACTTTTGGGCACCAAGAAAGATACTGAAGAAATTTAACATGTGCAGGAATGCAAATCTGGCATTGCTGCAGTGGTCTAGTGGCTAAGGTACTCATCTGCTGACCTGCAAGTCGCGTGATGGAATCCCGGCAGCGGTAGCTACATTTTCGATAGAAGTAAAAATGCCTTAGGCCCGAGTGTGAAGATTGGGCGCACGTTAAAGAACTCCAGGTGGTCGAAATTTCCGGAGCCCTCCACTACGACGTTTCTCATAATCATATCGTGGTTTTGAGACATTAAACCCCATATATCTATCAGAAATGCAAATCTGAGAAAAAATGAGACAATTTTGTAAATTTTAGAGCGACTGAAAGAAGGTGAAAGCAGCAGTTCACCTAATGAAAAGACACAGAAGCTCATCAGCGGTATTTGCAAATACTTTTGGATACTTGGAATGAATGCAGCACGCAGTCTAAGCTTGCACACGTTGGCCTGGCAAACTCTAAAGTGGGGCAGCTACAGATGGAGGTCCAGTGAACGAAGAACACAGACAACCGTACTGTTTGCTGCATTCTTTATATGTGCCGCAATATTTTTTTTAAAAAATCGCCGTTTTTCACTAGTTGAGGCATAGTACTTTGATGACCTGTTGATATAGAAAGGTGCAGATAACCTTAAACATAAATGTGTAATGCTTCCAAGCAATAAATTGCATTATCTTGAGAGCAAAAACAACCATGCCCTCTGCAATAATACATCCGCCAATACTTTCTTGGAAAATCCATTGTGTGGAGGGCCACAAAGACTGTCATGCTTCATTGTTGGGGCACAACACCGTCTGTTATGCATGATCATTGTGTTAAAACGAAATAAGGAATGTTCACGTTTAACTAGGTAGATTAAGGCGTGTGTGCACTACAGGGACCCGACGCTGACACGAACCCGACGCAGACGATCGGCTGAGCTACCCACCGACAATGGCACCTGACAATCTGGTCACACTGAGCCGAAAACAACGACGCTTCGAAAGACAGCTCATTGTCGTCGTGTAATATGATGGCAGACCGAAAACACCAACAAAGCGTATTGGCAGACTTGTTACCCGCAGAATGTCAGAAGATCGATTGTCGAGCAAAAACTTGCCTGTGTTGTTCAATCTAAGAACTAAGAGAGAGATCTCAGGCAGAGGTAGAAGGTCAAGCACACTACTTAAAGGTGTTCTCCAACACTATTGAACAAGCTATGTTTTATTTGTGGTTTGCAGAGACCGAAAGGTTGAAATAATTTTAGCATATGTCAAAGTGCCAATATCAGTTGACTTAGCGTGTTAATTACGCAACAAACTACACATCGTTGCCGACTTTATCGCCACGTAGTGGCGGTCACCTAAACTTTGCAGGCGGAAATGACATTAGAAGGTTGCCGCCATATGATTGTATAAATGTAACGCTAGAAGCGATCGTGGTGTAGGATCAAACTGAGGTTACTAATCTGATTTTTCTTCTCTGTGCTTCTTCTACAAACCCTGAACAGACGCAACCACAATAAAAAAGATCACAGTGACTACAAAGCATGACAGAGATGCTGGCTACCATTTCGGCACTAGATTTTTAGCTTGTGCGGGTCAGATGTCCATACGAAGCACCTCTTTTTCTTTCTTCCCTCTTCTTGCTTTCTTGAGTATACGAGCAATCTGTTTCTGCACATGCACTGTAGAAGAGGTGCAGTGCACCATTGTTTGTTGGGCGGCTCATCTAACACACGCGAAGGCTCAATAGTACTTCACTGTCCTGGTTCAACAAATGCCTTTCTCAGAATAAGAGAAAGTGACTTGGGATATTGTAAAAAAACAGCAGAAAATGCCTCGCTTCGACACATTAGCTCTCACTCACGCTCTGGCAAGCCATGCGTCAGGCAAGACATCAATTATGGTAGCAACAAGGTCAACATTACTTTGCAAAAGAAAAAAGAAACAAGCAACAGTGGGGTGCGAGGTTCCCCTGAGTAGGCGCTTCCAGCTTATTTAGTTGGGGTAGCCCTCATAAGACACGGGCAAGTGAAATGCGGTCAAGTGACCCTGTGAAATTCGAGTTGAGGGTCCACACTCTGGTTTTTGTATTTTGAATTTTCTTAGTCAAATAACTTGCTGCATTAGCGTGTACTTCAGTGTACACAACACACGTATAAAACATAGGGGGTTGAATAGTGTTGGAGGGCTCCTTTAATGGTCATCCTGTGCACTCCACAAAAGTCATTCCTTCGCTTTGTCTTTGTCTGTCCCGACCCCCCGGCCATAATACATACGAGCATGTATTCATACGAGCATACATACGAGAATACATACGCGCATGTATTCTTCGCGTACTTTAATGATGCATTTACTAATGCAACCTTCACAGACTATGTTATGGCAGTAATTGTCAGCATGAATTAAGCACACTGACACCATTTTGCTTAGCCTAATAAACATTACAACGATTTCCCCACTACAAAAGCTCTCAAGCTGCAAAATTTTAGCAAAGCTAAGAAAATGTGGTAGCTCACAGTGGTGTGCCTGAGTTTGGTGAAAAATCACAAAGCTTTAAACAGGGAGCAGTATATGAAAAATAATCTGCTCATAGGAACATGTTTCCGTGAAAATAGGGAACTGTCACATCCGGTAATTTTGCCTGTTTATAAATCTGATATAAAATATATTAATCTAATCATAATAATATTTAAGGTTTTAGATCTCAAAACAGATATATCAACATGCGATATACCATAGTGCATCGCTCAGGATAAATCGACCATCCAGCACTCATTTAAGATGCATCTACTGTACACGGTCTTCTACTATGTGGCTCTCAATGCAGTGTGACTACCAGGACAGGGAAAATGTGTGAAGTTCCCTCCTCCTTGGAGCAACATTGACGTACTGACAAGGGCAAAGAAACTTGTATGAAAAAAGCAATGATACATGGAACCCCTGTTCCTCTGCTACACAATTTAGCATGCACACTCTCGTTTGAATTTACTATGCATGTGCAGCACAACCATTCTTCTCCAAACCCTCACTAGTATCTTATGGTATCATTGCTCGCAGCATATGTTTTTACGAGTACAGGTACGTAAAAACTTCAAAACATTTACACAGAGGAACTGGCAAACCATGTCCAGTGGTTTGAGCAAGCTCGATGTTTTCTGAAAGAACCAAGCTGTGAAGTAGGAGCTGACCATGCTAACAGTGAACTTTTCATTATGAAGAATGAAATATCTACTTCTGCGCATCCTTGAAGCTTGAGCAAGATCACTTTCTCGAACAGTACGGCAGTTGGCGATTGCTAGAGCAGCTGTTGTCTCAATATTTCTTCTACCCAAGCAGTTGTTCTGCAAAACATGTTAATAAAACTACTACAGCTACAGCAAACACTTACCATCAGTAAAGTGGAAGACAATGCCATGTCGGACACACATGTTGTGCAGCATAGCGCATGCCACCCCTATTTTGGTGCACATCAGTGGACTGTACTGTAGAGAACCCCGGGACTGGTGCAGGCACCTGAAGCGTCCTTTGAGAACCCCGAAGGTCCTCTCAATGACTTGCCTCATCCGAGTGTGGGCCGAGTTGTACTGCACCTTGGCAGAGCCAACCGGAGACCTTACAGGGGTGAACAGCCATGGCTCTAAGGCATACTCAGAGCCACCTTAACAGAGGAACAAGGGTGTACTCATGTCACAGATGATGGGCCGAAATGAACAAAGACCTAAAGATATCACATATAGCCTGAAAACATGTACAGTGCGAAAATCCCAAAGGAAATAGTTCGCAGAATTATGAAACACAGGCAAATTGCACACACACACACACACACACACACACACACACATATATATATATATATATATATATATATATATATATATATATATATATATATATATAGACATGCACAAGAATAACTTCGCGAGGTTACAAGTATGAAAGTAGATGCGCTTTCACATAACTGTTTATTCAGCCATCAATCGACGCGTCGAAATGCCGGCTGAATATACAGTTCTTATATGAAAGTGCCTCTACTTTCATACTTTTATACACTTCGTACTTGTATACTATATATATATATATATATATATATATATATATATATATATATATATATATATATATATAGAGAGAGAGAGAGAGAGAGAGAGAGAGAGAGGAGAAAGAGAGAGACAGAGAGAGAGAAAGGCTTGCAAGCACTGCTAAGGACAACAGGAACCGTAAAGTCTCAACAACTAAAGCTTGCTATTCCTGTTCATATTAAATTAAACTGGAGCAATCACTGCATTAACATTTGTCCTTGTCTGGTATACTTGCTAACGAGAGTACAATTAACACCCTTGTGTGAGAACACTGCAAACAGCTGTTACTAAAACATATTAAAAAAAGTTCAGGAGGCGAGCACAGGAAATGCTTTCCTGTTTTTCGCAAGTATATCATTCAGAAGAAATTCCCTAGTAACCAGCCGTCGGCAATTCCAGTCTCTGAAAGCACCCTCGAAGGTTACAATCGGCCCAGATAAAGCTGTGGTGGGTTCTGCCGGGCAATTTCAATGTCAGCTGGGTAATGGCACCCTCAGCATCGCAGATCACTTGTACATTGTGTACAGGCCTTTTCCGTTCCTGTACAAGTGTTCCTGGTCCTTACGAGGCTTGATTTGCACATGAGTGCCATGAATGCAACCCAGGACCTTGGGAAATCCAGCTATCTGTGAAAAGGCTGAAAAGAACATGAATGAACAGCAATTGAAAGTGCTGCTAAGACATATTAGCCAGTAAGATAATGACATAATTTCATCAGGGCAACCTAAGACATTTGAGCACCTTGAAACACTGCGAAATACCCCCCAAGCTCTGCATGTCGGTAAATTTCGTAACGAAGTGAGCTGAAACATCTCACAAATGAATAAGTTCTCAAGATGGCGAGCAAGACAGTGTGTGATAAGGAAATAAAAATTGTGCTGCATAGCCGTGCATTCTGGTGACATATTGGTGCTGCCACCGAAATAACGTTGCGTGCAACTAGTGACCTGAAATCAAAATAATTTGTAAAAACAACTTGATGAGTCCAGGAATGTTAACTACATAAATTACTTTCCCCAAGACTGTGACACTTCTTAGTGAACAGAAAGGTTCCAATTAAACTGGGAAAACAGTGCATACGGCAAACAACAAAAAACTGCTCAACAATGTAAGTTGTAGAAACTTCTCCCTCGTGTAGCAGGATATTCTGCAAATTATTACTGGTACAAAGATGCGTGGTAGCCTAGTAGTAGCTCCCAAGAAATTTGCACTGGTTAACAATAAATCTGCCACACTAACAGAACACTGTAGTCGTTATGATACATCATGAAACAACATTAGTTTACAAAGTTCAACTCACTGATGGCCGTAGTAGCATTAGCAGCCTTCAGTGTCGCCGGGAAGCGTATGTGCTTCGCAGCCAGCGAGCACAGGGCGTCACTTGTGCCACAATGCGCGACGCACTCGATTGGCTCACGCCAATGCTACCGCGGACTGCCGCTTGCGTAAAAGCGCAAAGCGAGCAGCACTTGCACATCCACAGGTAATGCGCGAGACCAGCGCCGTTGGCCACTGCAGTCGAGGCTCTAGTGTCGTACAAAGGGTCCAAATATGTTCCCTCGGGAACCTGTAGTAACGCAGGGGCTGGTCTGGAACATCGTGCCGAGGCTAGGCGCCGGAGGAAGGTGCGCTCTCTCCGGTGGGAAGGTTGCCGATGACGAGCGATGTCTGCCAGGACGTA
This sequence comes from Rhipicephalus annulatus, assembly GCA_013436015.1. NCBI lineage: Eukaryota > Metazoa > Arthropoda > Arachnida > Ixodida > Ixodidae > Rhipicephalus > Rhipicephalus annulatus. Next base: position 227,081 of record WOVY01000237.1, on the reverse strand, counting down.
CTCCATGGTTCGGATAGCATAGGTCAAGGGTAATTGCTGCCGATGCACCCATATTTATAGCAGAACGCATAGGTTTGTGACTTCCGGTTCTGTCCATCGCGATGCTGAGATTACCATAGCAACCATAGAAGCAAAGAGTTGACACAAAAGCTACGTCGAATCCTTGTAGTTCGCATAAAGCATCTCGGCAACTTTGTAGCAATATAAACCTGCAATCGCTAGTCTGAAGACACCCAGCCGTAAACACCGTTGAGCTATTGATCTGCTGTCACACAGCCTCCGCACAGGCCGTGGATGTGTTAGTACAGAACCAGCGTTCCACTGAGCTTCGCTGCTCTATCGAAAAAAGCGCTTTTTTCGAGTACGAGTAAGAAAAATAATAATAGGGGCGCAATGCTGAAGCCGGAATCAAAAAAACAGTGTCACTTAGGAGTTACAGCCATTTTTCATGATCAGTCAAGGAACTTGCCCAAGCGATTCTGATGCCAGATATCACACTGCACCTGAACAAAGTGATCCGGAAGGCGATGCGTACGTGCGATCAGCGGTCTTCAAACACACCTTGAAGGCTCCGTAAAGAAGTCGGCTACGATGATGCACTGGCGCCTATTTCCTCTCCACAAACACGCCAAAGCAGGCGTTTCACATTCCGCCGCTCACCGAGAGACACTGCCGTCGGTTTTCACACAACTTGGACGCCCCGAAGGCGCAACGGAATTCCCCACACAGCGATAAGCCACGGAGTCCACAATACAGCGACAATAGAAGCGCATTGCTGAAACTGGAATCCAATAAACAGCCTCGCCTATGAGTTACAGCAACTCTTCAGGATAACTCGTTACGTGACCAAAGGATTTCGATGCCAGATGAACAAATTACTCCGGAAGGCGATGCGAAATGAGCTGTCAGCAGTATTCAAACACACTTTGAAGTATTTTCGAAGGCCCCGTAAAGAAGTCGGCTACGACGAAGCGCTGGCACCTTCTTCCTCACCACAAACACGTCGAGGCACACATTTCACGTTTCACTATTCACCGAAAGACACGGCCGTCGGTTTTCGCACGGCCTGCACAATCCGGAAGGGCAACGGAATCCACAGCACAGAGACTGGTGTCCGCGGGAATGACCCCCTGCAGTTGTTTAGGTCGCCATGTTGTTCTTAGAAACTGCGCAGCAAGGGTAGGCGCTAAAATAACTTGTAAAAAGTACTTGGGCGATTTTTCGACAAAGAGGAAATATGCTCTTATATGTGAGGGGGAAGATGTGACGAACAGGACAGGAATGCCTGATGAAAGAAGCGTTTTGCAACGTCTGATGTTGAGAAAACCACTTGTCAACCAATCACAAGCTGCGCCTCACAACTTAGCTGTCGTCCGCTTCGATGGGAGCACGCATGGGGGGTTTCGGCTGTTTCACCGTCGTCCCGAAATGATTTCCAGGGCAAGTGGTCTCTGATTCGAACAAAACACGTGTCAGTGTCTGCCACCACATTTTGTAGATATTCTTACGCCAAGTTAAATGATTTTTTTTTATTGCCGAAGGGACGAGCTTGCACCAAGGTTTGCTCGAGAATTGTGAGGCTTTGCATATTTCCGGTGTCATTTGAAATTACCTAAGGTGGTTATATCCTGACTGCTTGCAATACTAACGCACCCAACTTTAGTTTTCAAAGAGTGAACGCGCGAAAGCTGCATTTGTTTGCAGTTTGAAGCGTCATCACGAACACCCCCAATACGCTTTCATTTGCAAAGTACGCACCCCTTCCAGTTCGTCCAAAAGTGCATCGACAGCTGTATTTCACAGATCGTGTTCATTGGACAGTTATATCCAATCGAAGTATATGAAAGTGCAACCACAGAATAGGCTTTATGAATGGCTAACTACAAAAGTCCCACTCACTCCGATATCCAATAGCATCAAGGTGGTGTGCTCTTCTTAAACTCTTTGGTGGTAATCTAGATCAATCGGGCAGACATCTCAAGTTGTACATATTATTGGAAGATGTGGAACGCACCACAACAACATAACAATACATTTTGACCATATACCGTGCTGCTTTCGAGTTCACCAACCATTCACACCGCACTTTGGTTTTTATCCAACCACATGTCTTTGCATGTATCATTATACGCCCCTGACTCCCAATAGAATTCTTTAATTACCGCGGTGCCAACCTTATAGGATGATTTTGATTGCCAATACTGTCCGTTGCATCCGAGAGAAACAACAAATGAACTCAAAGCACCGGAATAAACCAAAACGCACCAGCAATCATCAGGCAGCCTTACATGGCCATTAATAAACTCAGAATCAGCCAATGGCACCCATGTATTCCGCCACGGCTGCAATTTCTTAGCAGCCACATTGTTCGTTAGAGTGGTCCGGATCACTCTTAGGATTTTTTCGTAGCCAGACTGTTTTTACGCAAAATTTTGCTTCGTGAATCCACTTACGACACGACTCCGTGACTTACGAGCACTTTTCAGTGACGTACGCAAATATAGAAACTGCATCACCGTCGCTGACATGTTCCCGGACAGTCGCAGCGCGCTTTGTTGCAGTGGCCGATGTGACAACGATGGCCTTTTACGACGTTTTTTTTTCGTTTCGTGAATCGACTTACGCAACAAAATTTCTCTTGCGTGAATATTTTTTCGTGAGTTTTGTGAATCCGGCCTCTGTTCCGTGTACTGCAGATATGCCAAATTTCGCTGGTCACCGTGAGCCTTGGTCTGCTTGCATCATTTCCCTGACTACTCTTCCACTGACGACGTCATCGGGACAAGCCCTAGAAAAGCCGCTTGCCTGGCGCTGGACACACACTTGGCAGCAGTGACGGCACATCGGCGCAACGCTAAAAAACTGTTCCCTGTACTGCAGGTTGGTGTACAGTTCATAACTGAATAATTTACGCTGTCACTGCTGACTTTCTGTGTTGCTGTGTACCTGCTGTTCACTTGTTCAATTGTTTTGCGTTATACATTGTTTCAACTGCTACTTTTCTTCATTTCGAAAGACATGACGAAGCCTACGAATGAAAGAGAAAGCCGATCCGAAATTCGGGGACTTCGTGCTGAAATGAAGTCTTTAACATACAGTGTCAAGTTTATGAGCGATGAGTTCGAGGACATGAAAAAGCGCCTTAGGGAGGCCACAGAGGAAAGGGAAGCCTTGAGGAGAGCTAATGAAGAGCTACGTGCTAAGTGCAAAGAGAATGATAACATCATTCAGCAACTTCAGAATAGAGTTGTTCAATCTGAGCAATACTCGCGCAGGTCAAACGTAGAAATTAAAGGGCTTATACAACAGGAAAACGTATGTGTTGCAGGACTCGTTGGAAAAATTGGTGATGTACTTGGTGAGCAGATAGCACCTTCTGATATTGAATTTTGTCACCGTGTGCCCACCTGAGAAGCTGGAAAGCCTAACATAATTGTTCAGTTAAAGAGCGTACAGAAGGACACTGTCCTTGAGAAGGCGCGGAAACCCAGGATGCGAAATAACCAGGTTGAAATTCCTGATGATGCCAGAGTATTTGTTAATGAGCATCTATGCCCGGCATTGAAGCATCTTTTTTGATTTGCCTTGGCAAGAAGGCGTGAATATCAATGGCGCTTTGTCTGGACGCGAAACGGAAAGGTAGTTGCGTGCAAAACTGAGGCTAGCAGTGTAATCCACATTGCTTCGGAGGCTGACCTTCAAAAGATTGCGTAGAATACGGTATACGTAATCTTAAAGTTTTCATATTTCTTTTGACTGTACAATGTATCAGAATTTAGCCTACCATCTGAAAATTCCTGCCTTCACACGGGAGAAATATTTCTGCCCTTCATGTGAACTCGCGTTCACTCACTCATAAGCAAGACATTCTAGCAATGTTTCTTGCCGAGACTACTTTTTCATTTGATGTTATTATGTTCTCTGAAACATGGCACCAAGAACACAGTAAAATGCTTATCATAGATGGGTATAGCCACTTCTTTGTTCATCGCGCAGGAAAACGTGCTGGTGGCGTTGCAATGCATGTTAAGCGTGGCATACATTGCGATGTGCTTGAGGAATTCACCTGCACCACGCCCCATCATGAAGTGCTCAGCGTTAAATAGGACAACATTCTATTTGTCGTGATTTACCAACCACCTACTGGCTTCGTGTCTAATTTCTTAGAATTCACTGAAAAACTTTTAGAGCAGGCTTCTTTCCACAAGTACAAAATTCTTCTTGGTGGCGACTTCAATATTAACATGCTCGATGATGGCACTTCGACCCGTGCAACTGTTAACCTTATGAATTCACTCTGTTTCTGTAGCGCTATCACAACACCTACTCGTGTGACGGCATCTTTTCAATCGGCTCTCGATAATTTCATAGTTAACGCTGGTACACAGATTTATACAGCCGGGACAATCAGCTATGATATCAGCGACCACTGCCCAATATACGTAGTATGCTCATTTTATGTTAATGAAAAATGCTTGCCTGATACAGCGCTCAGCTATAGATGTCTATCTAATGAAAATATGCAAAATTTCTGCGCACTAGCACTGCACACAGACTGGTCCCCTTTCTATAACAAAAAAGATGCTAGTGAGCCATACAGCGAATTCCTGTCAATTTTCACTCATCTTTACCATTTATCTTTTCCTTTAAAAAAAAGAAAAGTGAAAAACGTATTAAGAAGCCTTGGGTGCAGCCTCAACACGTTAAGATGATAAGTAAGAAAAACAGGCTATTCAATAGATTTTTACACGCGCGTGAAGAAAGTGATCTCGTTGCATTTAAGAAGTTACGAAATGCAATAAACAAAGAACTGCGAAAGGCTAAAGGCCACCATTATGAAACCCTTTTTGCTTTGGTACAGAGAAAAAATCCAGAAAAAAATGTGGAAAATTATCAACGATGCCATAAGACAAAAAAATGTGAAACAGCCTTTCCATGAAGTCACCCTAAACAAAGAAAAGGTCACAGGCGTCGCTTTAACTGAACGCTTCAATACTCACTTCGTGAACATGATGACGTCATCGGATAGCGCGGTGTGTGGCACAGCTGTTAACAGATGTATGCATAGAATTTTGAGGGCCTTCAGGCACATTCAAGTTGTACTGTGCAGCTTTTCGCCTGGAGGACCCCCAACAACATCTTTAGAAAATAAAAGCAGTTCTGATTCTGATTTCTGAGCTTTGCGGGTCACTTGCCCAGAATTCGCTATCCCATGACGTTGAAGGGCTGCCCCAATGAAATAAGCTGTAAGCGCCTAAGTAGGAGAACCCCACACCCCATTGTTGCTTTTTTTTTTTCGAAGTGTTGTTGACCTTGTTGCCGCACTAATAAGCGATCTGACTGAGACACTTCTGAACGACGGAGCCGTCTATCGGATCTTGCGCTCGGGCCGTGCATCCAAGTGCTTCCTAAGGTCCATGGTCATACGCCCGAAGAGCAAGTGTGCAGCCCCAGACGCCGTCATGACAACGTACACGAGACGCACTACGTTGTCGTGTTTTAGCTGCCAGTGGATGGACACCTCTCGTATTGCCGTGGCCGGCCCGCCTTCCTCTTTGCCCTTGACTCTGACCTTCTTCCCAGGATTTCACCGTTGAACTTGCACTTTGCCTTGCACACGACGCAGTACGCACCGTGCTTTCCCGATCTTCTCCACCACGACGTAGTTCATTCTGCCCGGGCTGGTCTCGGACGCCGTGTTTGCAGAAGCTGCCATGGTACGCGAACGTTCATGTGAAGCGAGTTGTAACTGGACCAGTTAACGGCCCCCCAGAATGTTCAAACAAGGCGGGTGCGGATGGCAGCTTATGAAAGCTGACCGCGTGCTGTGTCTGCTCGCGAAGGGGTACATTAGCGCCACATTACGGGAAACAAGAGTGCAGGCTTTTCAAAAAAAAAATGTTGAAGTGACGGGCTAGCATATTTTCTTTTTTAGTAGGAGTATCTTTCCCCGAGTATGGAAAAAATGGATGCGTGAATTCTGACCTGGTTTTCCGTAGGCAAGATCTTCACCTGGCCTCCAAACAGGAACAGCGCAGAGAAGGCGACCTTGACAGAAAGGCAAGAACAAAATGATAACGAAAGTGAATAGGTATTGAATACTTCTTCCCAAAGTACTTTACTTATTTTTTAATTATTTTTACTTATTTATTCACCTATTTATTTATTCTTGTTATTAATATAGTTATTGTGAATTCATCTACTTCATATTTTATATCCGTAATTTTTATTGTTCATTTTCTAATCATTCATTGATTTTATCCAGGTCTTTCGTCATTAAAAACATAAGCAAACAAAATTAAAGTATTCTGTTAAAATTACCCGGTTCTTGGAAAATCCCCCAGCGTGAGTATGCGCGGTGGGCCCATACTTGCCACGCACAACTGCGCCAAGGTGGCTGGTGCCTTCACACGACAGATGTGTCAAAAGGCCTACGAAGGGCGTGCCACTCCACTGAAACTTTCTCCACTTCATGAGGCGTGGCACTACCTCCGGTGCCGACAAACATTTGACTAATCTACGATGTCGATTGATGACGTAATCATGCGACGTAATGCGGTGTGATGCAACCGTATGACACTCCAAATACGTAGCCATAACGATGATATCACAAATTTAACAGATATGTGACGTAATGACGTTATTCACTTCAAATAAGCTCACGTGGGTTTTTTTTTTTTTGGAAATGCAACGGTGCCATGAATCCAAGGAGGTGTGTCATATACAGATCCGCTGCAACGATTTAGAGCTCTGCATGTACAACTATGGAAGCTGTTACTAATCAGGGTGGCAATTGCAGGGCCACTCGTATCACCTCGGTCGCCCGTTTGCTTCCTATTGCGGCCTATTTCATACCGAAATAGGAAGTGTGCGGAACTCGTATCTTGTTTTTGTACTGAGACACAAATGTCGACGTCTCCACGACCAGCCTTTTTGTTTCCCTTCTGACATTTATTTTGTGGAAAGAGAGGGTGGAACGGTAGGGGGGGGGGGGGTCGAAAGCTCACAGACGCTGTTTTCCGTGCTCACTGGCGTGATTGACAACACACATCCCTCTGTCTCTAAAAGGAGCATATATGCGCAGAGCAATCATCGAAACAAAACAAATTTTTGACTGAGTACATGTACGTAGCTAAAACGCGACAAGTGCGTCAGAGACAATTTCCTCCTGAGTGAATTTAAAGCCAAAGCTGTTCTAAGATCGCGAAAAATGACTGATTCTGGTCCCATAGTTGTCCACTGCCACCCACGCTAGTGTCTGTACTCAATCTCGCGCGAAAAAAAAAAGAAACTAAACAAACTGAAACCAAGAGCAGGACTTGAGCCGAAGCTCTGCGTGACAAGCAAGTGCTCTACCACTTAGCTGCGATGTTGTTTGTAACTACGTTCCAGACTGACCCTATGCAGGATTCATGTCGGCTGAGGAATCGCGTTGACATAATTGACATAATCGCGTTGACATAATCGCGTTGACGAACCACAGGTGACACAGCGACTTAGTCGGATAGTATTGCCCCCTCCCCCACTCGTCCCAAATGTTTCAGGCACCATCCTTTACTGTCGTCCCCCACAGCATCAACAAAATGCACATGATGCCTTACAAGTGTGAAGCGAATACCACGCTTTTCCGAAGAATGACAAATAATGGCATAGTGCGCTCACTACTCGAAAAAAAATTAGTAATGGCGTAGTGGGTACCATACACGTGTTGTGTAATTGTAGTAGTTGCCTCAAGTGTATTTAAAAAATGAGCCGAGTCCACTCTTCCACTTTTAGCTGTAGTTTCGCCATGTTGAGCGAAGGGCTGGTGGTTTTAAATACGAGACATTTCTTGGCAGACTGCAGGGAATTTCGCGAGTCTATATATGTAAATGCGTATCTATCTATCTGACCTCCTACGATTGGGTGCCCTCGCGATCACCCTTTCATTTGGAGAGAACTAAAATTAGTTTGGCAGAGTAAGATGGTTGACGAATGCGACAGCCTCGTCATAACATAAATGTGACGATTTCGTCACGTATACGTAATCAAACTCTTTTCTCCAAATACGTATGGTACGTACCAGTATAGCACGAGTAGGTATACGCCGTAGGTATGCGGGTATGTGTCCACAGTTCACCTAAAGTTCTACCCTAGAACGGCGCGAACAAACATGGGCTAATTTTGATGCGAGAGCGTTAAGAAAAGCTATTTTATTGGCAGCGGCGGCCCGACAAATTCAAAGAATTTATGTCAGGATCACAGCAGAGCAGGACTCAAACTCAAGCATTCGGTGTGGCAGTCAAATATACCACCACAGAACCCCGCCAGATCTTGACACTGATTTCGAAAAAAAGACCCTATCCAGGCGTAATGGCCAAACGTCAATTGTGGTTGCAGTGCTGGCTATCCAGTTTTATGAATGTTACATATGTGAGCTGGCCGAAAATTTCAATTCATTGTACTGAAATGTTCACCTCAACGCAATTGGAACGAGTTGCGTGCACGACACAGATGGATATTGGCAATTTTTTTAGTTATCGGGGTGTATCGCCCCCCAGGTACTCCTGAAGAATTTATAGTACTGCATAACAATTCCCGATATACAAGTTTAACCATCCAAACTATTATACTATGTTGGCCTGAAACTTTAGTTTACCGCGTATCAATTGGGTGAATTATCAGGAAGGTCAGAATGAACAACCTGTGTCTCGAGTTCTTTTCGACCTTGCTCTCTTCCTTGATCTAACACAAATTATCACTATAGCTACGCGAATGCACGGATAGGGAGAAATAATGCTCGACATTTCCTTAGTGCTTCGGTCATTTGCAAAGCATCAATTGTAATATCGACCCCGGTCATAGAAGACCGGAGAAAGCTTCTGGACACGCCCGCTTATGCCGTGCTGCTGCTAAAATAACACACAGCAAAAAGGAAGGAACTCGGTGAAGAGGCCTCGGATTTTATAAGACCACTCAATTCGTGGCCGATCTACCACAGTTGGTATGAGCCTCAAGTGAAGGTGAACAAGAACAAGGAATGATCTTGTTGAGTGGCTAACAATCACAAATAATTTGTTGCTCGCCGCGCTGCACGCCACGACTGCGCTAGGGGGCTGCGTGTGCTCGGTGGAAGACGATGAAGCGAGCTCGGTCTCACGCGCAGCTCGCGCTGGTAGGTGTTCTGGGGCTCACGCCATTCCAGCGGCATGTTGTCCATGCGCTCAGGCGCTCGTCGGACGCTTGACTTCACTGCTGTTCGGTGCCAGTCATGTCCGCAGCCAGAGGTAAGCATCGTCCTCCCAAAGGTTATAGGCGGCGCATTTGAGTGCCGCCATCGCCAGTGTCCGGGATTTCTGCATACGCCGAGTGTTTGACATTTGCCGCGTGTTTCTCAAGACGTCATTGGCGTTGACCTTCAGGTCCCGAGAAACACTCGGCGTATGGGAAAAGCTGACTTGACGGCTTGCGAGCAATCTGTTGTGTTTTGGGTTTTCAGTTTCGATTTCGGATTGACATGTGAGGATTCCAGGGGGCGCCGCTCTGGCACCTAGGATTGCAAGGCGACTGTAAAATAAAGGCACGTGTGTTAGATAACCGTGGAGTGCGGTTGTGCTTTCTTTCGGCGCTACGCGCCAACCCGCGTGTTCGGGCTGGTCGGTGTCCCCGCCGGCCGCGTACGTCTCCGTCGGCCGTCTTCTTCCTCTGCTTCGTCGGGACCAGCCTACCCCCAACACAGCACAATCCTTCGTGGATCGATCGATAGCCACTGTATATTTCCGAAGGCGATATTCCCATTCGTGTAGAATTTGTGTGTGTGTGTGAAACGTCACGCTACTTCGCGAGCGCGCCGTCACGAGAGAACTTTTAGATGCGGAAGCATCTTATACTCGCGCCTTGTAGTGCGCCGTCCGCGCCGCCCGCACCGCTTCTCGAACATTCGACAGCTGACGCGCGCGCATGCGCCGTCGCGCCGTCGCCCACCATCTGTGCCGCGCGCGCTTCTCCTTCGAGAACATTCGACAGCTGAAAGCGCATGCGCCGTCGCGCCGTCGCCATCTGTGCCGCGCGCGCGCTTCTCCTTCGAGAACATTCCACAGCTGACCAGCGCATGCGCCGTCGCGCTGTATAACCTCTTGAGTTACAGCTGTGGCGATTTGTCAAATATATTGGACATCAAATACTCCATCACCACAAACATCTCAGCATGTTTTCTTCTTCAATAACTAGTTGTTCAATCTTTTGGACTTCTACTAGTTCCCTCTATAAAGATTTGTCGATATTGCGCCAGGAGATCCCGAAACAGAGAAGAAAACGTGGTGGCATTCAACAGAGCAGCGTTCCAGAAGTTTAATAACGAAAATTACGGTCCACCTTTTTGTAGTTTTTTAATATTGGTTAAATTTTGAATAATAAGTTGCAGTTATTCCACAATTTGTCACAATCTTCTTCAATAACATTGCTTTGTATTGTTTCAGGTCCACTACTTAACGCTTTAATTAAGTTTCAGCGTCCCATTAATTGGACATCATGCCGTACCAAAACGACAGGCATCATGGAAATAATAAGCTACACTTTTTATCTTCGTTATTCACACACCCAATCGTGAAAGTTTCAGGATACTCTGTGCACAAAAATCCATCCCGGAAGTAAGGAGGATATATACTCAAGGTCGGCGCTCGCTCGCTCAGTTGCCGCTCGTCCGTTGGTTTGTACGGCGCGTCGACGTCCGAAGTCGCCGTGAAATGAAGGCCAACGAATCCACAAACAGAATGATCGACGTCCCTTCGACCAGCGCCGCCCTTTCGCATACGTGTGTACGTGTTCACTCATTTAACACCCCCTCCTACAACCACGTTAACCAATTTAGCCATCGACCCAAGTAATTCGCAACACCCCATTTCACAACCACGTTAACCAATTTAGCCATCGACCCAAGTAGGTCGCACTTTAACACCCCGTTAACCAATTATATGCTCCGCATCCTCCTCAGTGTTCCCCCGAGGGAAGCTGCGGGTAATTTTTTTTTCTCTTGCTCGTGCCAGAAAGCGCGCGCTCGCATTTGAAACCACGTTTCCTTATATTTCCTTTTAAATTTACTGGCAGAGTTTTTCCATCACAACGTTTGACGTACATTGGTGGGCGCTCGAAATGTGTAAATGAGGAATGTTTCGCCGCATGGTTCTGGTGGGGAGGTATATATCCTTCGCTCTCATCGTGCGCGCGCTTTGTTCTCTGTTTGGCCCCTGCTGTGGTGCCACAAGTCATGCCACCTCTTCCTAGTATAAGCATTCCGCTTGTTATTCACGCTAAGCCACTTTCTCGCCTGGAGCTCTTCTTCCATGCGGTCTGAGCTCTTCTTCCATGCTGTTTTTATATCGGCATTGAAATGCGATTTCGCATCGCGTGCAGTTATAGTGAATAAAAAAGAAAAGGTATTCCGGTCGTTGGTGGTAACCTGCGATTTTTCAGTTAAACTCTCTTCTAAAGGCTGCGTGGCTGTCATATACTATTTTTTAAAGAAATATAAACATTGGAAAACTTATAGCAGATATCTCCTGTAACTTCCAGCTCGGGCTTTCACCTAAAATTCAACAGCATAGGATTGCGTCGTTCTGGCATATGTCGAAACTGCAGGAGACCTCGTCCCGTCTGAGTGGTCTTTCTTCTGGCAAAAATATACGCGCTGTACTCAAGCTTTGCCGATTCTTTTCAGATCTATATTTGATGCAACTGAAGTCTACTAAATCATCTTGCCTAGCAATACCTACTTCTAAGAATAGTGATATATGAGAACCTTGTCCCTCGTTCTATAGCTAAATCGAAGACGACGCCATTGGCGGTGCAACAACGTAACAAATAGTTAAACTATACGCCAAATCTTTGAAAATTGGTTCACCACTTAATTAAATGACCACTTGACATACAGAAAACGCTATAACCTTTATTAGTGTTAGATTTAGGTGTGATATAGTTGTTCAAATAGGCTTAACCACAACAAAAATCCAATTTTTTTTTGTCATGGCGTCGTACGCCATATCTTTGAAATTTTGTTCACCACTTATTGCAATCGCCGCTTGATATCCAGCAAACGCTATATGTTCTAATAATGTTAGAGATAACTGTGTTGTTCTTGCATTGGTGCCACTACGAAAAGAAATCGCATATTTCTTTTATTTTCTTAGGTGTCGCACGCCCGAAGTGTCGGTCGCATTATTCAGCGTTCGTGCAACAGTTATAAAGCCTTACATGTCCGACAGTCCTTCTTCGGCAACGCCCCGGAGTGGATTTGGAAGCGGCCTGCTGGTTCCTCCGCGCCTGATCGACGACCTGCCTGTCCCCGTCCACCAGCCCGACAATGTTGATCCGAACTCGTTGCAGTGGTGACAATTGCCGCTACGGGTCGACTTACGCACATCGTCGAAGGAGCAAGGTTCTGGCATCTCATACGCCCCAGACCATCGTAGCGGAAAGGATTTTCACCGGTCACAGTGTCGAGCTGAAAGCGGCGAGCTGAGCTTGGTTTTCTACTCGCCACTCAGACACTCGACTTCCCTGAGGCCGCGAAACCAGCTGCAGATGGCCAGAGCTACGAAAGGCGCCCACCTCTCGAAGACTTGTCCCTGCTGTATTCGTGAGGCGTCAACAAAAGTCTACGGGAAGGATGAGGCCTTCGGGTGCCAAAGAGTTGCAGGCGAAACAGATTCGCTTTGGCCCTTCCGCCCCGACACGGCATGTATCGCGATTTAACGAGTCGCAACGCTGTTTCGTCGGCGATGCGTGTCTTCAGGGAGGTCTCAAGCATAGCGGAACTGTAAAGAATACCGAGTGTCTTGCACGCGCCTTGACGAGCATTGCAGCAGCCTATTGACACATGTGGCAGCACCCATGATGAAATCGTTCTTTGAAATCTGATATCCTATTCGCAGAAGGCCAGCAGTTATGGAAAGTACAAGATTGTCTCCTGGCCCAGAGAATTGTCGGTTGATGCAATAACATCAACTAAGAAAGGTGCTATCAAGTTTGCCAGTGCTCGCATGTGCTACATTCTGCAGAGAATAGGTTCTTGAAGACATTAAGCAAGGGCCAGCCCTAGAAGTGGCTGGTGAAAACATGTCCTCTGAAAACACCTTCGATGTATCTCACTGGACATCGAAGGTCGTGGTGAAGTGGCCACGCGAGTGTACGAAGGCAGTGGCCGGAACAAATCCGAAGCAGAAGCACTGGTGGCCTGAGCCCTAATCTAATACGTCGTGACGAAAGGGCACGTGGACAGCGACCTGAGTCCGAAGTGCAGCGATACAAGAGCCAACGGATTGCTCAAGTTGCCGTAGCCCTGCCCGAAGCCTCCGTCCGGGAAATATAAACATCTTGAAGGAGTTTGAGGATCTCGTGACTTCTGGGCCACGCCTTCGCAACGATGACCCTGAAGCTGAAGGTGCCTGCGTTGACTCGTCGCTGCACGCAGCGGAAGGCGGGGGAAGCAAAGAGATGCCTGACATCACGACCGGTCGACTGTTCAGGTCACCAGACGAGCACCAAGTCCGAATAGGCTGCCTGGTTCGCTGCAATCGACCGCTATTTTTGCGTAATTTATGCGAACATTTTTATGCACAATTGACCTAATTTTGCGTACAGTCAATATAGATTCGTAACAAATTCGCATATTTAACTTTCCTATTTCGTAATACCACAGTGCGGCGTTATCAATGTTTTAAGGATTCCGTGTTGATGCATTCCCCGATGCCTTCCCCGAGAAGGACGGATGGTATGCCTGTTCAGCGTAATCTCGCCTCGGAGTGACATCGGGGTCCATACCCGACGAAGGAGTGACAGCATGTTTAAGACGCAGATTAGCATGTACTGCATGGTGGCATTGCCGAAAGACTCCAGCAGGCAGGCACTGCGCGCACGGGTGACGGACATTCACAAAAAAAAATTGCCCGCAGCTTCCCTCGGGGGAACACTGAGGAGGAGGCGGAGCATATAATTGGTTAACGGGGTGTTAAAGTGCGACTTACTTGGGTCGATGGCTACATTGGTTAACGTGGTTGTGAAATGGGGTGTTAAATTGCGACTTACTTGGGTCGATGGCTACATTGGTTAACGTGGTTGTAGGAGAGGGTGTTAAATGAGTGAACACGTACACACGTATGCGAAAGGGCGGCGCTGGTCGAAGGGACGTCGATCATTCTGTTTGTGGATTCGTTGGCATTCATTTCACTGGCGACTTCGGACGTCGACGCGCCGTACAAACCAACGGACGAGCGGCAACTGAGCGAGCGAGCGCCGACCTTGAGTATATATACAGCGCGACGGCGCATGCGCTGTCAGCTGTGGAATGTTCTCGAAGGAGAAAGCGCGCGCGCGGCACAGATGGCGACGGCGCGACGGCGCATGCGCTGTCAGCTGTCGAATGTTCTCGAAGGAGAAGCGCGCGCGGCACAGATGGTGGGCGACGGCGCGACGGCGCATGCGCGCGCGTCAGCTGTCGAATGTTCGAGAAGCGGTGCGGACGGCGCGGACGGCGCACTACAAGGCGCGAGTATAAGATGCTTCCGCATCTAAAAATATTGCGGGCATCAATATTCTGACGGATCTCTGGTACGTCGAGAAAGGCCGCACCGATGTTGTCGCACAAGACTGTGTTTCACTTGTACTATCTGACTGTTTCGCTTGTAAAATATTTCGCTTGTAATATTGGATACTTGAGCTTAGCCTAACGCAACGAAGTAAAACATGAAGCTGTCACTTTAGTGTGTCAATTTCGCCAGGAATGCAAGCATGCCTTAGCAACCAAGGCCCACACCAAAGTAAAAATTCATTCTTTGTCAAAGCGCCCCGCCGTGAAGGTCCAGTGGGTAAGGTACTCGTCTGCTGACCCGCAAATCGCGGGATCGACTCTCGGCTGCGGTGGCTGCATTTCCGATGGAGGCGGAAACCTTGTAGGCCCATGTTTTCAGATTTGGGTGCACGTTATAGAACCTCAGGTGGTTGAAATTTGCGGAGCCCTCCACTACGGCGTCTCTTATAATCATGTGGTGGTTTTGGGACGTGAAATCCCACATATCAATCAAATCAATTCTTTATCACAGCGGTGAATTGCTACAAAGCTTTTTTTACCTGCACAAGAAAATTATTGTTTTGAGCAAAGTGGCTGAGGAGTACAAGTTTGGCAAATAAATGTGCAATTTTAAGTTAGCCACGCTTGCAGATTTATAGGTAGAAATCACATAGCCCTAGTACTAAACAAACAACACAATATTGATAAGCCCATCAGCTTATTCTCTCCAATATGTAAAAAAATTCGCAAAGGCCATTGCACTAACTTTATAAAAAGGTCCCACTTCAATCAACCTAGGCAATTAGATGACTTCATGGAGAGATGTAGAATGGACCATCGTTTTTCAACTAATCCAGCAATAGAGAAATATTTTCAAAAACTCATCTATCTGCGACGTTAATGAATGCGAAAAAGCCATCTACCCATAAGAAGCTTTATTCACTGCCTCGCAAAGAGAAACTTAGACATGTCTGAATACCACAACCATTATCTGCTTATCTACAAAATCTCTGATATACACAAACTTCTGAAGGAAAGCAAAATGTTGCGACGAGAAAAGGATCGGCCGACGGGATGTGATCCGCCCATTATTTCCTACGTGCATATTTAGAAGAAAGCTGACTGAACCCTTGAAATAGTTAGAAATAAAGATTAGCTCTGAATACCTCATCGTTTACAGATTTCATCCTACTCTTTACCAATGATGGCACCAATTCACAAATATTTCTCGACATAAAATGCGCTACAGAAAAAGCAGGATTACAGACGGAGCTCAGTCAGACCCACTCCGAAACAGTACTGTGTGCTTAAGACTCACTCGGACATGGACTCGCCAAAGATTTCCTGAGCCGAACTCACTCAGGCTGACTCACGCTTATGAAAACCATTTTTCGATCGGACTCACTCGGACTCGCGGCTCGATCTTAGTCGGAGTACGAGTAAGTCGACTAATGAGTCCGTAAATCTACAATTAGCTTTTTTATGATGGTGTCAATGCTCTTTAACATCAATATCTCACGTGAGTGGTGCTCGTCTTGGCGCCTTTTGAGATAGTACCTTAGACTACAAATTACAAGGTGTTGCAAACCAGCAAAGGCATTTTTCTTGAAATCAGGTGACAGAGAAAATGTATTTATCGAGAACTCCCTGGGGAGAGTTGGCCGGGGAGCGGAGTACACGGCACCCCCTGCGTAATTCACGCCTCTAATGAATAGATAGATATGTGTAGTTCGACGTTCCGAAGCCACCACACGATTATGAGAGATTGTGTACTGGAGGACTCCGGAAATTTAAAGGGGCCCTCAACCACTATTCATAGCAGCATGTTCTATTCATGGATTGTGTATACTGAAGCACATACAGACTAATGCAGACAAAAGGGCAGTGATAACGGCACGCTGTCTGACGGTGTACTTATAAAATTTAAAATACAGAAAAAGCCGACCCTCAACTCGAGTGATGCGACTTGGCAGCAGTGACGGCACATCGGCGTAACGCTAAAAAAACTGATCTCGAGGGATTACGATAGCGTGGGTACGAATTTAACTTATTCGGCACTTCAGAAGCCGATGAAACGACAAGGAAAGAAAAAAGTTCGTTGACATGATAACAAGGCAGCTCACGGAGCGTCTAGTATCGAGAGTATACCATGATGGCCAATGTCTTTTCGCTTCAAGTGAGCTTCCAGTTCCGGGCGTCTGCTACAGGCCTTATGCGCGGCCGCGCTCCAGCAGGACGCCCGTGGGGCCTTCGCAAACGTACGCGCTCTCATTTCATCGTGAACCCCCCCCCCCCATGTATATATATATATATATATATATATATATATATATATATATATATATATATATATATATATATATATATATATATATATATATATATATATATATATATATATATATATATATATATATTCTGCAAGTGTGCTAACAGAAAAGCCGCAAAGCAATAAATTGTTGTAAATTTTTTTCGTCGTAGGGAGGCATTCACTATGCGATTTTTCGTCATTCTTCGGAGAAGCGTGGTACCCGCTACACACTTGCAAAACAATTTTGTGAAAATGTTTTATGTAGTCACTCACGACGATGAAGAATTATGCCTGAAGCTTAAGTAATGCGTCGGAGTATTCTACAACCCACTCGTGACGCAATTCCCATTGTGCGACGCCTGTTTGTTCCTTTGCTGTTCTAAAACGCTTTATTACACACATTAACGCGATTCCTTTTAAACATCAAGCATTGCTAGGGTCAGTTTTCGATGACGCTGTGTGCAGCGGCTTGGTTCAGTGGTAGAACACTGGGCTGAAGCGTAGAAAACCATGCTTCGAGTCTCGCAGCCCTTTTAATGTTCTCCATTCATTTTTTTTTTTTTTTCATTTCGCGCGAGAGTGGTTGCAGACGCTGTCGGCGGTGGACATCTATGGCGCCGCACGCAACCCTTGTTGTAATGTCGTAACAGCTTTCGTTGTGAATGTAGTAGCGACGATTAGAGCTCCCCTCAGCGAAAAATGTGAGTACCGGTGTTATTAGTTGATTTATTTAAGCAAGGAATTTCGGAGCGCCTTGGTCGTACGTAAAGTTACAACTTGTTTCTGTTCACTTAATTATTTCTGTTTTTTTCGATAATTGTCAATTTCTGTATAACATCTTTGATGTTTTAATCGTTAACGTATACCTCATTTGCACTTTTTCTCACATTTTCTTTTATTTTTGCCTATTTTCATTCTGTTTTGGCTGCGTAAGCATCTCAGAAATCGACTATGAATCGGCAAAAGAAGATAGTCGCATGACTCGAGGTGCGTTTTTCGCTGCACACACTGTCATGGTCCAGGGTGAAGCTGAGGATCTCGACAATGAACAAAAGAGTCGGCGTCAAGAAGATGTTACCCCTGAAACGCTCGTCAGCACTCAGTCGCCGACCCCTTGGGGCCCAGTGGGTCATTTGGTGAAATGAGGCTTGGTAATATCGTTCATAAACGACGCAATGCTCCATTGTCTCCAACCAGTTTGCCAATGTCAAAACCAAAAAAAGTTATTACTGATACCAACAATGAGCAGGACGTTTTGCGTTCTGCAGTAGAGTCAACTATATTAAGTCCATCATAGCGCCTGTAAAAGTTCTTCAGTGGAATTGACGCTCCGTATCTTCTGCTTACATAGATCTTATTTATCTCATACAGCAAGCAAATCCTAATATAATTTTACTTCAAGAGTTTTGCCTTTCAGTAAACCAAACATTTACTCTGAAATATTTTCGAACTTTTAGACTGGATCGGCCAGGTAGAGGAGGTGGATTATTGGTTCTAATATCTTCAAAAATGTGTCATCATGTTACTTTAACTTTTGAACATATTTGTCCGTATTGTGAATTGTTTGGAATAGATTGTTTGTTACCTGACTCCAACAGGATTACAGTGATTAATGCGTACTTTCCGAATGGAGTAAGACGCACAGATCACCTGGATTGTGTTATCAAGAAATATTCGTCAAATTCAATTTTATTGGCTGGGGATTTTAACTCGCATCACACTTCTTGGGGGCTTAAAACAGATGGCTGCGGCAAAAGATTGTGGAATTGGTTGCAGGATAATAATTTTCGCTGTCATAACTCTGGACAAGTTACCTTTCTATGCGGGATAAGCTCATCAACATTAGACCTAACATTTTTGTGTGGTCAGTTTATGATTTCGTCATGGGAAACGTTTGATAATGGGACGAGTAGTGATCATGTACCAATTACCTATGAAATAATGCTACCACAACTTACCTCTGCTATCCGGCAACAACGGTTCACCAACTATAACATTTATAAAACTGTTTTAAACTCCGCGCTCTCGTCATTGAGAGGACGCGTCGGACAGCAACGAGCTGCTTCAGTCGTAGCGTGTCTAAGTGGCTCTGTCCAGCCGGCAGAGTTTTCTGTTAAGTACGGCAGCCCACAGTCAAATTCAGCTTGGTGGAATGAAGACTTTACGCTTGCGTATAGGCGACGTAAGGCTGCTTGGATACGTTTACGCCACAACCATACTCCGAAAAATCGGGTTGACTATAAATTCCACGCAGCGCTGTTTAAACGTACAGTTGCTATAGCTAAAGATAAACACAATTCTGACTTACATTCGCGTTTATCAAAACCTGATAAAAGATCTGCCCTGTACAGGTTTCTAAGGAACAAAAAATCGACGCAGGTACCAGCATATTTGCATTCAGTAGTGCTGTCTCCTAAAGAGACAACAGATTTGTTAGAGGGCATCGCGAAAGGACTTGAAGTGCGTTTCGCATCGTCATGCTTGAGACCTGTGATATTCAAAAGCACAACCTCGGACTTTCGGGAAGTCACTATGGCTGAACTTGACAAAAACTGATGAGGAGTACAGGGGAAACAGACCTTGTTTAGCGAAACTATACAGTTATCAAGCCTTTTTGTGTGCAACGCTTCTGTTTGCTCTTGCATGAAAACTAATTTTGCATACTGTGCTTGTGCACGAGTTGACCCTAATCCAATGATGTACTTATGTTCTCTTGTTAGATGAACAGCCAGACAATCCCTTCATTGCAGAGCTGTCAATACCAGGGTGAGAATAACTGTTAAGAGACTGAAATACCAAGTATTATAAAAATGATGTTCCAATTTTCAGACCCAGCCACATGGCATATGAAGAACTCGGGGAAGGTTAGTGGCCCATTTGCCAATATTTGCTGGTTTTGCTTGTGAAAATAATTGTATGAGCACTGCAGGTAATTGTGTGTTTGCACCTAATAACTGAATATTGTGAGCAAAAAACACACAATAAAGCGGCAGTGTATTGCAAGCATACTTCTCATTGCAGGTATTGCAAGCATATTTAGTCATTCATGTGATAGAAGGCATAAGTAAATGCACAGAAACTATAGTAATTAACAAAGTGAGACGCAACCATAGCAAAAGCAATGATAAACCTTAATAATAAAGAGATGTTTTTGCATATTTGTATATTAACCACAGCGACATTATTATTTATTTGGCATGGTTGAATAACTTTAAGCGGGTCAGGAGTGAGGGTCCACATTTTATGCAATATCTATCAAACTTTGCGAAAATTCATACACAATTACTCTGCGAGATTGAAAAAATGCCTGTATGCACTGAACCATTTTTTCATCAAGTTCACTAGTAAAAGGTAGACCACTTCCGATTGGTGATGTGTCCATATTAGAATGTTGGATGCTTCTCGATGAGTTGCACTGTTCAGTGTGCCTTACTTTTGGTTTAAATAAGGGAAAGACTAAGTGAAGAGTTGAACCAATGAAATATACAACGCCACTGCAGGCCACCTTTCACAATCACATGTCAAGGCAGCAGCTTATCTTGTGGCTGGCACACAGGCGTAGGTTGCAGTGTTGCAGCTTAAGGTTTATGTAAAGTAGTAATAGCTGATAGTCTGGGGAATTTATGCACATCATTGTCCCTTTCAGGCTTTCAAGCAGTAATGTTGCATCAAGGAAAATAGCTTTACAAAAATAATGGTGCGCAATAAAAGTAATACTAACTAAAGCAATTGAAATGGCCAATGAATATACTTTAGTTAGATAAATATTTTTACAAATTAAAAATACCGCATATGTAGCAGGGAGAGGTACACAACTTTCATGAAGATTTTTTCACACACCCCCGTTGCAGCTGTCCACACAAAGGAAAATACACTTTTCCGAACATTCGTCCTGCAAGATTCCCTATGTATTGATCTAACGTTACATTGTTTGTCATTGCTGAAAACTAAGACTACAAATGATGTCCCCCTCCCCCACAAGCAGCAGCCTAATGATATTTAAATATATGAGATTTAAACAACTCGTTCTTTACTGAATGTTGAGTTCATTGCATTTTATACTGCAGGCACCTGTGATGCCATCAGAAATGTTCCGTCTAGTGCTGGGTAAGCCTCAAATAATTCAAAATGTGGTACTCTGTATATCAAGTTTTTCTCTGCATCTGTACAGATCAAGCCAGCAAGACTGGGACAGTGCAACTGGTAAGCACACAGAACCATGTATTTTTATTTCCTTTATAAAACACACTAAGTACAACAACCAAAAGTTCCTAGAAAAGTTGCTTATTCAGATTGAGAACATATGTGACCCTACCCGTATCTGTTTACACATACATTAATTAATGGTAGTAAAAAACATATATACAGGTGCATGCAGTCTTGAGCAAAAGTTTGGAGAAATGCTGTCTTTTCTATCCTTGAGACATGTACATGCTTGTTGCAATCAAGCCATCTGCATGTAGTGCCCATACCTCACTATTCCGTGAAAGCGATGTACACTACGGTCTGTTTGTAAAAGAACGCAACAAAGATTCCAGTTCATTATTCCGGCCTTTTAAAAGCAAAAAATAATGCTCATACATGGCACTAGGCTGTCAAAAGTAGTTAAAAATTACAATCACTGATAATACCATGCAAATCTAAGCTCGAAGCTCATGCAAGAATGTGAAACCCAGACACATGAAGCACGCAAGCGGTCCCTTTGACAGTGGACTTTCTGTCCGTTGTATCAGCAGATAAGCTAGCACAAACCTTTTGATTTTACAGTTTGCACACTTTTGTTTGCAACTTCAAAGAGTAAAACGAATCATCCAGTCATCATGCACATAATTTTTACATACAGGTAAAATAACTTTTCGGCACCAAGAAAGATACTCAAGAAATTTAACATGTGCAGGAATGCAAATCTGGCATTGCTGCGGTGGTCTAGTAGCTAAGGTACTCATCTGCTGACCTGCAAGTCGCGTGATTGAATCCCGGCTGCGGCAGCTACATTTTCGATAGAAGTGAAAATGCTGTAGGCCCGAGTGTGAAGATTGGGCACACGTTAAAGAACCCCAGGTGGTCGAAATTTTCGGAGCCCTCCACTACCGCGTTTCTCATAATCATATCGTGATTTTGGGACATTAAACCTCACATATCTATCAGAAATGCAAATCTGAGAAAAAATTTGACAATTTTGTAAATTTTAGAGTGACTCAAAGAAGACAAAAGCAGCAGTTCACCTAATGAAAAGACACAGAAGCACATCAGTGGTATTTGCAAATACTCTTGGATACTTAGAATGAATGCAGCACGCAGTCTAAGCTTGCACACGTTGGCTTGGGAAACTCTAAAGTGGGGCAGCTCCCGATGGAGGTCCAGTGAACGAAGAACACAGACAACTGTACTGTTCGCTGCATTCTTTATATGTGCCGCAATAATTTTTCAAAAAATCACCGTTTTGCACTAGTTGAGGCATAGTACTTTGATGACCTGTTGATATAGAAAAGTGCAGATAACCTTAAACATAAATGTGTAATGCTTCCAAGTAATTAATTGCATTACCTTGAGAGGAAAAAAACCATACCCTCTGTAATGATACATCCGCAAACACTTTCTTGTAAAATCCATTGTGGGGAGGGCCACAAAGACTGTCATGCATCATTGTTAGGGCACAACACCGTCTGTTATGCATGATCATTGTGTTAAAAAGAAATAAGGAATGTTGACGTTTCACTAGGTAGATTTCACTAGGCAGATTCGACTGCAGTAGATGCCATTTGAACCATATTGGGTACTCCTAAAGGTATCAACCATGCATTTAGTGACCGCCAAATGGCATATTGCCATAGATACCGTTTACAATATTCGACATTATGAAAAATCAGCGTCCACAGTCTTGTGCGCACTCTTGCTTGGGGCCACAAGACTCATGCCTCTTGTTCACAGGCACGAGCCAGTGTGGGTTGGAGCTGCGAAGAAGAAGAAGGTGCGTGGGCAGAGGAACAGTTTTTGTTTTCGGAACGCTCTAGCGGACTCTTCCATCTTTTCGCACATATTTTTCAGGGCACAAGTTCCCCCATAATAAACTAGTTTTTGACTTTTCCTCTCTCGCATCCGTTACAATATGACCTTTGTGCAACATTAGGTACAAGTCATTTTATGTCATTTTAAAATGTAGGTGAGCCACAGCAATGCAGCAGCAGCACTTCGCGGTGGCGACAGCAACCACGCAACTACACAAGTGAGAAACGATTTACATAGTAAGGTTTAGTGGGGTGAACAGTACATAAAAATACAGAGTTTGTACAACGAGGTCCATTTCAAGAGAAGACTGGCAGGCAGTGGCATAACATTACATAGGAGAAAAAGAATAAATGTGCACATAAGGGGGAGTAAGATTCTTATTTCACTCTTGTACCCAGTCCAGAGTTTATACAAGGTCATTATTGCTGTGCTTCTGTTTTCCTTGGCAACCAAGTAAAGAACAAAAAAATGACACTAAGCCGGCTTAGCAGTTACTGGGTTGCAGCACCGAGCGTTAAAGTTCTGACTGCTGACCACGACAACTACTCTGGGGCGCTAAACGCAAGGCTACCCGGGAACATTGCTTTTAAAATGCAATTAACAATACACATTTCCATCTTCAAGGAAAAGGATCTACAGCAGGGCGTACTGCACAAAGCTTGAAGTGCATATACACCAGTAGTGAGCATACAAATATAAGAACTCCAGCTATTTCAATGTACGTATGAATCTGAGTAGTACACTGAACAACCCGGCCTGATCAATAATAGTCGTTGTTAATCTGTCAACTTTGTCCCCCTTGGAAAATCGGTGGCTAGAGTAGGTGGCTGCTAATCCCAAGGTCGCGGGTGCGATCCCAGCCGCGGCTGTCTCATTTCAATGGAGGCGAAACAGTGAAGGTCTGTGTACTGTACGATATCCGTGCACGTTGAAAAACATGAGATGATCTTTTATTAGGGTGTCTCAGGTGATCACATTGTTGTTTTGGGACGTAAAATCCCACATAGTTATCTGTCAACTTTGCTGGAGCCACAAAGCACATGGCGATGAAGTGCCAGATGTAGTGCCATTACTGGAACGTGGAAAAAGTACAAATAGTAATCAGGGCAGTTGCATGTATGAAAGTGCACAGGTGATACAATTATGTGATAACAACTTTTTCTCTCCTATTTTCAGAAGAACAAGAACTCTTCGAGCATATACTCGAAAATCAAAAAAAAATTGTCAGAGCTCAAAAGCGCACTGCAAGGGCTCTGGAAAGAATTTTGCAGGTTAAACTGCACAAACACAGAATTCATTTTTAAGGAAACAGAGTGGTGCCAAATTACAGTGAAAACAATTACAATTTTTTAAATTGAATGTTTTGGCTGTGTCTTTCATAAGCTGACCAAAAATGAGGTAACATTACCGAAACCAGCTCTGCATGGGCAGTGTTGTCATGTGAAATTGTAATGTGGACGTACCATCCATGCCAGTGTTGTTTTTGTATTACACCTTTGCACTGTCATACATGTTGGAACACTTTTAACGAATACAAGTCTGAAGCATTTATCAGCACTGTCTCGTTGGTAAACAGACATAATCTGAGCAGGTACAAGCACCTTCCTTCAAGTTCTCACCAAGATCATAAACTTGATTCCTGAATATTAAGTGCATACGGAAAAAGCAAACTCTTATCTTGCAATAAAATGCTTTAATTAACTGCTTTAATACAAGCAACAAACTACCTTTATTTGTCAGGTCTTCTCAGTGTACTTTTGAACTAAGGACTGTTCCCCATGCCCACATGAACAAGTTTAAGAAATATTGTCCTAAGATATTCTTTATTTTTGCAAAGTCTTGTGCAAGTTCAAATCAATTTATGTTATAGATATGTAGCATAAGAAACAAACACGGTATGTAGAACAGGCAAACTAACTAAAAAGTTAGAAAAACACTATTGCAGACTGGGGCAGTAAAACTAGCCCAGACTTGCCACCTAAAACTGTGGAAACCACTTCTATTTTTTACATTTAAATCACTAAATACAACAGTCTTTCGTCAAAATGTAAATGTGTGCTGCATAGCCAAAGCGAAATTGTCACTCCCGAGACTGAAGCCAAAATTCTTGTTTGGCAATCTTGTTATGCATAACAACGTTGTTCTAAGCTGTATTTCTCTTTGTTCACGCGTCTTGCATGACTTTCTTACTATCGTTCAAGTGACTAAACGTTGCTATCATAACAATTAGTGCTCAAACTTTCATTTGCTACAGTGAAACAAACTCAGGCCCATTTCGCAAAAATTTTTTTTATTAATTATGAACCTACAGATGCTGTCCATACCTAGGACTACGAAATAATACAAGCAGTTCATAAAATATCCTAGAAGGATTGATTGGAGGGTAAAGGTTGGTACCAATTTTTAAGGAGAGCACTAACAACCAGTAGGCACAAGGCAAAGGCAGCACCAGAAGTGCACACCTACAACTGTTAGTCAGTGCTGGTGTTATCTTGTCTTTGCCTTATGAACACTAGTCTTTCAGTTGTCACCCGAAGTGTTGAATATTTGATATCTAATCTCGATGAATGTCAAGTGCAGTGAGTGCAGATTGTTTTGAAGTTGTGTTAGCTTGCAATTATCCTTTGAATTCACATTCAGCTAAGGGTAATATGCGAGATCAGCCCCCACGCAACAAACAGTTCTCAACAAGTGTCAACAAGGCATTCAAAGCACTTACCCCTGTGTGTGTATGTGCGTGTATGTGTGTGAGTGAGTGAGTGAGAGAGAAAGAGAGGAGTGCTTAACTGGCATTACAAACCTGTAGTCTTCATAGTTGTGCTACTATCTGACACTGACTTTTACATTTTAATAGGCCACTGCACCATTCTCTCGATAAAGTCAATTACTCTAATGAAAGAGCAAAATTGAACATTCGGAGCTCAACGCACACTTCAACTGCCATGCTTTGGAAACATATAATGAAATACCAGTGCCTGCATCACTACTCTTAAACTAATCTAGGGGCAAATAGTAGCCAAGACGGAGGCAATTAGGCCACATAATTTTTTGTGCCTCTACAGGCCTATAAAAGTACCCAATAGGCACAATGTAGCTACACCTGGTAGCTGGTCTCACAGCAAATTGAAAAACAGTATCTTAATATATTACTCTCAAGCCCTTTTGGATGCGACAGCCCCATATTGTGGAGGTACTAATTGCACGTCTGCTTTACATATACAACTAATAGAATGACGAGGTTTAACACGGCTTATCCCTTTAATTCAGCAATGCAGTGCAGAAGGAAAGAAGCAGGAAGGAATGTCTATCACGGTTTCCTTTCCTTACCGACTGTAAACAGCATGGACAAGGTGATGAGACAGAAGTCAGTATCAGCAAGTGTGGAACAAGTGCCTGGCAAAGCAATAGTTTATATTTCGGCATGGCAAACTATTGTGACCACGTTACCTTTTCCAGCCTACGTTACGGCATTAACTGCTACTTGGAAAATGAAGACAACATGAAGAGGTAAAGTTTTTTGTATACATATTGTACATTAAAGAAAAACTTTAGCTGCCATACCATCTGCTCAGCCAATGAACGCATGGCCTGAGTAACTTGGCGACGCGCAGCAATCCCAGCTCCTGTGTTTTCTTGCAGACGTGTAGTTCAGGGTCATCCCCTCTCTCGTCCAAGAAAGGGTCATGTAATGAGGAAACGTAAACACATACATTATATCTATCTATAATTACCTATCTATCTATATCTATTTATCTATCTATCTATCTCAAGAAGGAGCATGAAAAAAAAGGAACTTATTTCCATAAAAAAACGAATTCAATAAATCTAAAAATGACAAAAGAAATATGTGAAAATGAGGTGATAACTCTTCATGCCGCAAAACAGAAATCTCATTGAGACTGTACAACAATTCGAAGCTAGAAGCAAGTTGCAAGCACAGAAGAAAATTTTTTCATTTCCAATAATTCATTAATGCAGCTCAGCAAAAACATTAGCTCAGAGGCATGCTTTTGGTAGCATTCATGGTGAGAGAAAGTAGATAGACCACACATGCGAAATAATAAAATGCTGTCTCATGAACAATGGGAAAGTTTGCCAAATATAGGTGATTATGCACCAGCTATCATCAGAGCCTCATTTCTCACAGCAGCTGCACAGATGCTCTAAAGTTACTCAATGCTAGATCACCTACTTGCCACTAGTAGCTGAGAAAACTTTTTCATGTACACTTGAGCACACCATTTGAGTGCCATTTCAAAGATACTGAAAGCTAGAGAAATTCTGAGTGCACGAAAAGGAGCATTCGTTATACCCACAGCTTTTTTGCACAGTGAAACTACATTGTTGTCCTGAGTAGTGTGGCAGGGTCAATGATATGCAATGCTTCCAATCATTTACCTTTGCACAACACTAAGCAAACAAAAAGTGACTTTATAGCTAAATTGGCAAGTGCATATCTTGCTTCCACCTAACAATACATGTGCTATGATAAAAGCTCACTTTGGTGAAGTAGGA
Source organism: Rhipicephalus annulatus (assembly GCA_013436015.1). Taxonomy (NCBI): domain Eukaryota; kingdom Metazoa; phylum Arthropoda; class Arachnida; order Ixodida; family Ixodidae; genus Rhipicephalus; species Rhipicephalus annulatus. The sequence goes on along the minus strand of WOVY01000237.1, from coordinate 199,704 downwards.
GGTAAAGCTTTCCACAACAATTTCCTGAAAAAGTTTCTGAACTACTGCTTGGCTCAATCCTTGCGAGATTGATTCAAGGAATTGTAAAAAGTTAGAGATGTTAAATATTTTACAGCACAACTGCCCACACTATGAAATCTCCATGCACAAGCTGAGCCAGACCATGAAGTTCGTTGTGGTCTGTATTTATGGTTATATTTACACATGTGCTTGCACTCACTGGTCTGCTTAAGGCGTGTTTGCACTACAGCAACCCGACGCTGACACAAACCCGAAGCAGACGATCGGCTGAGCTACCCACCGTCAATGGCACCTGACAACCTGGTCACACTTAGCCGAAAAATACAACGCTTGGAAAGACAGCTCATTGTCGTCGTGCGCCCCGCCGCGGCGGTCTAGTGGCTAAGGTACTCGGCTGCTGACCCGCAGGTCGCGGGTTCGAATCCCGGCTGCGGCGGCTGCATTTCCGATGGAGGCGGAAATGTTGTAGGCCCGTGTGCTCAGATTTGGGTGCACGTTAAAGAACCCCAGGTGGTCGAAATTTCCGGAGCCCTCCACTACGGCGTCTCTCATAATCATATGGTGGTTTTGGGACGTTAAACCCCACATATCAATCAATCAATCATTGTCGTCGTGTAATATGATGGCAGACCGAAAACACCAGCAAAGCGTATTAGCAGACTTGTCACCCACAGATTTTCAAAAGATCCATTGTCGAGCAAAAACTTGCCTTTGTCGTTCAATCTAAGAACTAAGAGAGAGATCTTGGGCAGAGGTAGAGGGCCTCGCACACTACTTAAAGGTGTTCTCCAACACTATTGAACAAGCTATGTTTTATTTGTGGTTTGCAGAGACCGATAGGTGAAAATAATTTTAGCATAGGTCAAAGTGCCATTAGCAGTTGATTTAGTATTTTAATTACGCAACAAACTACACTTCGCTGCCCACCTTATCGCCACGTAGTGGCACTCGTCTGAACTTTGTGGGTGGAAATGACACTAGAAAGTTGCTGCCATATGGTTGTATAAATGTAAGGCTAGAAGCGATCGTGTTGTAGGATCAAACAGAGGTTACTAATCTGTTTCATTTTTCTTCTCTGTGCTTCTTCATCAAACCCTGAACAGACGCAACCACAATAAAAGAGATCACGGTGACTACAAAGCATGACAGAGATGCTGGCTGCCATTTCGGCACACAATTTTTGCTTGCGCGGGTCAGATGTCCATACGAAGCACCTCTTTTTCTTTCTTCGCTCTTCTTGCTTTCTTGAGTATACGAGCTATCTGTTTCTGCACATGCGCTGTAGAAGAGGTGCAGTGCACCATTGTTTGTTGGGCGGCTCATCTAACAGCACGCGAAGGCTCTATAGTACTTTACTGTCCTGGTTCAACAAATGCCTTTCTCAGAATAAGAGAAAGTGACTTGGGATATTCTAAAAAACAGCAGAAAATGCATCGCTTCGACACAGTAGCTCTCACTCATGCTCTGGCAAGCCATGCGTCAGGCAAGACATCAATTATGATAGCAACAAGGTCAACATTACTTTGCAAAAGAAAAAAGAAACAAGCATTAGTGGGGTGCGAGGTTCCCCTGGATAGGCGCTTCCAGCTCATTTAGTTGGGGTAGCCCTCCGAAGACACGGGCAAGTGAAATGCGGTCAAGTGACCCTGTGAAAATCGAGTAGAAAGTCCACACTCTGGTTTTTGTATTTTGAATTTTCTAAGTCAAATAACTTGCTGCATTAGTGTGTACTTCAGTGTACACAACACACGTATAAAACATAGGGGGTTGAATAGTGTTGGAGGGCTTCTTCAATGGTCAGCCTGTGCACTCCACAAAAGTCATTCCTTCGCTTTGTCTTTGTCTGTCCCGGCCCCCTGGCCCCTCACCCCAAAAGGGACAATGGTAACGCCCGGAGGATGGCTGAAAATGAGAAGCAGTCGCAAATTTTTTGTGCAAATTTAGAAAGTTTCACTGCATGTGCCCTCAAAAGTGACTCCAATTGAGAATTAGCCAACCAAAGGCTGTGGACATGACAAGGCGCAAACAGAGCCTCCCTGAAACCCTAGGCAGACTGTTTGTGTCGTTGCAGTGTACATCGGTCGATGACTAGACAAAAAACGGTCTCAAAGACAATCAGCCGACCGAAATAAGTGTCGAGTTCCTCTATTGTAGGCACGCCTTTGCACATACAACTTATACTATTACGGTGTCCTTACTTACACCTGAATTTCCAGCGACAATTTACTGCTCCAAGTATGAATGTTCTGAAAAATGATAGCAGTGCAGGAAATTAATGTTCCATGTTTTGCTCGCCCCATATTTAAAGAAGGAAATCATTTTAGACAGCACAGCATGGATTTTTTTTTTTGTCATTTGCAAAGCAAGGCAGCAAGGATCTTTAAACATTATAATCGCAAATAGTGATACATGAAATGACATTTGCAAACGAGAATGCTGCATGAATGTTTAGCTTGCAGCCAACTAGTGTTACAGACTTGACCATTGAATAAATACACACAGCCAAGCGAGAGTTTTTCTCTTGTTACCCACACTAGTGCACTCATACGAGCCTTATAATTCGTCTACAAAATTTTACTTGCGTATTGCTCACAGAGCAGATTGGTATAAGGAGTGCTTTGCGAAAGTACCATACAACTGTTTGCGAAGGACTGCTAGCTACAAAATTTGTAAAGGTATGGATGGCTGGCTGAAGACTTTCAAGCGTCTGTTTCATTACCGGAACATACAAAAAAATGGCAGAAAAGAGACGATAGAAGCTTTTAATGAAAAAATGTGTAAATGAGGTTTCTGTCAAACCTAATATTTCACAAGTTCACTCCTCTTCCTCAAGGATAGAACAGAACTTCGAGGAAGACAAGTTTGTTGATCGGCTCGACACAATTCCTGTTAACAGATTTTTTACATAACCGCAACACATGTTTCTTGTGAAGCAAAACATTACACATCGTCCTTTAACTAGTGTCTTGATATCAGGCTTTAAGGTGCTCCAGAAGCTTTGTGCCAAGAAAATTGAGCATGTTTTCTGCACATACTTTAACGATGCATTTACTAATGCAACCTTCACAGACTATGTTATGGCAGTAATGGTCAGCATAGATTAAGCACACTGATAACATTTTGCTTAGCCCAATAAACATTACAAAGATTTCTCCACTATAAAAGCGCTCAAGCTGCAAAATTTTAGCAAAGCTAAGAAATTGTGGAGCTCACAGTGGTGTGCCTGAGTTTGGTGAAAGATCGCAATGCTTTAAACAGGAAACAGTATATGAAAAATACACTGCTCATAGGAACATGTTCCCTGTAAAAATAGGGAACTGTCACATCTGGTAATTTTGCCTTTTTATAAATCTGATATAAAATAATAATAATCTAATCATATTAATATTTAAGGTCTTAGACCTTAAAACAGATATATCAACATGCGATATGTCATAATGCATCGCTCAGGATAAATCGATCATCCAGCACTCAATTAAGATGCATCAACTGTACACGGTCTTCTACTATGTGGCTCTCAATGCAGTGTGACTACCAGGACAGGGAAAATGTGTGAAGTTCCCTCACCCTTGGAGCAACATTGACGTACTGACAAGGGCAAAGAAACTTGTATAAAAAAACCAATGATACATGGAACCCCTGTTCCTGTGCTACGCGTTTTAGCAACCACACTCTCGTTTGAATTTACTATGCATGTGCAGCACAACCATTCTTCTCTAAACCCTCACTAATATCTTATGGTATTATTACTCGCAGCATATGTTTTTACGAATACAGGTATGTAGAAACTTCAAAACATTTACACAGAGGAACTGGCAAACCATGTTCAGTGGTTTGAGCAAGCTCGATGTTTTCTGAAAGAACCAAGCTGTGAAGTAGGAGCTGACCATGCTAACAGTGAACTTTTCATTATGAGGAATGCAATGTCTACTTCTGCACATCTTTGAAGCTTGAGCAAGATCACTTTCTCGAACGGCACGGCAGTTGGCAATTGCTAGAGCAGCTGTTGTCTCAATATTTCTTCTACCCAAGCAGTTGTTCTGCAAAACATGTTAATAAAGCTACTACAGCTACAGAAAACACTTACCATCAGTAAAGTTGAAGTCAATGCCATGTCGGACACACATGTTGTGCAGCATAGCGCATGCCACCCCTATTTTGGTGCACATCAGCGGACTGTAGTGTAGAGCACTCCCGGACTGGTGCAGGCACCTGAAGCGTCCTTTGAGAACCCCGAAGATCCTCTCAATGACTTGCCTCATGCGAGTGTGGGCCGAGTTGTACTGCTCCTTGGCAGGGCCAACCGGAGACCTTACAGGGGTGAGCAGCCATGGCTCTAAGGCATACCCAGAGCCACCTTAACAGAGGAACAAGGGTGTACTCATGTCACAGGTGATGGGCCGAAATGAACAAAAACCTAAAAATATCACATATAGCCTGAAAACATGTACGGTGCGATAATGCCAAAGGAAATAGTTCGCAGAATTATGGAACACAGGCAAATTGCACTATATATATATATATATGCAGAAGAATAACTTCGGTTGCCGCAAAGTTACAAGTATGAAAGTTGATGCGCTTTCACAGAACTGTTTATTCAGCCAACGTTTCGACGCGTCAAAATGCCGGCTGAATATACAGTTGTTATTGTTATATGAAAGCACCTCGACTTTCATACTTGTATACATATCACACTTGTATATTACATATATATATATATATTTGTGTGTGTGTGTGTGGAGAGAGAGAGAGTGAGAGAGAGAAAGAGAGAAAGGCTTGCAAGCACAGCAAAGGACAACAGGAACCGTAAAGCTTCAACAACTAAAGCTTGCCATTCCTGTTCATATTAAATTAAACTGGAGCAATCACTGCATAAACATTTTTCCTTGTCTGGTATACTTCATAACGCCAGTACAATTATCACCCTTGTGTGAGAACACTGCAAACAGCTACTATTAAAACATTTTAAAAAAAGTTCAGGAGGCGAGCACAGGAAATGCTTTCGTGTTTTTCGCAAGTATATCTTTCAGAAGAAATTACCTAGTAACCAGCCGTCGGTCTATTCCCGTCTCTGAAAGCACCTTCGAAGGTCACAGTCGGCCCAGATAAAGCTGTCGTGGGTGCTACCGGGCCATTTCGATGTCAGCTGGGTAATGGCACCCTCAGATCGCTTGTACGTTGATCGTGTACAGGCCTTTTCGGTTCCTGTACAAGTGTTCCTGGTCCTTAGGAGGCTTGATTTGCACATGAGTGCCATCAATGCATCTCAGAACCTTGGGGAACCGAGCTATCTGCGAAAAGGCTGAAAAGAACATGAATGAACAGCAACTGAATGTGCTGCTGAGACATATTAGCCAGTAAGATAATAACATAATTTCGTCAAGGCAACCTAAGACATTTCAGCACCTTGAAACACTGTGAAATACCCCCCAAGCTCTGCATGTCGGTATATTTCGTAAAGAAGTGAGCTGAGACTTTTCACAAATGATTAAGTTTTCAAGATGGCGAGCAAGGCAGTGTATGATAAAGAAAAATTGTGCTGCATAACCGTACATTCTGGCGACATATTGGTGCTGCCACGGAAGCAACGTTGCGTGCAACTAGTGACCTGAAATCAAAATAATTTGTAAAAACAACTTGATGAGTCCAGGAGTGTTAACTACATAAATTACTTTCCCCAAGACTGTGACACTTTTTAGTGAACAGAAATGTTCCAATTAAACTGGGAAAACAGTGCTTACGGCAAACAACAACAAATTGCTCAACAATGTAAGCTGAAGAAACTTCTCCCTCGTGTAGCAGGATATTCTGCAAATTAATACTGGTACCAAGATGCGTGGTAGCCTAGTAGTAGCTTTCACGAGATTCACACTGGTTAACATTAAATCTGCCACACTAACAGAACACTGTAGTCGTTATGACACGTCATGCAACAACATTAGTTTACAAAGTTCACCTCACCAAGTGGCTTTGAAAGAGGAAAAGGAAAAAAAAAGCGCTGTCCCGTTACTGCCTCTCTTAAACGAGGGCACCTCCACAGTTAAGCGCAGGGAAGGGGGGATGGGAATTAAAGAGACAGAAGAGAAGAGGTAAGAGTAGAGTGGTGAAAAGCATTCGATCACTCGCATCGCGCACGCGCGCAAGAAAACAACGCAGCACACGCAACCGAACGAAAGACCGCCGAGAAGCCGGAGGCGATGAATGCGCCCGAGTAGAGAAAAAAAATCACACACACACGCACACACACCACCAGACAGGCAGCAAGAAGTTTGGGCGCTCCGCAACCACGAGGGGAGGGGAGAGAGTGTCTGCTCCGACGAGAGAGGCTCCGTAGGAGAGAGAGAAAAAAAAAAGAAAAAGGCGGTCAGGCAGGTCGGAGTGGCCTACTAAGCAAAGCCACGTGAGACACCGAGGGGGCGTGGCGCGCGGCGAAAGTAAACAACGACACGTGCGCTTGCAATGGGCCTCTTTAGAGGTGCGTAAAAAAAGTTGGCGTCCCCAAAGAAATCCAGAAGCGCATGGAACGCCCGGCGAAGTGTCGCAACGTTCGCCGAGGGGAACAACATGTGTTCTGCACTCACGTGTGGCAGTCCGAGTTGCCCGTAGGTGTTGCAGAGACGGCGACGAATGTCCGCGTATCCTGGGCACTGGCACAGGATATGTTCAACGGCCTCGTCTGCCGGACACTGCACGCACGAAGGGCTGCCACTGCCACGCTGTTTGAAGAGCAGTTGTGCTGTTCGGCCGCATCCCGTACGAAGGCGTAGCAGGAAAGCTCGAGCACGCCGACCGATTCCCGTTGACGGCAGGCGTGCGACAGGCTTGCCGTCTGCTGTGCGGGGGTCCGGGTGAAGAGCGCGGACGTGGCGTGCGATTATCAGCCGCGCCACATCGTAGTTGCGAACGAAGTTCGTTGTGGGTGTGGATGGGTCGTGGGCGTCCCTTGCTAGCGCGTCGGCTGCCTCGTTGCCGCGCACTCTGACGTGTGAGGGCACCCACTGAAAGGACACATCACACCCACTGCGGACGATCACGGTCAACTTGCGCGTGAGGCGCTGCGCGATCGAAGTGCCATTCTCACCCCTCGCGAGGGTGAGGAGGCCCGCCCGAGAGTCGCAGAAGATGACGGCCGAAGACGGGAGGAGCTCGGCCAGCTGATCGGCCGCTAAGTTCAGAGCCGCGAGCTCAGCAGTCGTCGATGTCGCTGGGAGCGGAAGACGACACTTCCTCTCGTCTCGAAGCGCCGGAATGACGCTTGCAGCAGCAGCCGAGCCGTCCCCCTTCACCGAGCCGTCCGTGTAAAGATGGAGGTGGCCGGAGTACCGCTGCTCGATCAATGCGCAGGTCTCCTGTAGAAGGACAGCCCGAGGTGTGTGCCTCTTGCTGCGTACACCCGGAACCCTGATCGAAATGGGCAGCCGGGAGTCCCAGTGAGGAGGGATAGGCAGGAGGCCTGCGAAAGGGGCCCCCGAGATAAGGCTGGCGTACTCCAGTGCACTGCGGCCCATACCAGTGTCACTGATGGTCATAGCATTAGCAGCCCTCAGTGTCGCCGGGAAGCGTATGTGCTTCGCAACCAGCGAGCAGAGGGCGTCACTTGTGCCACAATGCGCGACGCACTCGATTGGCTCACGCCAACGCTACCGCGGACTGCCGCTTGCGTAAAAAGCGCAAAGCAAGCAGCACTTGCACATCCACCGGTAAGGCGCGAGACCGCGCCGTAGGTCGCTGCAGTCGAGGCTCTAGTGTCGTACAAAGGGTCCGAATATGTTCCCTCGGGAACCTGTAGTAACGCAGGGGCTGGTCTGGAACATCGTGCGAGGCTAGGCGCCGGTGGAAGGTGCGCTCTCTCCGGAAGGAAGGTTGCCGATGACGAGCGATGGCTGCCAGGACGTACTCCATGGTTCGGATAGCATAGGTCAAGGGTAATAGCTGCCGATGCAGCCATATTTATAGCAGAACGCATAGGTTTGTGACTTCCGGTTCTAGTCCATCGCGATGCTGAGATTACCATAGCAACCAGAGAAGCAAAGAGTTGACACAAAAAGCTACGTCGAGTCCTTGTACTTCGCATACAGCATCTCGGCAACTTTGTAGCAATATAAACCTGCAATCGCTGGTCTGAAGACACCCAGCCGTAAACACCGTTGCGCTATTGACCTGCTGTCACACAGTCTCCGCACAGGCCTTGGATGTGTTAGTACAGAACCAGCGTTCCACTGAGCTTCGCTGCTCTATCGAAAAAAGCGCTTTCTTCGAGTACGAGTAATAAAAATAATAATAGGGGCGCAATGCTGAAGCCGGAATCAAAAAACAGCGTCGCTTAGGAGTTACAGCCATTTTTCATGATCAGTCAAAGAACTTGCCCAAGCGATTCTGATGCCAGATATCACACTGCACCTGAACAAAGTACTCCGGGAGGCGATGTGTACTTGCGCCCAGCGGTCTTCAAACACACCTTGAAGGCACCGTAAAGAAGTCGGCTACGACTATGCACTGGCGCCTATTTCCTCTCCATAAACACGCCAAAGCAGGCGTTTCACGTTCAACCGCTCACCGAGAGACACTGCCGTCGGTTTTCACACAACTTTGACGCCCCGAAGGCGCTACGGAATTCCCAACTCAGCGATAAGCCACGGAGTCCACAATACAGCGATAATAGAAGCGCATTGCTGAAACCGGAATCCAATAAACAGCCTCGCTTATGAGTTACAGCAACTCTTCAGGATAACTCAAGTTACGTGACCAAAAGATTTCGATGCAACATGAACAAATTACTCCGGAAGGCGATGCGAACGAGCAGTGAGCCGTATTCAAACACACTTTAAAGCACCTTTGAAGGCCCCATAAAGAAGTCGGCTACGACGAAGCGCTGGCGCCTTCTTCCTCACCCCAAACACGTCGAGGCACACATTTCACGTTTCACTGTTGACTGAAAGACACTGCCATCGGTTTTCGCACGGCCTGCACGATCCAGAAGGGCAACGGAATCCACAGTACAGCGACTGCAGTGTCCGCGGGAATGAACCCCTGCAGTTGTTTAGGTCGCCATGTTGTTCTTATAGAAACTGCGCAGCAGGGGTAGGCGTTAAAATAACTTGGAAAAAGCACTTGCGCGACTTTTCGCCCAAGACAAAATATGCTCTTATATGTGAGGGGAAAGATATGACGAACAGGACAGGAATGCCTGATGAAAGAAGCGTTTTGCAACGTCATAAAGTGAGAGCACCACTTGTCAACCAATCACAAGCTGCGCCTCACGACTTAGCTGTCGTCTGCTTCCGTTTGTCGTCCGCTTCGATGGGAGCACGCATGGGGGGTTTCGGCTGTTTCACCGTCGTCACGAAATGATTTCCAGGACAAGTGGTCTCTGATTCGCACAAAACAGGTGTCAGCGTCTGGCACCACATTTTACAGATATTCTTACGCCAAGTTAAATGATTTTTTATTGCCGAAGAGACGAGCCTCCGCCAAAGTTTGCTCGAGAATTGTGAGGCTTTGCACATTTCCGGTGTCATTTGAAATTACTAATGTGGTTTCATCCTGACTACTTACCGTACTAACGCACCCAACTTCAGTTTTCAAAGAGTGAACGCGTAAAAGCTTCATTTGTTTGCAGTTTGATGCGTCATCACGAACACCCCCAATACGCTTTCATTTGCAAAGTACGCACCCCTTCCAGATCGTCCAAAAGTGCATCGACAGCTGTATTTCACAGATCGTGTTCATTGGACAGTTATATCCAATCGAAGTATATGAAAGTGCAGCCACAGACTAGGCTTTATGAATGGCTAACTATAAAAGTCCCTCTCACTCCGATATCCAATATCATCGAGGTGGTGTGCCCTTCTTAAACTCTTTGGTAGTAATCTAGATCAATCGGGCAGACATCACAAGTTGTACATTTTATTGGAAGATGTGGAACGCACCACAACAACATAACAAAACATTTTTAACCATATACCGCGCTGCTTTCGAGTTCACCAACCATTCACACCGCACTTTGGTTTTTATCCAACCACATGTCTTTGCATGTATCATTTACGCCCCTGACTCACAATAGAATTCTTTAATTACCGCGGTGCCAACCTTATAGGATGATTTTGATTGCCAATACTTTCCATTGCATCCGAGGGAAACAACAAATGAACTCAAAGCACCGGAATAAACCAAAACGCACCAGCAATCACCAGGCAGCCTTACATGGCCATTAATAAACTCAGAATCAGCCAATGGCACCCATGTATTCCGCCACGGCTGCAATTTCTTAGCAGCCACATTGTTCGTTAGAGTGGTCCGGATCACTCTTAGGATTTTTTCGTAGCCAGACTGTGTTTACGCAAAATTTTGCTTCGTGAATCCACTTACGACACGACTCCGTGACTTACGAGCACTTTTCAGTGACGTACGCAAATATAGAAACTGCATCACCGTCGCTGACATGTTCCCGGACAGTCGCAGCGCGCTTTGTTGCAGTGGCCGATGTGACAACGATGGCCTTTTACGACGTTTTTTTTTTCGTTTCGTGAATCGACTTACGCAACAAAATTTCTCTTGCGTGAACATTTTTTCGTGAGTTTTGTGAATCCGGCCTCTGTTCCGTGTACTGCAGATATGCCAAATTTCGCTGGTCACCGTGAGCCTTGGTCTGCTTGCATCATTTCCCTGACTACTCTTCCACTGACGACGTCATCGGGACAAGCCCTAGAAAAGCCGCTTGCCTGGCGCTGGACACACACTTGGCAGCAGTGACGGCACATCGGCGCAACGCTAAAAAACTGTTCCCTGTACTGCAGGTTGGTGTACAGTTCATAATTGAATAATTTACGCTGTCACTGCTGACTTTCTGTGTTGCTGTGTACCTGCTGTTCACTTGTTCAATTGTTTTTGCGTTATACATTGTTTCAACTGCTACTTTTCTTCATTTCGAAAGACATGACGAAGCCTACGAATGAAAGAGAAAGCCGATCCGAAATTCGGGAACTTCGTGCTGAAATGAAGTCTTTAACAGACAGTGTCAAGTTTATGAGCGATGAGTTCGAGGACATGAAAAGACGCCTTAGGGAGGCCACAGAGGAAAGGGAAACCTTGAGGAGAGCTAATGAAGAGCTACGTGCTATGTGCAAAGAGAATGATAACATCATTCAGCAACTTCAGAAGAGAGTTGTTCAATCTGAGCAATACTCGCGCAGGTCAAACGTAGAAATTAAAGGGCTTATACAACAGGAAAACGAATGTGTTGCAGAACTCGTTGGAAAAATTGGTGATGTACTTGGTGAGCACATAGCACCTTCTGATATTGAATTTTGTCACCGTGTGCCCACCTGAGAAGCTGGAAAGTCTAACATAATTGTTCAGTTCAAGAGCGTACAGAAGAGGGACACTGTCCTTGAGAAAGCTCGGAAGCCGAGGGTGCGAAATAACCAGGTTGGAATTCCTGCTGATGCCAGAGTATTTGTTAAGGAGCATCTCTGCCCGGCGTTAAACGTCTTTTTTCATTTGCCTTGGCATTAAGGCGTGAATATCAATGACGCTTTGTCTGGACGCGAAACGGAAAGTTGTTGCGCGCTAAACTGAGGCTTCCAGTGTAATCCACATTGCTTCGGTGGCTGACCTTCAAAAGATCGCTAAACAATGAAAAGGTCACAGGCGTCGCTTTGACTGAACGCTTCAATAATCACTTCGTGAAAGTGATGACGTCATCGGATAGCGCGGTCACTGGCACAGCTGTCAACAGATATATGCATAGCATTTTTTTCGAGCCGACTGATGACACGGAAATTTCTCGTACTTTTTGGGCCTAAAAAACAGCAATGCTGTTGATGCAGATGACATTCAAATCAGACCAATAAAATTTGTAATGGACGTCATCGCAATCCACCTTGCATTTGAGTTTATATTGTTCTAGAAACTGGCCATTTTCCAAGTGCTATGAAGAAAGCCAGGGTCTCAGTGATTTTTAAAGGTGGTCATCGAATTGGCTTAGGGAACTATAGGCCTATTTCTATTCTGTCCACCTTCTCTAAGGGTTTAGAGAAGGTGATGTCGGCTAGAATCAATGACTTTTTTTTTAAAGAACAACATTCTGTCTGAGTGTCAGCACGGATTCCGCCCAGGCAGGTCGACAGAGACTGCATTGTTATGTCAATAGGAGCTAATAATTTATAACATTGATGCAGAAAAACTAACTTAAGGTATATTTATAGACTATAGCAAGGCATTCGATTGCTTAAATGATGAAATTTTAATAATAATGCTTGACAGCTACGGTATTCGGGGCGTGGCAAACTTGTTGCTTCGATCATATCTCTCCGGGCGGACTCAGTGCGTTGCTATTGAAAATTTCTGCTCTTCGTATCGCGAAATTAAATCGTGAGTACCGCAGGGTAGCGTATTGGGACAGACCTTATTTAATGTCTATGTAAATGACATTGCTGAAATTGTTAGTGATGAATCCATTGTGCTGTACGCGGACGATACAGGTTTGTTTGTCTCTGGCCGTGAACTTGATGATCTGTTACAGAAATCTCACAATATTCTTTCTAATCTGTCGGCGTGGTCTCGTAACAATGCTCTAACAATTAACAGCTCAAAATCGAAAGTCATATTGTTCAGGGTGGGAGGCAGGATACCTTGTTCAATCAATAATTATTGTTAGACGGTGCTCCCATTGAAAGTTTGAGGAAATACAAAGTGTTAGGCGTTACGTTTTCAGAACACATGAATTGGACCGATCACGTTGAACTAATATCAAAATCGTTGTCATCTGCCGCTGATGTGCTGTCTCGCTGTCGGCATTTTTTTTCCTGAGAAGGTGAAGTTGAAAATATATTGCGCCTTGTTTGAATCGCATCTTCACTATTGTGCGCTTGTATGGGCCTCCACCACGAAAGCTAATATTCGTACACTTCAACTTCAAAAACGCACACTTCGACAAATAGCCAATGTACCCTATTTTCATGCTAGCGCTAAACTTTTTTCAAAAACATCATATAATACGTGATACAAATCTTTACAAATACCGACTTTTATATTCATTTCGTTTCGCCTCCGATAATATGAAATCCTTCCTAAAACATAGGTCACGAGTCGATTACAAAAAAAGGGACTCGCGCACTTGTAGCCAAGACAGGTGGTTAGTACCATTGAGACGCACAAATTATCTTATGTAGTCACTACGACATAGCCTACCTTCGTTGCTAAATAAAGTGCAAGGGGAAACATTTAATCCGAATACTTTGACTCGCAAACAAATTAGACAATACTTTTGTAAATCGGAATCAACATATAAAAGACATCGTTATTACACTTTCGAATTTTCTGGTATATTATCTACTTCGTGCTCAGTGTTTCAACATACAAAGTATCATCATATTGTGCATTATAGTCATATTTAGAGCAGTGCTTTTCTTAGTGTTGTAAATACTATTGTTTCTGATGTATCACCATGTATTGTCACATCTCTTCTCACATATGTATTCCATTTCTACGTTATTTTTAAGTACCATGTGTGTTATTATCACTAGTGTTATTCAACATGTTGCAAATTCCTAGTCTCAATTAAAATGGTGTGTTATATTTGTATATATGCGAAACATCTGTATTTGTGTTGGTTTTAGTGTTACTGCTGCCATGTCAGGGCCTTCAGGCACATTCAAGTTGTACTATGCAGCTTTTCGCCTGGAGGACCCCAACAATTTCGTTGGAAAATAAAAGCATTTCTGATTTTGATTTCTGATTCTGAGTTTCGCGGGTCACTTAACCAGATTTCACTATCCCGTGACGTTGAAGGGCTGCCCCAATGGAATAAGCTGGAAGCGCCTACGTAGGAGGATCCCACACCCCATTGTTGCTTTTTTTAAAATGTTGTTGACCTCGTTGCCACACTGATAAACGATCTGACTGAGGCACCTTTTAACGACCGAGCCGTCTATCGGATCTTGCGCTCGGGCCATGCATCCAAGCGCTTCCTAAGGTCCATGGTCATACACTCGAAGAGCAAGTGTGCAGCCTCAGACGCCGTCATGACAACGTACACGAGACGCACTACGTTATCGTGTTTTAGCTGCCAGTGGAAGGACACCACTCGTATGGCCGTTGGCCAGAACGCCTTCCTCTTTGCCTTTGACTCTGACCTTCTTCTCAGGATTTCGCCGTTGAACTTGCACTTTGCCTTGCACACGACGCAGTACGCACCGTGCTTTCCCGATCTTCTCCACGACGACGTAGTTCATTCTGCCCAGGCTGGTCTCGGACGCCGTGTTTGCAGAAGTTGCAACGGTACGTGAACGTTCATGTGAAGCGAGTTGTAACTGGACCAGTTAACGGCCCCCCAGAATGTTCAAACAAGGAGGGTGCGGATGGCAGCTTATGAAAGCTGACCGCGTGGTGTGTCTGCTCGCGAAGGGGTACGTGTGCACCACATTACGGGAAAAAGAGTGCCAGCTTTCAAAAAAATATATATTGAAGTAACGGGCTAGCATATTTTCTTTTTTAGTAGAAGTATCTTTCCCCGAGTATGGAGAAAATGGATCCGTGAATTCTGACCTAGTTTTCCGTAGACAGGATCTTAACATGGCGTCCCAACTGGAACAGCGTAGAGAAGGCGACCTTGACACAAAGTTAAGAACAAAAGGATGACGAAAGTGAATTGGTGTTGGATACTTGTTTCCGAAGTACTTTATTATTTATTTATTATTTTTTTACCTTTTTATTTACCTATTTATTTGTTGTTGTTATTGGTAATGTTGTTGTTGAAATCATCCACCTCATGTTCTATATCCGTAATTTTTTAGACAATTTCTAATATTTCATTATTTTTATCCAGGTCTTTCATCATTAAAAAACATAAGCAAACAAAATTGAAGTATTGCGTTAAAACTACCCGATTCTTGGCAAATCCCCCAGCGTGGGTATGCACGGTGGGCCCATACTTGCCACGCGCAACTGTGCCATGGTGGCCGGTGCCTTCACACGACAGATGTGACGAAAGGCCTACGAAAGGCGTGCCGCTCCACTTAAACTTTCTGCACTTCATGAGGCGTGGCACTACCTTCAGTGTCGACAAACATTTGACTAATCTACGATGTCGATTGATGACGTAATTGTGCGACGTAATGTGGTAGTGATGCAACCGTATGACACTCCAAATACGTAGGCACAACGATGATATCACAAATTTAGGAGATATGTGACGTAATGACGTTACTCACTTCAAATGGGCTCACGTGGGGTTTTTCGGAAATGCAACGACGCCACGAATCCAAGGAGGTGTGCCATATACAGATCCGCTGCAACAGTTTAGAGCTCTGCATGTACAACTATGAAAGCTGTCACTAATCAGGGTGGCGATTGCAGGGCCACTCGTATCACCTCGGTCACCCGTTTGCTTCATATTGCAGCCTATTTCATACCGAAATACGTAGTGTGCAGAACTCGTATTTTCTTTTTGTACTGAGACACAAATGTCGACGTCTCCACGACCAGCCTTTGTGTTTGCCTTCTTACATTTATTTTGTGGAAAGATAGTGTGGAGGGGGGGGGGGGCGAAAGCTTACAGACGCTGTTTTTCGCGCTCACTGGCGTGATTGACAACGAAGATTTCTCTGCCTCTAAAAGGAGCATATATGCGCAGAGCAATCATCGAAACAAAACAAATTTTGACTGAGTCCATGTATGTAGCTAAAACGCGACAAGTGCGACAGAGATGTTTTCCTCCTAAGTGAATTTAAAGCCAAAGCTGTTCTCAGATCACAACAAATGACTGATTCTGGTGCCGTAGTTGACCACCGCCACCCACGCTAGTGTCTGTACTCACAATCGCGCGAAAAAAAAAGAAAGTCACCAAACTGAAACCAAGAGCAGGACTTGAGCCGAAGCTCTGCGTGACAAGCAAGTGGTCTACCACTAAGCTACGATGTTGTTTGTAACTACGTTCCAGACTGACCCTATGCAGGCTTCATGTCGCCTGAGGAATCCCGTTGACATTTTTAATAGCACGTTTTACAACATTGAAGTACGAACCCCAGCGACACAGCGAGTTAGTCGTTGAGTATTGCCTCCCCCCCCCCTCGTCACAAATGTTTCAGGCAACATCCTTTACTGTCGTCCGCCACAGTATCAACAAAATGCACATGATGCCTTACAAGTGTGAAACCAATACCACGCTTTTACGAAGAATGACGAATAATGGTATAGCGCACTCACTACTCGAAAAAAGATGAGTAATGGCGTATTAGGTATCTTACAAGTGTTGTGTAATTGTAGTAGTTACCTCAAGAGTGTTTAAAAAATGTGCCAAGTCCACTCTTCCAGTTTCCACTGTAGTTTCGCCGTGTTGAGCGAAGGGCTGGTGGTTTTAATTACGAGAAATTTCTTCGCAGACTGCAGGGAATTTCGCCAGTCTATATATGTATATGCGTATCTATCTATCTGACCACCTACGATTGGATGCCCTCACGATCACCCGTTCACTTGGAAAGAACTAAAATTAGTTTGGCAGAGTAAGATGGTTGACGGATGCGACAGCCTCGTCATAACATAAATGTGACGATTTCGCCACGTACGTCATCAAACTGTTTCCTCAAGATACGTATGGTACGTACCAGTATAGCACGAGTGGGTATACGCCATTGGTATGCGGGTATGTGCCGCAGGTGACTTCTAGTTCTACACTAGAACGGCGCGAACATTGGCTAATTTTGATGCGAGAGCGTTAAGAAAAGCTGTTTTATCGGCAGCGTCGGCCCGACAAATCCAAATAATTCATGTCAGGATCACAGCAGAGCAGGACTCAAACTTAAGCATTCGGTGTGGCAATCGAATATACCACCACAGAACCCCGCCAGATCTCGACATTGATTTCGAAAAAAAGACCCTATCCAGGTGTTATGGCAAAACGTCAATTGTGGTTGCAGGGCTGGCTATCCAGTTTTATGAATGTTGCATATGTGAACTGGCTGAAAATTTCAGTTTATTGTACTGAAATGTTCACCTCAGCGGAATCGGAACGAGTTGCGTGCACGACACAGATGGATATTTTCAATATTTTTAGTTATCGTGGTGTATCGCCCCCCAGGTACTCCTGAAGAATTTATGGTACTGCTTAACGATTCCCAATATACAAGTTTAACCTTCCAAATTAATATACTATGATTGGCCTGAGACTTTAGTTCACCGGGTATCAATTGGGTGAATTATCAGGAAGGTCAAAATGAACAAGCTGTGTCTCGAGTTCTTTTAGACCTGGCTTTCTTCCTTGACCTAACACAAATTGTCACTATAGCTACGCGATTCCACGAATAGGAAGAATTAATGCTCGACATTTCCTTAGTGCTTCGATCATTTGCAAAGCATCGATTGTAATATCGACCCCCGTCCTAGAAGACCGGAGAAAGCTTCTGTACACGCCCGCTTATGCCGTGCTGCTGCTAAAAAAGAACACACAGCTAAAACGAAGGAACTCTGTGCAGAGGCCTTGGACTTTATCAGACCACTCAATTCTCGGCCAATCTTCCACAGTGGTTATGAGCCTCAAGTGAAGGTGAACAAGAACAAGGAATGATCTTGTTGAGTGGCTAACAATCACAAATTATTCGTTGCTCACCGCGCTGCGCGCCACGACTGCGCTAGGGGACTGCGTGTGCTCGGTAGAAGACGAAGAAGCGAGCTCGGTCTCACGCGCAGCTCTTGATGGTAGGTGTTCTGTGGCTCGCGCCATTCCAGCGGCAGGTCATCCATGTGGTCAGACGCTCGTCGGAGGCTTGACTTCACTGCTGTTCGGTGCCAGTCATGTCCGCAGAAAGAGGTAAGCATCGTCCTCCCATAGGTTATGGTTGGAGCATTTGAGTGCCGCCATCGCCAGGGTCCGGGCTTCCTGCATACGCCGAGTGTTTGGCATGTGCCGCGTGTTTTTCAAGACCTCCATTGGCGTTGACCTTCAGCTCCTGAGAAACACTCGGCGTATGGGAAAAGCTGCCTTGACGGCTTGCGAGCAATCCTTCGTGGATCGATCGATACTCACTGTCTATTTCCGAAGGCGATATTCCCATTCGGGTAGTATTTTTTGTGTGTGTGAAACGTCACGCTACTGTGCGAGCGCGCCATCACGAGAGAACTTTTTTCTCTTGCTCATGCCAGATAGCACGCGCTGGCCTTCGAAACCACGGTTCCTAATGTTTCCTTTTAAGTTTACTGGCCGAGTTTTCCGTCACAACGTTTGACGTACATTGGTGGGCGCTCGAAATGTGTAAATGAGGCATGTTTCGCCGCATGGTTCTGGTGGGGAGGTATATTTCCTTCGCTCTCATCGTGCGCGCGCTTTGTTCTCTGTTTGGCCACTGCTCTGGTGCCACAAGTCATGCCCCGTCTTCCCAGTATATGCATTATGCTTGTTATTCACGCTAAGCCACTTCCTCCCCTGGAATAGTTACGGTCTGAGCTCTTCTTACATACCGTTTTTATATCGTCATTGAAATGCGATTTCTCATCGCGTGCAGTTATTGTGAATAAAAAAGAAAAAAGTTATCCGGTCGTTGGTGGTAACCTGCGATTTTTCACTTAAACTCTCCTCTAAAGGGTGCGTGGCTGTTATATACTATATTTTTAAATAAATATAAACTGTGGAAAAAGTGTAGCAGATATCTCCTGTAATTTCCAGCTCGGGCTCTTATCTTAGAAATTAACAGCATAGGATTGGCGTCGTTCTGGCATGTCGAAACTGCAGGAGACCTTGTTCAGTCCGAGTGGTCTTTCTTCTGACAAAAATATGCTCGCTCTACTCAAGCTTCGCCGATTCTTTTCAGATCTATATTTTATGCAACTGTAGTCAACTAAATTATCTTGCCTAGCAGTACTTACTTCTAAGAATAGTGATATATGAGTACCTTTTCCACTCGTTCTATAGCTAAATCGAAGACCACGCCATGGGTGATGCAACAACGTAACGTATAGTGAAACTACGCCGAACCTTTGAAAATTGGTTCACCACTTAATTAAATGACCACTCGACATACAGAAAACGCTATATTTTTTATTGTTAGATTTAGGTGTGTATAGCTGTTGACATAGGCTTACCGACAAAAAAAATCACTTTTTTTCTGTAACGGCGTCGTACGTCATACCTTTGAAAATTGTTTCACAACGTGTTGCAATCACCGCTTGATATCCAGCAAACGATATATGTTCTAATAGTGTTAGATATAACTGTGTTTTTCGCATCGGCGCCACTACAAAAAATAAATTGCAATTATTTTCTTAGGTGTCGCAGGCCCGAAGTGTCAGCCGCGTTATCCGGCGTTCGTGCAGCAGTGGCAAAGCCTTGCGTGTCCGACAGTCCTTCTTTGTCAACGCCGTGGAGTGGATATGGAAGCGGCCTGCTGGTTCCTCCGCGCCTGATCGACGACCTGCCTGTCCCCGTCCACCAGCCGGACGATGTTGATCCGAACTCGTTGCAGTGGTGACAACTGCCGCTACGAGTCGACTTACGCACATCGTCGAAGCAGAAAGGTTCTGGCATCTCGAACGCCCCAGACCATCGGAAGCGGAGAAGAATTTCGCCAGTCACAGTGTCGAGCTGAAAGCGGCGAGCTGAGCTTGGTTTTGTACTCGCCACTTGGACACACGACTTCTCTCAGGCCACGAAACTCGCTGCAGGTGGCCAGAGCTGCAAAAGGTGCCCACCTCTCGAAGACTTGTCCCTGCTGTATTCCTGAGGCGTGAACAAAAGTCTACGGGAAGGATGAGGCCTTCGGGTGCCAAATAGCTGCAGGCGAAACAGATTCGCTTTCGCCCCTCCGCCCCGCTACGGCCTGTATCGCGTTTTAACGGGTCGCAATGCTGTTTCGTCGGCCATGTGCGCCTTCAGGGAGGTCTCAAGCATAGCGGAACTGTAAAGAACATCGAGCATCTTGCACGCGTCTTTAGAGCATTGCAGCAGCCTACGAACACATGTGGCAGCACCCAAGATGAAATAGTTCTCTGAAATCTGATATCCTTTTCGCAGATGGCCAGCAGTTATGGAAAGCACCAGTTTGTCTCCTGGTCTAGAGAATCGTCGGTTGATGCAATAACATCAACTAAGAAGGGTGCTGTTAAGTTAGCCAGGGCTCGCATGTGCTAAGTTCTGCAGAGAATAGGTGCTTGAAGACATTAAACAAGGGCCAGCCCTAGAAGTGGCTAGGGAACGATGTCTTCTGAAAACACCTTTGATGTATCTCACTTGACAGCGCAGGTCGCGGTGAAGTGGCCGTGCGAGTGTACGAAGGCAGTGGCCGCAACAAATCCGAAGCAGAAGCACTGGTGGCCTGAGCCCTAATCCAATACGTCGTGACGAAAGGGCACGTCGACAGCGACTTGAGTCCGAAGTGCAGCAATACAAGAGCCAGCGGATTGCTCCAGTTGCCGTAGCCCTGCCCGAAGCCTCAGTCAAGGAAATAGAAACCTCTTGAAGGAGTTTGAGGCTCTCGTGGCCACTGGGCCACGCCTTCGCAACGATGACCCTGAAGAAGAGGGTGCCTGCGTTGACACGTTGCTGAACGCAGCGGAAGGCGGGGGAAGCAAGAATATGTGCGACACCACGACCGGTTGACTGCTCAGGTCACCTGACGAGCACCACGTCTGAATTGGCAGCCTGGTTTGCTGCAAGCGACCGCTATTTTTGCGTAATTTATGCGAACATTTTTATTCGCGATTGACCTATTCTTGCGTACAGTCAATATAGATTCGTACAAATTCGTATATTTATTTTCCTATTACGTAATACCGCAGTGCGGCGTTATCAGTGTTTTAAGGATTCTGTGTTCATGCCTTCCCCGAGTGCTGCCTCAGGAGGACACATGGTATGCCAGTTCAGCGTAATCTCGCCTCGCAACTCGGTATGGACCCCGACAAAGGAGCGACAGCATGTGTAAGACGTAGATTAGCATGTACTGCATGGTGGCATTGCCGAAAGACTCCAGCAGGCAGGCACTGCGCGCACGGGTGAAGGACATTCGCAAAAAATGTTGCGAGCATCAATATTCTGGCGGATCTCCGGTACCACGACAAAGGCCGCACCGATGTTGTAGCACAAGACTGTGTTTCACTTGTTATATCTGACTGTTTCGCTTGTAAAATAATTCGCTCGTAATATCGAAGACTTGAGCTTAGCCTAACGCAACAAAATAAAAGGTGATGCTGTCGCTTTAGTGTACGTGTCAATTTCGCCAGGAATGCAAGCATGCCTTAGCAACCAAGGCCCACACCAAAGTAAAAATTCATTCTTTATCAAAGCGCCCCGCCGTGAAGGTGTAGTTGCTAAGGTGTTCGTCTGCTGACCCGCAAATCGCGGGATCGAATCCCGGCTGCAGTGGCTGCAATTCCTATGGAGGCGGAAATGTTGTAGGCCCGTGCGTTCAGATTTGGGTGCACGTTAGAGAACCCCAGGTGGTCGAAATTTGCGGAGCCCTCCACAACGGCGTCTCCAATATTCATATGGTGGTTTTGGGACGTTAAACCCCAGATATCAATTAAATCAATTGTTCATCAAAGCGGTGAAATGCTAAAAAGCTTTTTTGCCTGCACAAGAAAATTATTGTTCCGAGCGAAGTACGTGGCTGAGGAGTAGAAGTTTGGCAAATAAATGTGTAATTTTAAATTAGCCACGCTTGCAGATTTATAGGTTGAACTGACATAGCCCTAGTACGAAACAAACAACATATATTGATAAGCCCATGG
The DNA here is from genome assembly GCA_013436015.1 of Rhipicephalus annulatus. Taxonomy (NCBI): domain Eukaryota; kingdom Metazoa; phylum Arthropoda; class Arachnida; order Ixodida; family Ixodidae; genus Rhipicephalus; species Rhipicephalus annulatus. Next base: position 177,969 of record WOVY01000237.1, on the reverse strand, counting down.
GCTTATTTTCTCCAATATGTAAAACAATTCGCAAAGGCAGTTGCGCTAACTGTAACGGGGTTTATTTGCAGAGCAGAACGCAGAAGGTGAAGCATTCAGCAGCGTCTGGCCAAGCACAGCAAGCACGAGCTTATGCTGATGGCGATGCCCCTGATGCGCCGAGAAATGCCACTGAGGCCCCTCTTCTTCACTACAATTGCCCTCCGCAGAAAAAGGCGCCATCTTGCTGGATTAGGGAGAAGAAACGACTAATGGGTCATAATATGGCTTGAGGCGAGGGACGTCGACAGTGTCGCGACCGCGGTAGCATAGGTCTGTGGATGGGATGATGGGCTCCACGATATAGTTGACTAGTGACGTTTGCTGTACAAGACGGTATGGCCCGATGTATTTAGGAAGAAGTTTTGCGGAGCGGCCAGGAGCAGTAGCAGGTGCCCGAAGCCATACCACTGAACCAGGTGGAAAGTTTGGAGCCGAACGGTTCCCAGTCTGGCGTGGTTGCTGCTGCCACTGATCCTCGGTAGAAAAAGAGCGGGTAAGCTGGCGGCATTCTTTAGCATGTCGAGCAGCTTCAGACAGAGTTGTACTTTCGGACTCAAGGTTTATATGGGAGAATAGTGTCTACTGTATTTGAATGTTCTCGTCCGTACAGAAGAAAGTATGACGAAAACCCAATAGTAGCCTGTACGGCAGTATTATACGCGTAGGTGATGAACGGGAGAACTTGGTCCCCATTTTAATGATCAGAGGCGACGTACATCGACAGCATATTGCCAAGAGTACGGTTGAAGCGCTCCGTCATGCCATTCGTTTGAGAATGGTACGCTGTACTTGTGCGGTGCACGATTCGGCATTCGTTGAGTAATGCCTTCAAGGCGTCATAAAGGAAGGCACGGCCTCTGTCACTTAAGAGCTCGCGAGGGGCACCATGACGCAGAATGAAACGTTGCAACAGAAACGTTCCAACGTCACGGGCTGTAGCAGTAGGCAGCGCGGCTGTTTCGGCATAGCGTGTCAGATGCTCTATCGCAACAATAATCCAGCGATTACCAGCTAGAGTTGATGGAAGTGGTCCGTAAATGTCATTGCCAACGCGATCAAAAGGTCGACTAGGACAAGGAAGAGGTTGTGACGGGTAGACTTGCCCGGGAGGTAACTTTTGTCGTTGGCACTGAGCACACGAGCGAATGAATTTCCGCACGTAGTTATACATGACACGCAAATAAAATCTTAGTCGAAGCCTAGCGTATGTCTTGAAGAGGCCTGCGTGGGCGCACTGTTGGTCTGCGTGAGAAGCTTCACAGATAGCAGCTCGAAGATAGCGGGGTATCACAAGGAGACACTTGCGACCGTCAGAAAGGTAGTTGTGTCGATAAAGAAATTCATCCCTTAGGCAAAAGTTGCTAGCCTCGCGGCGGAGAGCGCGAGACGGCGAAGGAGTGAGAGGATCAGAAAGAATGCTTATGAGGCCACTGATCCAGGAATCCTTTCGTTGTTTCATGGTCATGTTGCGCAAGGCGGATGACGCAAGTGCAGGCTCGAGGGAAGAGAGGCAAACACCTTCATCCGATATGGGTGAGCGAGAAAGGGCGTCGGCGGCCGTGTGCGTACGGCCGGATCTGTAAATAACGCGGATGTCGTATTGCTGAAATTTGAGCGCCAAGCGAGCAAGTCGTCCGGAAGGGTCTTTAAGTGTGGATAGCCAACAAAGGGCGTGGTGGTCAGTGACGACGTCGAATGCGTGACCATAGAGGTAGGGGCGAAATTTTCCAAGGGCCCAATCAATAGCTAAACACTCTTTCTCGGTCATGGAGTAGTTAGCCTCGGCTTTCGTCAAAGTTCGGCTTGCGTAGGCGACGACATATTCATCAAACCCTGCCTTTTGTTGCGCGAGCACAGCGCCAAGTCCGACACCGCTGGCATCAGTACGAACATCCGTGGGAGTGGCAGGATCGTAGTGGCGGAGGATGGGTGGTGAAGTTAGCAGGCAGCGTAATTTGGTGAACGCATCGTCGCATGCTGGTGACCAGGTGGAAAGGTCCTTGTCGCCGCTAAGAAGGACCGTAAGGGGCGCACATACGGAAGCAAAGTTTCTAATAAAGCGTCGAAAGTATGACGACAAGCCGAAAAAACTTCTAAGTTTCTTTAAGTTCTTTGGCTTCGGAAAATCGGCGACTGCTCGAAGCTTGGCGGGGTCAGGAAGTATGCCGTCCCGCGATACGACGTGGCCAAGAATGGTGAGCTGCCGGGCAACATAACGACACTCCTTGAGGTTGAGATGAAGGCCGGCGTTGGTGAGGCGTGTGAGGACGTGTTCGAGACGATTTAAATGGGTGTCAAAATCAGTGGAAAAGACAACGACGGCATCGAGGTAGCTGATGCTCCTCTTCTTCACTACAAATCTTTAAAAAAAGGCCCAAATTCAATAAACCTAGACAATTAGCTGACTTCATGGAGAGATGTAGAATGGACCATCGTTTCTTGACTAATCCAGCGATAGAGAAATATTTTGAAAAACTCCTCTATATCCGACGTTCATGAATGACAAAAAGCCATCTACCCATAAGAAGCTTTATTCACTGCCTCGCAAAGAGAAACTTAGACATGTCTGATTACTACAACCATTATCTGCTTATCTACAAAATCTCCGATATACACAGATTTGTGAAAGGAAACGAAAATGTTGCGACGAAAAAAGGATCGGCCGACGGGATGCGATTCCCCCATTATTTCCTACATGCATTTTTAGAAGAAAAATGACAGAACCCTTGAAATAGTAAGAAATAAAGATTACCTCGGAATACCTCATCGTTTACAGATGACATCCTACTCCTCACCATTGATGGCACCGATTCGCAAATATTTTTCGACGTATAATACGCTACAGAAAAAGCAGGATTACAGATGGAGCTCAGGCAGACCCACTCTGTGCGCTTAAGACTCACTCGGACATGGACTAGCCAAAGATTTCCTGAACTGAACTCACTCAGGCTGACTCACGCTTACCGAAAAACATTTTTCGACCAGACTCACTCGGACTCGCGGCTCGATCTTAGGCGGAGTAGAAGTAAGTCGAATGATGAGTCCGTAAATCTACAATTAGCTTTTTTATGATGGTGTCAATGCTCTTTAACATCAATATTTCACGTAATTGGCGCTCGTCTTGGCGCCTTTTGAGATAGTACCTTCTAGTACGAATTACAAGGTGTTGCAAACCAGCAAAGGCATTTTTCTTGAAACAGGTGACAAGATAAGAAGTATTTATCGAGAACTCCCTGGGTAGAGTTGGCCGGGGAGCGGAGCGCACGGAACCCCTACGTAATTCACGCCTCTAATGAATAGACAGATAGATATGAGGAGTTCGACGTTCCGAAACCACCACATGATATGAGAGATGGTGTACTGGAGGACACCGGAAATTTAAAGGGGCCCTCAACCACTATTCAAAGCCGCATGTTTTATTCATGAGTTGTGTATACTGAAGCATATACAGACTAATGCAGGTAAAATGGCAGTGATAAAGGCACGCAGTCTGAAGTTATACTTACAAAATTTAAAATGCAAAAAAAGCCGACCCTCAACTCGAGTTTCACGGGTCACTTGACCAGATTTCACTATCCCTTGAGGTTGGAGGACTGCCCAATGAAATAAGCTGGAAGCGCCTACGTAGGAGGATCCCACCCCCCCCATTGTTGCTTTTTTTTGAAGTGTTGTTGACCTTGTTACTACACTAATAAACGATTTGACCAAGGCACTTCTTAACGACGGAGCCATGTATAGGATCTTGCGCTCGGGCCACGCATCCAAGCGCTTCCTAAGGTCCATGGTCATACACTCGAAGAGCAAGTGTGCAGCCTCAGACGCCGACATGACAACGTACACGAGACGCACTACGTTGCCGTGTTTTAGCTGCCAGTAGATGGACACCTCTCGTATTGCCGTGGCCGGCATGCCTTCCTCTTTGCCCTTGACTCTGACCTTCTTCTCAGGATTTCGCCGTTGAACTTGCACTTTGCCTTGCACGCGACGCATTACGCACCATGCTTTCCCGATCTTCTCCACGACGACGTTGTTCATTCTGCCCGGGCTGGTCTCGGACGCCGTGTTTGCAGAAGCTGCCACGGTACGCGAACGTTCAAGTGAAGCGAGTTGTAACTGGACCAGTTAACGGCCCCCAAGAATGTTCAAACAAGGCGGGTGCGGATGGCAGCTTATGAAAGCTGACCGCGTCTGCTCGCGAAGGGGTAAATTAGCACCACATTACGCATTACGGGAAAGAAGAGTGGCGGCTGTTCAAAATAAATGTTTAATTGCTGGGCTAGCAAATTTTCTTTTTTAGTAGGAGTGTCTTTCCCCGAGTATGGAGAAAACAGATCCCTGAATTCTGACCTAGTTTTCCGTAGGCAGGATCTTAACCTGGCCTCCAAACAGGAACAGCGTAGAGAAGGCGACCTGGACAGAAAGGCAAGAGCAAAAGGATGACGAAAGTGAATTGGTATTGAATACTTGCTCAAAAAGTACTTTATACAATTATTTATTTATTTATTTATTTACTTATTTTTTATATATATATTTATTGTGGTTGGTGTTGAAATCATCTACTTCAATTTCTATATCCGTAATCTTTATTGGTCAATTTCTAATATTTCATTACTTTTATCCAGGCCTTTCATCATTAAAAACATAAGCAAAGAAAATTAAAGTATTCTGTTAAAACTACCCGGTTCTTGGCAAATCTTCCAGCGTGGGTATGCGCGGTGGGCCCATACTTGCCACGCGCCACTGCGCCAAGGTGGCCGGTGCCTTCACACGACAGATGTGACGAGAGGCCTACGAAATGCGTGCCGCTCCACTGAAACTTTCTCCACTTCATGAAGCGTGGCACTACCTTCAGTGTCGACAAACATTTGACTAATCTACGATGTCGATTGATCACGTAATCATGCCACGTAATGTGGTAGTGATGCAACCGTGTGACACTCCAAATACGCAGGCATAACGATGATATCACAAATTTAAAAGATCTGTGACGTTATGACGTTATTCACTTCAAATGAGCTCACGTGGGGTTTTTTGGAAATGCAATGACGCCACAAATCCAGGGAGGTGTGCCATATACAGATCCGCTGCAACGATTTAGAGCTCTGCATGTACAACTATGAAAGCTGTTACTAATCAGGGTGGCGATTGCGGGGCCACTAGTATCACCTCGGTCGCCCGTTTGCTTCATATTGCGGCCTATTTCATACCGAAATACGTAGTGTGCAGAACTCGTATTTTGTTCTTGCACTGAGACAGAAATGTCGATGTCTCCACGACCAGCCTTTGTGTTTGCCTTCTGACATTTATTTTGTGGAAAGAAAGGGTGGAGGGGGGGGGGGGGTCGAAAGCTCGCAGAAGCTGTTTTTCGCGCTCACTGGCGTGATTGACAACGAAGATCCCCCTGTCTCTAAAAGTAGCATATATGCACAGAGCAATCATCGAAACAAAACACATTTTTGACCGAGTTAATGTACGTAACTAAAATGCGAGAAGTGCTACTAAAATGCGATAAGGGAATCTAAAGCCAAAGCATTTCTGAGACCACAAAAAATGAATGATTCTGGTGCCATATAGTTGTCCACCGCCACCCACGCTAGTGTCTGTACGCACAATCGTGCAAAAAAAAGAAACTAAACAAACTGAAACCAAGGCCAGGACTTGAGTCGAAGCTCTGCGTGACAAGCAAGTGCTCTACCACTAAGCTACGATGTTGTTTGTAACTATAGAATACGTTCCAGACTGACCCTATGCAGGATTTATGTCGGCTGAGGAATCAAGTTGACATTTGTAACAGCACGTTTTACAACATTGAAGTACGAACCCCAGGCGACACGGCGAAATAGTCGTCGAGTATTGCCCCCCCCCCTCGTCACAAATGTTTCAGGTATCATTCTTTACAGTCGTCCGCCACAGCATAAAGAAATTGCACATGATGCCTTACAAGTGCGAAGCGAATACCACGTTTTTCCGAAGAATGACGAATAATGGCATAGTGCACTCACTACTCGAACAAAGATGACGAGTAATGGCGTAGTGGGTACCATACAAGTGTTGTGTAATTGTAGTAGTTGCCTCAAGAGTGTTTTTAAATGTGCCATGTCCACTTCTTCAGTTTTCGCTGTAGTTTCGCCGTGTTGAGCGAAGGGCTGGTGGTTTTAAATACGAGACATTTCTTGGCGGACTGCAGGGAATTTCGCCAGTCTATATATTATGAAGTCTTGGTAGTCTTGGCTGCGACAGCGTTTATTTGAGGAAAGACCTCGCAAAACGAACGGGAAGAGCCAGCGCACAGAGGATGACGATGATGATGACCCAGAGTGGCAATGAGGGCAAAGAAACAAGCGGATGATGGTGATTGTGATTATGAATGGATGAGGACGATGTAAGTTACCAATGCCCACACTAATTCCCCCACTTGGAAGCGGACACCCTGGCCGCCGTAAGTCAAAGTGACGGGGAACGTCGCGTGAAAGGTTTCATGCGACAAACTTGGACAATCTCTATGCTGTGGTAGCGGCGGTCTGTTGGGGCGACGAGTGGTGTCACACAATAATTAGCCGGCGAAGTCTGTTCTAAAACAATGTATGGCCCGATGAAGCGTGGTTGGAATTTGTCACAGAGACCAGGAGTGCGAACAGGTGTCAAAAGCAGCACCTCGTCACCAGGTTGGAAAGACACAACGCGGTGGGATTCGTCATAGATGATCTTCCGCTCGTGCTGTCTCGCTTCATTATTGATGCGAGCCTGATGGCGAGACTGGGCAAGGCGGGAAATGTATTCTTCGCTAGAGGACTGGCATGAATTCCCATGGCTGCTAAAAAAGGAGACGTCGAGAAAGGTAGTCGGGGTGCGTCCGTACACGAGGTAAAACGGTGAGTAGCAAGTTGTTCGCTGAACGGCGGTGTTGTAAGCGAATGTCACGAATGGTAAAAGAGTATCCCAGTTTTTGTGGTCGGGTTGGACGTAAACAGCTATCATGTCTGCAAGGGTTCGGTGAAATTTTTCTGTGAGACCATTTGTCTGAGGGTGGTAGCTTGAAGCTGTCTTGTGAGTAGTTCCAGAAGCGCGCAGTACTTCATTTACAACTTGTGACAGGAACACTTTGCCGCGGTCACTAAGGAGTACACGAGGAGCCCCATGACGCAGTATTATTGCGTGAAGAATAAAGTCTGCAACTTCCACAGCTGAGCCTGTAATAACAGAGGAAGTCTCAGCGTAGCGTGTCAGGTGGTCCACGGCAGTCACTATCCATCGTTTGCCAGCAGATGTGACGGGGAGAGGCCCGTAAAAGTCAACACCTACAACCTCGAACGGCATTGAAGGGCACGGAAGTGGCTGTAGAGGTCTAGCAGGTTCCGACGTGGGGAGTTTACGACGCTCGCATGGGTAGCAGGAACCGACGTACCGAGCTACACTAGAAGAAAGGCCAGGCCAGTAATAACGACATCGAATGCGGTCAAGAGTTTTTTTTAAACCAAGATGACCAGCAGTCAAGTCGTCGTGGAAGGCTTCGAGCACCTGAAGTCGAAGAGAGCGTGGAAGTACAGGAACCCAGCGCTGACCGTCAGGGTGGTAGACGTTGCGGTAGAGAACCCCATTGTCCAGCTTAAAGTGCAGGAGTTGACGACGGAGTCGCGCGTTTGGTGGATGAGAAACTCCCGAAAGGTGGTCCATCATGCGTCTGCAGTATGAATCGGACCGCTGGCGGGAGATAAATGTTGGCTCGTCGTCCGAAAAAGGGTTGCGTTATTGATGCGAGCGTATGAACTTTGGTAGATGTGGCGGTTGAGTTCTCACCAACGCTCATATGGGTAGTTGGAAGCGGGCAACGAGATAAAGCATCGGCGTCTTAATGTTTTCTGCCTGACTTGTAGGTTATGTCAAAGTCGTACTCCTGTAAGCGTAGTATCCACCGACCCAAGCGTCCGGACAAGTTCTTCAGTGTAGAAAGCCAGCATAAGGCATGGTGGTCCGTAACCATTGTGAAGTGACGGCCGCGGAGATAGAGACGGAACTTCTGGACCGACCAAACCACAGCCAAACACTCTTGCTCAGTTATAGCGTAGTTCTTTTCAGCAGCGGTGAGTACGCGACTGGCATATGCAACAACTTTCTCTAGGGAAGACTTGTCGCGTTGTAGAAGAACGGCTCCTATACCAAGGCCGCTAGCGTCGGTATGGAGGATAGTTGGTGCGGCTTCGTCAAAGTGGCAGAGCAGAGGTTCAGACGTGAGTGCCCGCTTCAACAGGTCGAATGCCGTTTGACATTGAGACCACAGAAAGGGAACGTTGGAAGCAAGTAGTTGGTGTAATGGAGCAGCAATAGAAGCGAAGTTCTGGATAAACCGGCGAAAATAGGAGGCGAGGCCAAGGAAACTGCGAAGCTCCTTTGGTTTTTCGGGGCGCGGAAAGTGAAGGACTGCAGAAATCTTGTCAGGGTCGGGCCGGATGCCATCTTTGCTAACGACGTGTCCCAGGACCTTGATAGATTTGCTAGCGAAAGAGCATTTCTTCGTGTTTATTTGAAGCCCGGCGCCCGCAAGGCACGTCAAAACTTGATCCAATCGTTCTAGGTGCTCAGGAAACGTTGACGAAAATATAATAATGTCGTCCAGGTAGCATGGCAACTTTTCCATTTCAGGCCGCGCAGCACGGTATCTATCATGCGCTCAAAAGTCGCGGGTGCGTTGCAGAGCCCGAAAGGCATCACGTTGAATTCATATAGCCCGTCGGGGGTTGCGAATGCCGTTTTCTCCTTATCGTCTTCATGCATGGGGATCTGCCAGTACACAGAACGCAAGTCGATGCTTGAAAAGAATTCCGCGCCTTGTAGGGAATCAAGGGCGTCGTCAATGCGTGGCATAGGGTACACGTCCTTGCGTGTGATCTTATTAAGCGCCCGGTAGTCCACGCAAAACCGCACAGAGCCAACCTTCTTATGGACCAAAACAATAGGAGACGACCAAGGGCTAGATGAGGGACGGATGACTTCCCGTTTAAGCATGTCCGCAACGTTTTCTTCTATAATTTTTCTTTCAGTTAAAGACACGCGGTAGGGTCGGCGGTGTACAATAGATGTCCCAACAGTTTGAATTCGATGTGCTGTAGTATTAGTGCGGCCCAGCTTAGACGAGCAAATATCGAAAGAATTTGCATGTTTCTGTAACAATGCGAGCAGCTGCTGCCTCTGTGAATATGTCAATTCGCTGCTGATAGTGGTGGTAAAGGCGGAGGAAGAAACATGCTCACCGAGGCAAGGTTCTTTGGATGCGATGGCCTAAAGTGGCGTGACGAGTACAGGCTCGAAGTCAGCAACACGAGCCACAGTAGTGCCCTGTGGCAGTAAGATCTTCTCCGGTGTAGAGTTGACAGCGGTGACAAGTGCCGAGCCATTGCAAAAACGAACGACACCGGACGGAAGAACTATACCTTTGCGAACGCAAAGTGAAGACGGTGAGACCAATACATCCCCGTTATAGATGTCGTTGGACGTAATGCTGACAATTTGCTCTTGTAGTGGCGGGAGTTCGATGTCTTTCGCAGCGACCAGACGAAGTGGCTTCTGGTTATCGTCGTCAAGCATGTAGTCGGTGTCAGCGAGGTGAACGACGCGTTGTCCACAACAAATCGCCGCGGAAGCAGATGATAGAAAATCCCACCCTAAAATTAGTTGGTGAGAGCAGCGGGACAGGACAGCAAACTGGACATGATGGCGGATGCCGTCGATGAAAACACGCACAGTACAAAGCGCGGAAGGGCGAATGACGTTCCCCTGGGCAGCAACTAACGTGGGGCCATCGTAAGGCGTCATTACTTTCCTTAAATGTTCACACAAATGGGCACGTATCACAGACAATGTCGCACCTGTGTCCACCAAAGCATCGACTCGCACTCCTTCCACTTCCACAGAAACCATGTTACACGGGCCTAATGGAGGAATTTCAGTTCTAATTCCGAATGCAGTTTTTCCTCCACAAACTGCATCACTTAGTTTTCCGAATGAATATCAGAGGTGAATGAGGCGGGCCGAAGTGGAGAAGTGGAACGGCGGAAAGGCGAAGGCGAGCGGCGTCTCGTGTTTCGGCTGTTTCGTGGTGCAGTCGATGCAGGAGGAGATGGAGACCGGTGCGGGGGAGACGAATAACGGCGACCTTGATAAGACTCCCCGGTGTACAAATCCCGTTCACGCACATCGTTCCGACGCTCATCTTGCTGGCGCTTTCGGCAGAAACGAGATATGTGGCCGCGATAGCCACAGTAGTAGCATACAGGGCGGGACGAGCGCCACGGTGGGTAATAGAAGGCATTCGGGGCACCTGGAGATAGAGCGGTAGGTGGGCCGTAGGGTCAGGGGGCACGGAATGGTACTTCACCGGGGTGGCGGCAGCAACTGACGCAGTAGGATCGACGTGGCAATGTCGCGTGGGAGTCTCTGGGAGGCACGGCAGCAACTTGAGGGTGCGTGGCTATAGGGTGAGAAGCAGGTGGCTGTACGGGCGCAGAGCCAGTCAGGGATGTAAGTTCCTCCCTGATGATGTCACGTAATGGCATTCCCGAAGGCTGTGTAGGTCGCGGTGTAGGAGGTGTGAAGCCCATGGACCGCAATTCTTCGCGTATAATGTCCCGGATGAGGTCACGCAGATGGCCATCTGACGTGGAGTGGTGGTCGCCGATGTCTGGTTGAAGGCGAACGGAGTCCAGCGCATCAAGGCGCTGGCATGTCACCACGACATCAGCGATGGTAGCTGGGTTTTGCACAGCGAGGGCATTAAAGGCAACAGGCCCAATGCCTTTCAATATGTGGCGCACTTTGTCCGATTCCGGCATGGATTTATTGACACGCCGGCAGAGTGCGAGGACATCCTCGATGTATGAAGTATACGATTCACCGGGATGTTGTCGGCGAGTATCGAGTGTCCTCTTCGCGACGGCGGATCGAATGTCTGGTGTCCCAAAGACGTGCCGCAACTGCTGCTGGAAGGTAGCCCAGTCTGGTAAGTCAACGACGTGGTTAAAATACCATGTCTTCGCGACTCCGACCAGATAAAAAGGCACGTAACGCAGTTTTGCGGCCTCGTCCCACCTATTAGCGGCACTTACGCGGTCGTAGTCATCAAGCCAGTCTTCTACGTCTTCTCCCCGAAGACCAGCGAAGAGCAGGGGTTCCCGCTGATGTCCGTGTATGTAAGTAGGAGGGGCAGCTTGCGGGCGGTGCGTGGTTGATGACATCAGTGCCAGCAGGCTCGGTCTGGGACATGCTGCCTGACTGTGGGCACAAGCGGCGGCCTGAACGAAGCTCCAGGGGGTATAGCGGGCTGCGGGAGGTCAGAGGACCGAAAATCCACCTCCACCAAGTATGAAGTCTTGGTAGTCTTGGCTGCGACACCGTTTATTTGAGGAAAGACCTCGCAAAACGAACGGGCAGAGCCAGCGCACAGACGATGACGATGATGATGACCCAGAGTGGCAATGAGGGCAAAGAGACAAGCGGATGATGGTGATTGTGATTATTAATGGATGAGGACGATGTAAGTTACCAATGCCCACAATATGTATATGCGTATCTATCTATCTGACCACCTACGATTGGGTGCCCTCACGATCACCCGTTCACTTGGAGAGAACTAAAATTAGTTTGGCAGAGTAAGATGGTTTGACGAATGCGACAGCCTTGTCATAACATAAATGTGACAATTTCGTCACGTACTTCATCAAACTTTTTCCTCCAAATACGTATGGTACGTACCAGTACAGCACGAGTGGATATAAGGCCATAGGTATGCGGGTATGTGCCACAGGTGACTTACAATTATGCCCAAAAACGGCGCAAACATTGCCTAATTTTCATTCGAGAGCGTTAAGAAAAGCTATTCCATCGGTAGCGTTGACCCGACCAATTCAAATAATTTATGTCAGGATCACAGCAGAGCAGGACTCAAACTTAAGCATTCGGTGTGGCAATCAAATTTACCACCACATAACCCCGCCAGATCTCGACACTGATTTCGAAAAAAAGACCCTATCCAGGCGTAATGGCCAAACGTCAATTGTGGTTGCAGGGCTGGCTATCCAGTTTTATGAATGTTGCATATGTGAGCTGGCCGAAAATTTCAGTTGATTGTACTGAAATGTTCACCTCAGCAGAATTGGAACGAGTTGCGTGCACGACACAGATGGATATTTTCAATATTTTTAGTTATCTTGGTGTGTCGCCCCCCAGGTACTCCTGAAGAATTTATGGTACCGCTTAACGATTCCCAATATACAAGTTTAACCTTCCAAATTATTATACTATGTTGGCCTGAGACTTTAGTTCACCAGGAATCAATTGGGTGAATTATCAGGAAGGTCAAATTGAACAAGCTGTGTCTCGAGTTCTTTTAGACCTGGCTTTCTTCCTTGATCTAACACAAATTGTCACTATAGCTACGCGAATCCACGAATAGGGAAAATTAATGCTCGACTTTGGTCAGTGCTTCAATCATTTGCAAAGCATCGATTGTAATATCGACCCCGGTCCTAGAAGACCGGAGAAAGCTTCTGTACACGCCCGCTTATGCCGTGCTGCTGCTACCAGAACACACAGCAAAAAGGAAGGAACTCTGTGGAGAAGCCTTAGATTCTATAAGACCACTCAATTCTTGGCCGATCTTCCACAGTGGGTATGAGCCTCAAGTGAAGGTGAACAAGAACAAGGAATGATCTTGTTGAGTGGCTAACATTACTAACTATTCGTAAACTTCCTGCGACTCATTCGACAGCTGTGATGGTGTCTGACTCGTATTGCGTGTGTTCATTCTTATCATCGTCGTCGACATCTGCAATACTAGAAACTTTTAAATCATTATTCCCAGCAAACATTCGTCTAGTGCGATTGATATGGCTGCCAGGCCATCGTAGTATATTTATAAACGAGATGGCTGACACACTTGCGCGAACATCTCTTGATCTTCCGATTGTGCCAATCATGCCTCCTACAGCTTATGTAACAGCAGCGAGGTTTAGAAAACTTTCCCTTCTTGAAGACTCATCAAAAATCATGATACCGAATCCAGATTTCTCGCACCTGCACTTCACATGGAATAATAAATGGTGTCCCTCGCGTAAATTCGAAGTCTTGATAACAAAATACGTGGCCGTGTACCACCTCTTAATTTCTACTTAAACAGGTCTGGTCTGGTGCCACCCCTCTGTGCTGAAGCTGTAACGAACCTGAAAATATCGACTATTTTCTTATCACATGTCACTGTTTCAAAAATCAAAGAAAAAACTGCTTCGAAATTTTATTCAGAAAACTAGAAATATCACTTAATACTCCCAATATTTTGTCTTTTGGGGTCACTTCATTGGTACACAGCGACAAGAACATCTGCTGGGCTCTCTGCGAATTCATATATAACACAGGAAGATTACCTTGCTGAGTCAGCGATTCAGCTCTTGAATTTTACTAGCCACACTACCACTTATCATTTAGCTGATACACTGCAAAGATTCAACTTTCAGGGTAATTTCATATAACGATTCTACCTCTGATATTCAACAAATTTTATTATTTCTCTCCCCATCCCCTTTTTTTCTTTTTTTACATTGCGCCAAATTAACTTCACAGTCAAATCACAGTAATCATATTCCCCTAGTCTAGAAATTCTATAGGTATTGCATTACCCACCGGCTTCTTGGCCCATCCCCCTTAGTGGGTGAGAGCCACAAAAGAAAGGAACAAGCAAGCAAACAATCACAAATAATTCGTTGCTCCCCGCGATGCTCGCAACGACTGCGCTAGGGGGCTGCGTGTGCTCGGTAGAAGACGAAGAAGCGAGCTCGGTCTCACGCGCAGCTCGCGCTGGTAGGAGTTCTGTGGCTCTCGCAATTCCAGCGCCAGGTCGTCCATTGTGCTCAGGCGCTCGTCGGAGGCTTGACTTCACTGCTGTTCGGTGCCAGTCATATCCGCAGCCAGAGGTAAGCATCGTCCTCCCATTGGTTATAGGCGGAGCATTTGAGTGCCGCCATCGCCAGTGTCCGGGCTTTCTGCATACGCCGAGTGTTTGGCATGTGCCGCGTGTTTCTCAAGACCTCCATTGGCGTTGACCTTCAGGTCCTGAGAAACACTCGGCGTATGGGAAAAGCTGACTTGACGGCTCGCGAGCAATCCTTCGTGGATCGATCGATACCCACTGTCTATTTCCGAAGGCGATATTCCCATTCAGGTAGAATTTGTGTGTGTGTGTGTGTGTGTGTGTGTGTGTGTGTGTGTGTGTGTGTGTGTGTGTGTGTGTGTGTGTGTGTGTGTGTGTGTGTGTGTGTGTGTGTGTGTGTGTGTGTGTGTGTGTGTGTGTGAAACGTCACGCTACTGCGCTTGCGCGCCGTCACGAGAGAACTTTTTTCTCTTGCTAGTGTCAGAAAGCACGCGCTGGCCTTCGAAACCACGGTTCCTAATATTTGCTTTTAAGTTTACTGGCCGAGATTTTCCGTCACAACGTTTGACGTACATTGATGGGTGCTCGAAATGTTTAAATGAGGCATGTTTCGCCGCATGGTTCTGGTGGGGAGGTATATTTCCTTCGCTCTCATCGTGCGCGCGCTTTGTTCTCTGTTTCGGCCACTGCTCTGGTGCCACAAGTCATGCCACCTCTTCCTAGTATATGCATTCCGCTTGTTATGCACGCTAAGCCACTTCCTCGCCTGGAATAGTTACGGTCTGAGCTCTTCTTCCATGCTGTTTTTATATCGGCATTGAAATGCGATTTCGGATCGCGTGCAATTTTTGTGAATAAAAAAAGTATTCCGGTCGTTGGTGGTAACCTGCGAATTTTCTGTTAAACTCTCCTCTAAAGGGTGCGTGGCTGTCATATACTATTCTTTAAAGAAATATAAACGGTGGAAAACGTATAGCAGATATCTCCTGTTACTTCCAGCTCGGGCTCTTATCTCAGAATTCAACAGCATAGGATTGCGTCGTTCTGGCATATGTCGAAACTGCAGGAGACCTCGTCCAGTCCGAGTTGTCTTTCTTCTGGCAAAAAGATACGCGCTGTACTCAAGCTTCGCCGATTCTTTTCAGATCTATAGTTGATGCATTATCTTGCCTAGCAATACTTACTTCTAAGAATAGTGATATATGAGTACCTTGTGCTCTCGTTCTATAGCTAAATTGAAGACGACGCCATTGGTGGTGCAACAACGTAACAAATAGATAAACTACGCCAAATCTGGAAAGCTTCACCACTTAATTAAATGACCGCTTGACATACAGAAAACGCTACAACTTTTATTAGTCTTAGATTTAAGTGTGATGTAGCTGTTCAAGTAGGCTCAACCAAAAAAAAATCGTTTTTTTTTTCTTGCATGGCGTCGTACGCCAAATCTTTGAAAATTTGTTCACCACAATTGCAATCGCCGCTTGATATCCAGCAAACGCTATATATTCTAAAAATGTTAGATATAACTGTGTTATTCGCATTGGTGCCACTACAAAAAGAAATCGCATATTTCTTTTATTTTCTTAAGTGTCGCACGCCCGAAGTGTCGGACGCATTATCCAGCATTCGTGCAACAGTGAGAAAGCCTTGCGTGTCCGACAGTCCTTCTTCGGCAACGACCCGGAGTGGATTTGGAAGCAGCCTGCTGGTTCCTCTCCACCTGATCGACGACCTGCCTGTCCCCGTCCACCAGCCGGACGATGTTGATACGAACTCGTTGCAGCGGTGACAACTGCCGCTACGGGTCGACTTACGCACATCGTCGAAGGAGCAAGGTTCTGGCATCTCGTACTCCCCAGACCATCGGAAGAGGAAAGTAATTTCACCGGTCACAGTGTCGAGCTGAAAGCGGCGAGCTGAACTTGGTTTTGTACTCGCCACTCGGACACTCAACTTCTCTGAGGCCACGAAACTCGCTGCAGATGGCCAGACCTCCGAAAGGCGCCCACCTCTCGAGGACCTGTCCCTGCTGTATTCGTGAGGCGTTAACAAAAGTCTACGGGAAGGATGAGGCCTTCGGGTGCCAAAGAGCTGCAGGCGAAACAGATTCGCTTTCGCCCCTCCGCCCCGCCACGGCCTGTATCGCGATTCAACGAGTCGCAATGCTGTTTTATCGGCTTGTGCGCCTTCAGGGAGGTCTCAAGCATAGCGGAACTGTAAAGAACACCGAGCATCATGCACACGCCTTCACGAGCAATGCAGCAGCCTACGGACACAAGTGGCAGCACTCATGATGAAATCGTTCTCTGAAGTCTGATATTTTCGCAGATGGCCAGCAGTTATGGAAAGCACAAGTTTGTCTCCTGGCCCAGAGAATTGTCTGTTGATGCAATAACATCAACTAAGAAGGGTGCTATCAAGTTTGCCCGTGCTCGCATGTGCTAAGTTCTGCAGAGAATAGGTTGTTGAAGACATTAAACAAGGGCCACCCTAGAAGTGGATGGTGAACGATGTCCTCTGAAAACACCTTCGATGTATCTCACTGGACTTCGAAGGTCGTGGTGAAGTGGCCATGCGAGAGTACTAAGGCAGTGGCCGCAACAAATCCGAAGCAGAAGCACTGGCGGCCGGAGCCCTAATCCAATACGTCGTGACGAAAGGGCACGTCGACAGCGACCTGAGTCCGAAGTGCAGCGATACAAGAGCCAACGGATTGCTCCAGGTCCGTAGCCCTGCCCGAAGCCTCAGTACGGGAAATAGAAACATCTTGAAGGAGTTCGAGGATCTCGTGACCACTGGGACACGCCTTCGCAACGATGACCCTGAAGATGAAGGTGCCTGCGTTGACTCGTCGATGAACGCAGCGGAAGGCGGGGGAAGCAAGGAGATGCCTCACATTACGACCGGTCGACTGCTCAGGTCACCAGACGAGCACCACGTTCGAATTTTCCGCCTGGTTTGCTGCAAGCGACCGACATTTTTGCGTAATTTATGCGAACATTTTTATTCGCGATTGACCAATTGTTGCGTACAGTCAATATAGATTCGTACCAATTCGTATATTTAATTTTGCTATTACGTAATACCACAGTGCGGCGTTATCAAAGTTTTAAGGATACCGTGTTGATGCCTTCGCCGAGTGCCGCCTCAGGAGGACACATGGTATGCCAGTTCAGCGAATCTCGCCACGCAACTCGGTATGGACCCCAACGAAGGAGCGACACCATGTTTAAGACGTAGATTAGCATGTACTGCATGGTGGCATTGCCGAAAGGCTCCAGCAGGCAGGCACTGTGCGCAAGGGTGAAGGACATTTGCGAAAAATGTTGCGGGCATCAATATTCTGGCGGATCTCCGGTACGTCGACAAAGGCCGCACCGATGCTGTCGCACTAGACTGTGTTTAGTTTGTAATATCTGACTGTTTCGCTCGTAAAATATTTCGCTCGTAATAACGGAGACTTGAGTGTATAGCCTCACGCAACGAAGTAAAACGTGAAGCTGTCACTTTAGTGTGTCAATTTCGCCAGGAATGCAAGCATGCCTAAGCAACCAAGGCCCACACCAAAGTAAAAAATCCATTTTTTCTCAATGCCCCCCGCCGTGAAGGTCTAGTTGCTAAGGTACTCGTCTGCTGACCCGCAAATCGCGGGATCGAATCCCGGCTGCGGTGGCTGAATTTCCGATGAAGGCGGAAATGTTGTAGGCCCATGTGTTCAGATTTGGGTGCACGTTAAAGAACCGCAGGTGGTCGCAATTCGCGAAGCCCTCCACTACGGCGTCTCTCATAATTATATGGTGGTTTTGGGATGTTAAACCCCACATATCAATAAGAACAATTCTTTATCAAAACGGTGAAATGCTACAAAGCTTTTCCCCTTCACAAGAAAATAATTGTTTTGAGCAAAGTGGCTGAGGAGTACAAGTTTGACAAATAAATGTGTCATTTTATATTGGCCACGCTTGCAGATTTATAGGTAGAAATGACATAGCCCTAGTACGAAACAAACAACACATTATTATTAAGCCCATCAGCTCATTCTCTTATTAAGTAAAAAAATCGCGAAGGCAGTTGCACTAACTTTATAAAAAAGTCCAACTTCAATCGAACCTAGACTTCAATCAACCTAGGTTAGCTTACTTCATGGGGAGATGTAGAATGGGCCATCGTTTTTCAACTAATTCAGCGATAGAGAACTATTTTGAAAAACTCATATATATCCGACGTTCATGGATGCGAAAAAGCCATCTACCCAAAAAAATCTTTATTCACTGCCTCGCAAAGAGAAACTTAGACATGTCTGAATACCATAACCGTTATCTGCTTATCTACAAAATCTCCGATATACACATATTTTTGAAGGAAAGGTAAATGTTGCGACGAAAAAGGATTGGCCGACAGGGATGCTATCCCCCCATTATTTCCTACATGCATTTTTAGAAGAAAAATGACTGAACTCTTGAAATAGTTAGAAATAAAAAATTAACTCTGAATACCTCATCGTTTACAGATGACATCCTACTTTTCACCAATAATGGCACCGATTCACAAATATTTCTCGTCGAAAAATATGCTACAGGAAAAGCAGGATTACAGATGGAGCTCAGTCAGACCCACTCCGAAACAGTACTGTGCGCTTAAGGCTCACTCGGACATGGACTCGCCAAAGATTTCCTGAGCCGAACTCGCTCAGGCTGACTCACGCTTACGAAAAACATTTTTTCGACCGGACTCACTCGGACTCGCGGCTTGATCTTAGTCGGTGTACGAGTAAGTCAAATAATGAGTCCCTAAATCTACAATTATCTTTTTTTTGATAGTGTCAATGCTCTTTAACATCAATAGCTCACGTAATCGGTGTTCGTCTTGGCACCTTTTGAGAAAGTACCTTCAAGTACGAATTACAAGGTGTTGCAAACAAGCAAAGGCATTTTTCTTGACACAGGTGGCAAGATAAGATGTATTTATCGAGAACTCCCTGGGTTGAGTTGGCCGGGGAACGGAGTACACGGCACTCCCTACGTAATTAACGCCTCTAATGAATAGATAGATAGAGATAGATAGATAGATAAATAGATAGATAGATAGATAGATAGATAGATAGATAGATAGATAGATAGATAGATAGATAGATAGATAGATAGATAGATAGATAGATAGATAGATAGATAGATAGATAGATAGATAGATAGATAGATAGATAGATAGATAGATAGATAGATAGATAGATAGATAGATAGATAGATAGAGTTCGAAGTTCCAAAACCACCACATCATTATGAGAGATGCTGTACCGGAGGAGTTCGGAAATTTAAAGGGGCCCGCCACCACTATTCAAAGCCGCATGTAATTTATTCGTGGGTGGTGTATAGTGAAGCACATACTGACTAATGCAGACAAAACGGCAGTGATAAGGGCACGCAGTCTGAAGTTATACTTACCAAATTTGAAATACAAGAAAGCCGACCCTCAGCTCGAGTTTCGTGGGTCACTTGACCAGATTTCACTATCTCGTGACGTTGGAGGGCTGCCCCAATAAAGTAAGCTGGAAGCGCCTAAGTAGGGGGATACCACACCGCATTGTTGCTTTTCTTTATTTCGAAGTGTCGTTGACCTTGCTGCCACTATAATAAACGATCTCACTGAGGGACTTCTTAACGATGGAGACGTCTATAGGATCATGCGCTCGGGCCGTGAATCCAAGCGCTTCCTAAGGTCCTTGGTCATACACTCGAAGAGCAAGTGTGCAGACTCAGACGCCGTCATGACAACGTACACGAGACGCCCTACGTTGTCGTGTTTTAGCTGCCAGTGGATGGACAGCTCTCGTATGGTCGTGGCCGGCGCGCCTTCCTCTTTGCCGTTGACTCTGACCTTCTTCCCAGGATTTCGCCGTCGAACTTGCATTTCGCCTTGCACACGACGCAGTACGCACCGTGCTTTCCCGATCTTCTCCACGACGACGTAGTTCATTCTGCCCGGGCTGGTCTCGGACGCCGTGTTTGCAGAAGTTGCAACGGTACGTGAACGTTCATGTGAAGCGAGTTGTAACTGGACCAGTTAACGGCCCCCCAGACTGTTCAAACAATGCGGGTGCGGATGGAAGCTTATGAAAGGTAACCGCGTGCAGCGTCTACTCGCGAAGCGGTACATTAGCGCCACATTACGGGAACAAGAGTGCCAGCTTTTCAAAAAAGATATATTGAAGTGACGGGCTAGCATATTTTCTTTTTTAGTAGGAGTATCTTTCCCAGAGTATGGAGAAAATTGATGCGCGAATTCTGACCTAGTTTTCCGTAGGCAGGATCTTAACCTGGCCTCCAAACTGGAACAGCGTAGAGAAGGCGACCTTGACAGAAAGTTAAGAACAAAAGGATGACGAAAGTGAATTGGTGTTGAATACTTCTTCCCAAAGTACTTCATTATTTATTTAATAATTTTTACTCATTTATTTATATTATTTATCGTTGTTATTGGTATTGTTGTTGATGAAATCATCTACTTCAATTTCTATATCCGTAATCTTTATTGGTCAATTTCTAATATTTCATTAATTTTATGCAGGTCTTTCGTCATTAAAAAGCATAAGCAAACAAAATTAAAGTATTCTGTTAAAACTACCCGGTTCTTGGCAAATCCCCTAACGTGGGTATGCGCGGTGGGCCTATACTTGCCACGCGCAATTGCGCCATTGTGGACGGTGCCTTCACACGACATATGTGACGAAAGGCCTACGAAAGGCATGCCGCTCCACTGAAACATTCTCCACCTCATGAGGCGTGGCACTACCTCCGGTGTCGACAGATATTTGACTGATCCACGATGTTGATTGATGACCTAATTATGCGACGTAATGCGGTAGTGATGTAACCGTATGACACTTTAAATACGTAGGCATAACGGTGATATCACAAAGTTAAGAGATACGTAATGACGTTATTCCCTTCAAATGAGCTCACGTGGGGTTTTTTGGAATGCACTGACGCCACAAATCCAAGGAGCTGTGCCATATACACATTCGCTGCAACGATTTAGAGCACTGTATCTACAACTATGGAAGCTGTTACTAATCAGGGTGTCGATTGCAGGGCCACTAGTATCACCTCGGTCGCCTGTTTGCTTCATATTGCGGCCTATTTCATACCGAAATGCGAAGCGTACAAAACTCGTATCTTGTTTTTGTACTGAGACACAAATGTCGACGTCTCCACGACCAGCCTTCGTGTTTGCCTTCTGACATTTATTTTGTGGAAAGAGAGGGGGGAGGGGGGGGGGAGTCGAAAGCTCACAGACGCTGTTTTTCGCGCTCACTGACGTGATTGACAAAGAAGATTTGTCTGTCTCTAGAAGGAGCATATATTCGCAGAGCAATCATCGAAAGAAAACAAATTTGTGTCTGAGTCCTTGTACATAGCTAAAACGCGACAAGTGCGACAGACATAATTTTCCTCCTAAGTGAATTTAAAGCCAAAGCTGTTCTGATATCACAAAAAATGACTGTTTCTAGTGCCGTATTTGTCCACCGCCACCCACGCTAGTGTCTGTACCCACAATCGCGCGAAAAAAAAAAGAAACTAAACAAACTGAAACCAAGGGCAGGACTTGAGCCGAAGCTTTGCGTGACAAGCAAGTGGTCTACCACTAAGCTACGATGTTGTTTCTTACTCCGTTCCAGACTGACCCTATGCAGGCTTCATGTCGGCTGAGGAATCACGATGACATTTCTAATAGCACGTTTTACAAGATTGAAGTACGAACCCCAGGCAACACGGCGAAATAGTCGTTTAGTATTGCCCCCCCCCCCCTCGTCACAAATGTTTCAGGTACCAACCTTTACAGTCGTCCGCCACAGCATCAACAAAATGCACATGATGCCTTACAAGTGTGAAGCGAATACCACGCTTTTCCGAAGAATGACGAATAATGGCGTAGTGCACTCACTACTCAAAAAAAGATGACGAGTAGTGGCGTAGTGGGTACCATACAAGTGTTGTGTAATTGTAGTAGTTGCCTGAAGAGTGTTTATAAAATGTGCCAAGTCCACTCTTCCTGTTTTCGCTGTAGTTTCGCCATGCTGAGTGAAGGGCTAGTGGTTTCAAATACGAGACATTTCTTCAAGGACTGCAAGGAATTCTGCGAGTCTATATATGTATATGCGTATCTATCTATCTGGCCACCTACGATTGGGTGCCCTCGCGATCACCTCCTTCACTTGGAGTGAACCAAACTAGTTTGGTAGAGTAAGATGGTTTGACAAATGCGACAGCCTCGTCGTAACATAAATGTGACAATTTTGTCACGTACGTCATGAAACTCTTTCCTCCAAATACGTATGGTACGTACAAGTATAGCACAAGTTGGTATACGCCATATGTACACGGGTATGTGCCACAGCTGACTTAAAGTTCTACCCTAGAACGGCGCAAACAAACATGGGCTAATTTTGATGCGTGAGCGTTGAGAAAAGCTATTTTGTCGGCAGCGTTGGCCCGATAAATTCAAAGAATTTATGTCAGGATCAAAGCAGAGCAGGACTCAAACTCAAGTGTTCGGTGTGGCAGTCGAAGTATACCACCACAGAACCCCGCCAGATCTCGACACTGATTTCGAAAAAAAGACCCTATCCAGGCGTAGTGGCCAAACGTTAATTGTGGTTGCAGTGCTGGCTATCCAGTTTTATGAAGGTTGCATATGTGAGGTGGCATAAAATTTTAATTAGTTGTACTGAAACGCTCACCTCACCGGAATTGGAACTAATTGCGTGCACGACACAGATGGATATTGGGAATATTTTTAGTTATCGTGGTGTATCCTCCCCAGGTACCCTTGAAGAATTCATGGTATTGCTTAACGATTCCCAATATACAAGTTTAACCATCCAAATTATGAGACTATGCTGGCCTGAAACTTTGGTTTACCGCGTATCAATTGGGTGAATTTTCAGGAAGCTCAAAATGAAAAAGCTATGTCTCGAGTTCTTTTAGACCTGGCTTTCTTCCTTGGTCTAATACATATTGTCACTCTAGCTAGCGCGAATCCACGAATAGGGAGAATTAACGCTCGACTTTTGCTTAGTGCTTCGATCATATTAAAGTGTCACAGACGGCCATTTTTGGCGACACCGCGTCACGGCAATTAACGGGCGCCGTACTCCCCGACTGACCGTGAGAAACGGCGGCGCATGAAAGGGAGCCGAGAAGAGCAGAATGGGGTGCTCTTCTTAGAACGTCGCCGCCGACGGTGAATCCTTTTGTAACTGTGGCGGCGTCTGCAAGGTCGTAGAAGGCCGCGGTATACCCCGAAGAAGGATTAGACTACGAGACGCGCTGGCTGAGAGCTAAATGGTTGACCGTTCTCACGGGGAAAAGCGTGGGAAACGCTCTGGTGGCCAAGCCGTATGACAACAACCCGACAGGTTTTCACTCTCGCTAGTTGAGGGCCCTCTCCAAATTAAAAAGGGGTGGGGTCAAAATATTTTTGGGGCGGAGTTTCCCCTCATTTAAACGCGCATGATTGGACCCAGGTAGAGGTCTCTTGTCCCCAAGGAAGAGAGCGAGGAGACACGAGGGGAATTTAGGCGCAGGATTTTGCCCTGCTAGGCGGACTAGTCGCTGACCAAGATGGTGTAGAAACAGATCAACAAGCATCTCTTCTAGAAGTTTTTAGTGTGGCTCTGTGTCGGCTGGCCACCTAAACTTAGCCGTTCGTCTAGTTGTGACGCGATATTAACGTCTGCAACGTAGACATCGGGACTTCGCCTCGAGTTAGCTCAACCTGCTCGAAGTCACCTGCAAGCACTAGCCTCCCGGAGCCACCAGCGTTGCAACACCGCCGACATCGCAGTCGTGCCAGAACTCTCTTCGACTTCTCGCATCCGATCGTCGGGGACACAACGCTGCCGGTCATCACACGTATGCCTTCACCTGTTTATATCTTCGAACTTTCTCCTCCGTCGTTCTATTCTTGTTAGTTTGTGTAGTTTGTAATAGTCTCTCTCGTAAGCTGATTTATTGTTCCTGTTATATATTTCTTTAGTTGTATCAAGTGTCGATGTATTTTGTTAGTTGTATTGAAGTGTTGTATTAGATCCCGTGTGCTGCAATATCACTAGAGTAAAGTTTGTTTTGTTTTCTCACGTCTCTGATCTCTTCACTGTCTCTGCTTGCCTACGGAACGAACCAACCTGCTGTCATTCCCGTCGCCGACTTCGCGCTGGCGACGCTAGAGTGGCAGCTTGTAACATAAAGCATCGATTGTAACATCAACCCCGGTCATAGAAGACCGGAGAAAGCTTCTGGACTCGCCCACTTCTGCCGTGCTGCTGCTACCAGAACCCACAGCAAAAAGGAAAGAACTCAGTGGCAGAGGCCTTGTATTTTATAAGTGCTGTGTTGGGGGCTGGCTGGTCCCGACGAAGCAGAAGAAGACGGCCGACGGAGACGTACGCGGCCGGCGGGGACGCCGACCAGCCCGAACACGCGGTTTGGCGCGAAGTGCCGAAGGAAAGAACAACCGCACTCCACGGTTACCCAACACACACTGGTTTTATTTACAGTCGCCTTGAAATCCTGGATGCCAGGGCGGCGCCCCCTGGCATCCTCACATGTCATTCCGAAACCGAAACCTAGAACACATCATCCCCTCCTCGAAAGAAGTACACCTATACACTTTTTATATTTATACATGATCGATGTACGTTAGAACACATGAAAATTCAGAGCACGGCACACCGAACTCACACACTACGAGATCTGAAAATGCACTGACAAACAAAAAAATGTACACAACTGTGCGGAACAAGAGTTCTACGTCACGTAGTCTTCGAACCGACGCGGCTTCTGCCGTTTCCGCTTAGGGCGGGCCCTTTTGGGTGTAGAATCAGGTGTCTCTGCACCTTGGTCACTTGTGCTCTGATGTGACACATCAAGAGCAGTAGAAGATTGTGAAGGCTCTGAACGAGCGTTAAAATTAGCGGTCTCATCAGAGCTCGCAGCATAAACTTCGGAAGAATTTTGCGGACCGGAGTCCTGTTCAACGGTCTCAGCCGTATTTGAAGGTTCGAAGTGAACCGTATGACTTGGTGTACTTGAACCAGCGACACCGACAGGTAACTCCTGCCCCCTTGAAAAAGAAATGCCTGTACATGGAGGCCACATGTAACAGTCTGATGCGTAGTTGAAAGGCGTGGACGGAACGTGATGAGGAAGACTTTTAGGTGTTGAAGGCGAATCCGTATGAAAAATAACAAGGCGCGAAGCATTCCATACGTTACCATCACTTAAGCGAAAAGAAGTGGGGCTAACGTGGCCCAAGACTTTGTAAGGACCCCGATACTTGGGGCTCTTGCCTGGCACACGAACCTTGACTAGATCGCCAGTGCGCACTTTGGACTGCTTTGCACCTCGACGGGTGTCGACATTCTTTTTCATTGCTTGTTGACGAGAAAAAATGCTGGTGCGGATTTGATCAGGAGAAGACACTGCTATGTTACGAGGCAAAGAGACTATGTCGAGAGCAACTCGCGGTTGCCTACCGTGGAGAAGTTGAGCAGGAGACACTCCAGTGGTGCCTTGTGGTGTGAACCTGTACGAAGCTAAACATCAGTCAAGACTTGCTTGAGGGGACGGTGCTCTAATTGGGCAATCTGGATATGTTCCTTCAGAACGCGATTAAAGCGCTTGATTTGCCCATTTGATTAGGGATAGAAAACTGAAGACCTCAAGTGCTGAATTCCTCGATGTGAAATAAAAGCCTCGAAATGTTGGTACTGAAACTGTGGACCATTGTCCGTAACTATGGCATCAGGAAAACCTTCCCGGCTGAAGATGGAAGACAGAAATTCAATGATGACCTCAGAAGTCACCGTATGTGTGAAACAAAGCTTTCACCATTTGGAATGGTAGTCAGTGAGAGAAACAATGGACCGGGCATTTTGCGGAACATTATGCAAAGGACCGATGATGTCCATGCCGAGTTTCTGCCAAGGCCGATCAGGCCACTGGACTGGCTGCAACGGAGAAAATGCCGGTTTGGCAGGCTTGTCAGCTGCCTGACATATATAGCAGTTGTAAACTGCATGCTCGACCTGCTTGTCTAAG
Source organism: Rhipicephalus annulatus (assembly GCA_013436015.1). Lineage (NCBI taxonomy): Eukaryota > Metazoa > Arthropoda > Arachnida > Ixodida > Ixodidae > Rhipicephalus > Rhipicephalus annulatus. The sequence continues at coordinate 151,911 of WOVY01000237.1, read as the reverse complement.
GCTGGCCACCAGTACCTGTCTCGGAGATTGTTTGGTGCGGACAATGCCTGGACGTGCCTCATGGGCAAGCTCTATTAGCTTGTTACGGAAAGAAGCAGAGGGAATCACGCGTTCATCGCGGAAAAGCAAGTTCTCGACACAAGACAGTTCCTGTCGGACTGCGAAGTAAGGCAAGAATTCAGGAGCAAGAGCATATTTGGAACGCCATCCTTCACGTAAATATCTGAGAACTTGAGACAAAGTGGAATCTGCAGCTGTAGCTGCCTGAAGCTCAGCTTTAGTAATGCAGGAAGTAACCAATGAAACAACTTCCTCATCCCGCTCTTCAGTAACCGGTATCTGAAGCGGAAGGCGCGACAGTGCATCAGCAACCACGTTATTAGAACCTTTACAATATTGAACACTGAAATTATAATACATGAGTTTGGCACACCAACGGGAAATGCGAATGGGGCGGCGGCCTTCGGATCCTGCAGAAAGAAGAGCAACTAGTGCTTGGTCATCTGTACGTAATGTGAAGTGCCCGCCCCACAAGTAAACATGCCATTTCTCACAGGCAAAAAGACACGCCAGAGCTTCACGCTCTCCTACTGAATATCTGCGTTCAGCAGGGGTCAACGTACGAGATGCAAAAGCGATAGTGATCAGCTGATCACCTCTGAGTTGTTGAAACACTGCTCCCAGTCCAGCATCGGACGCATCCGTCGTGATGACGATGAGAAGCTTCTCATTGAAAATACTAACAGCTGGCTTTGAGGCCAGTATTGACTTAACTCGAATGACGCTCTGCTCAGCTTCAGCTGACCAGTTAAAAGGCTGTGCTTGACGAAGTAGAGTACGCAGTGGTTCAACAACATCAGCATAGTGAGGAAGAAACTTGGCATAATAACCAACAAGACCTAAAGAAGATTGCAAGGTTTTGGCATCAGTAGGCCGTGGGGCATTGACAATGGCCTGAACTTTAGATTCAAGAGGTGTCAAGCTGTGGTAACTGACATTATGTCCTAGAAATTGTAACTCATTCACAGAAAAAATGCACTTGTTATTAAGTTTCATACCACATTCACTGATGCGGTTGAGAACAGTATGCAAGTTAGCATCGTGCTCTTCGCGAGTACGTCCCCACACCAAAAGGTCATTCAAGTAACAAAGGGCGCCTTTACAACCCTTAAGAATAATTGACATCATTTTCTGAAACACTGCAGGGGCAGATGCAAGTCCGAAACACACGCGGAGAAACCGAAACAAGCCTTCGTGCGATACAAATGTGGTTAAGTCTCTACTGCACTCAGAAAGTTCAACTTGGTGATAAGCGGACGCGAGGTCGCGCTTGGAGAAACATACCGCTCCGGAGAGCTGATGAAGCAGTTCTTCAATGTGAGGAAGTGGAAAACCGTCTACGACGATCGCCTTGTTCGTTTCTCGTAAGTCGACGCATAGTCGAAGGGATCCATCTTTTTTCTTGACGACGACCAGTGGAGAAACCCAGTCGGAAGCAGAGACAGGCTCGATGATTCCGCTGGCTTGAAGGCGAGACAGTTCCACAGAGACTTGCTCACGGAGAAGAAGAGGAATGCGGCGTAGCTTGACACGCACAGGGCACACACCTGGTCGATGCATCACTTTATGCACAAAACCGCGCTCACAACCCAGTTCACGGGTGAACAGGTGGTGGAATTGTGAAGGCGCGTTGGCCGAAAGATCATCTTGGACGTCGACTTGAGCACACGTCATAGACGCACCGACGATGTTGATGAACAAAGCCGTGATGGCATCACGTCCTAAAAGAGAGCTGTCATTGGCAGTTACTTAAAAGGTAATGGAAGCAGTGCGACTGCGATACGAGACCTGAGCTGTAAATTGACCGAAATTATCAATCGTTTCCTTGGAATATGTTTGTAGAACGACGTGTGAAGGCAAAAGCCGAATGTTGAAAAATGACTATGAAAGTCAGCGGAACTGATTAAAGAGACTGAGGCACCAGTGTCCACGAGAAATGACGAGGGCACATGGCCCACTGAAGCTACGATGCTGGGCTCGGACGTAGTGTGCAAGCCATCCACATTTAAAACAGTGACCGTATTGGTCTGTGCAGTGCTCGAAGGAGCAGACGAAGGAACTGGTTCAGGGAGATTTGCTGGGCGGGAATTGCATACGGACTGAAAATGTCCGATTTTTTCCGCACGCAAGACAAGTGCGGTTTCTCGCGGGACACTGCGCAAAATTGGCTAAATGCTGGGCCGATCCGCAACGAAAGCAATGCGCGGTTGCGCTTGGAGAAGAAAATTCCGAACGCGAGTTAGGAGCTCGGTGCTGTTGCTGAAAACCAGAGTTTGGCGGAATGGGGTCGCCATATTGCCGGCTTCCTCGCCCCCGCGACGCAGAGAGGCCGCCATGTTGGCCGCCACTGAAGGACTGTGCAGGCGGGCGTTCATGTTGGCCGCCGCGCCGAGACGAAGATGAAGGACTGCCATGTTGACGCGTCCCGTGAAACAAAGAGCCGCCGCCTTGCCCCCCCCCCTCCCCGCCGCAGAAAGTTGCTGCACTGAATGCGAAAGCGAATTGCTCCAACTGGGAACGAATAAGCTCGTCCTCTCGCGCAGTCGAGAGGGCTTCGGATAATGAAATCCAGGAGCCTTTTTGAAGAATGCGGCAGCGGACGTTTTGCGAGGCTACCCCGGTGAAAAGCTGAGGGCAAATTATATCGTCCTCGAGCGCGCCGAAACCGCACGACGCGGCGAGCGTTCGACGAGAAGTAATGAACTCGGCGACTGGCTCGCCCGACAATTGTCGCCTTTCTTGGAGTTTTACGCGTGCGAGATAACCGCACGAGACATCTTTAAAATGCTCATCGAGAAAAGCAACAGGATTCTTGAAGACATCTTCCGACGCTGGCGTCGGCGACGCATTGGTGGCGTCCAAAGTATAGAAGAGCTTTGAACCCGGCAGGGCCCAACGCGTTGAACAGCAGGGCCTTGCGACGCTCGGGCTTGCTGGCGTCCTTCCCGGCCGTGCCTGCGTAGGCCTGAAACACCGATTTCCAGTCCGCCCACGGAAGTGGCGGGTCTCCAGGCGAATAAAGAAATAGGGGAGGTGGAATAGGAGACGCCATTTCAAGCAAGAAGAATGGAGAGGTGCTGACGAGAAGAAAATGTCGCCAGTACACTGTTTGAAGACGAAGGCAGAGGCGGCATAGCTGAATGAAGAAGAAATGAAGCGACGCAGCACGCAGCAGCCACCTTGCTCGGAACAAAAAGCGTCTAAGGTTATCAGGGTAGGTCCGTTACAAGCAAGAAAAAGACGAACACGGAGAACGAAATGGGTTCTTACAGGTCCTCGTCGCCATTGCTGTGTTGGGGGCTGGCTGTTCCCGACGAAGCAGAAGAAGAAGACGGCCGACGGAGACGTACGCCACCGGCGGGGACGCCGACCAGCCCGAACACGCGGTTTGGCGCGATGCGCCGAAGAGAAGAACTACAACCGCACTCCACGGTTACCCAACACACACTGGTTTTATTTACAGTTGCCTTGAAATCCTGAATGCCAGGGCGGCGCCCCCTGGCATCCTCACAACAATAAGACCACTCAATTCTTGACCGATCTTCCACAGTGGTTATGAGCCTCAAGTGAAGGTGAACAAGAACAAGGAATGATCTCGTTGAGTGGCTAACAATCACAAATAATTCCTTGCTCACCGCGCTGCGCGCCACGACCGCGCTAGGGGGCTGCGTGTGCTCGGTGGAAGACGAAGAAGCGAGCTCGGTCTCACGCGCAGCTCGCGCTGGTAGGTGTTCTGTGGCTCTCGCCATTCCAGCGGCAGGTCGTCCATGTGCTCCGACGCTCGCCGAAGGCTTGACGTCACTGCTGTTCAGTGCCAGTCATGTGTGGTGCCAGGGCTTGTATGAACATTTTCATGTCACGCATCATTAGTGTGTACCGAACGTAACTATTCTGCCAATTCTGTTTTCATCGCCTGTGCGCCTGTTCTTTTTTGTTTTGTTTTTTCCTTTTCTTGTTACCTGTACTTGCGCATGCACCACGGCTTTCCACCCCTGAGCAATGTACGGGTAGGGGGGCTTTTGTCAGGCAGTTGCATCTGCCTTTAGCCCCTTCATCCCAGACCATGACTGTCTGAATAAACTTCTGAATAGAATAGAATGTCTGCAGAAGGAGGTAAGCGTCGTCCGCCCATAGGTTATGGTTGGAGCATTTGAGTGCCGCCATCGCCAGTGTCCGGGCTTTCTGCATACGCCGAGTGTTTGGCATGTGCCGCGTGTTTCTCAAGACTTTCATTGGCGTTGACCTTCAGGCCCTGAGAAACACTCGGCGTATGGGAAAAGCTTGCTTCACGGCTTGCGACAAATGCTTCGTGGATCGACTGACACCCACTGTCTATTTCCGAAGGCGATATTCCCATTCGCGTAGTATTTGTGTGTGTGTGTGTGTGCGTGTGCGTGTGTGTGCGTGTGCGTGTGGTGTGTGTGTGTGTGTGTGTGTGTGTGTGTGTGTGTGTGTGTGTGTGTGTGTGTGTGTGTGAAACGTAACGCTAATGCGCGAGCGCGCCGTCATGGTACTCGCGAGAAAACTTTTTTTCTCTTGCTCGTGCCAGAAAGCACGCGCTAGCATTCGAAACCACGGTTCCTAATATTTGCTTTAAAATTTACTGGCCGAGTTTTTCCGTCAATACGTTTGACGTAAATTAGAGTGTGCTCAAAATGTGTAAATGAGGCATGTTTCGCCACGTGGTTTTGGTGGGGAGCTATATTTCCTTCGCTCTCATCGTACGCGCGCTTTTTTCTCTGTTTGGTCACTGCTCTGGTGCCACAAGTCATGCCACCTCTTCCTAGTATATGCATTCCGCTTATAATTGACGCTAAGCCACTTCCTCGCCTGGAATAGTTACGGTCTGAGCTCTTCTTCCATGCTGTTTTTATATCGGCATTGAAATGCGATTTCGGATTGCGTGCAGTTATTGTGAATAAAAAAGAAAAGGTATTCCGGTCGTTGGTGGTAACCTGCAATTTTTCAGTTGAACTCTCCTCTAAAGGGTGCGTGGCTGTCATATACTATTTTTAAAGAAATATAAACTCTGGAAAACGTATAGCAGATATCTCCTGTAACTTACAGCTCGGGCTTTTATCTCAGAATTCAACAACATAGGATTGCGTCGTTCTGGCATATGTCGAAACTGCAGGAGACCTCGACCAGTCTGAGTGGTCTTTCTTCTGGCAAAAATATACGCGATGTACAGAAGCTTCGCCGATTCTTTTCAGATCTATAGTTGATGCAACTTAAGTCAACTAAATTATCTTGCCTAGCAATACCTACTTCTAAGAATAGTGATATATGAGTACATTGTCCCCTCGTTCTATAGCTAAATTGAAGACGACGCTATTGGCGGTGCAACAACGTAGCAAATAGTTAAACTACGCCAAATCTTTGAAAATTGGTTCACCACTTAATTAAATGACCACTTGACATACAGAAAACGCTATAACTTTTATTTGTGTTAGATTTAGGTGTGAATCAGTTGTTCAAATAGGCTTAACCACAACAAAAATCCAATTTTTTCTTTTTTTTGTCATGGCGTCGTACGCCATATATTTGAAATTTTGTTCACCACATATTGCAATCGCTGCTTGATATCCAGCCAACGCTATGTGTTCTAATAATGTTAGAGATAACTGTGTTATTCTCGCATTGGTGCCACTACAAAAAGAAATTGCATTTTTCATTTATTTTCTTAGATGTCGCAGGCCCCAAGTGTCCGCCGCATTATCCGGCGTTCGTGCCGCACTGGCAAAGCCTTGAGTGTCTGACAGTCCTTCTTTGTCAACGCCCCGGAGTGGATTTGGAAGTGGCCTGCTGGTTCCTCCGCACCTGATCGACGACCTGCCTGTCCCCGTCCACCAGCCGGACGATGTTGATCGGAACTCGTTGCAGCGGTGACAACTGCTGCTACTGGTCGACATACGCACATCGTCGAAGCAGCAAGGTTCTGGCATCTCGTACGCCCCAAACCATCGGAAGAGGAATGGGATTTCACCGGTCACAGTGTCGAGCTGAAAGCGGCGAGCTGAGCTTGGTTTTGTACTCGCCACTCGGACACTCGACTTCCCTGTGGCCGCGAAACTCGCTGCAGATGGTCAGAGCTCCGAAAGGCGCCCACCTCTCGAAGACTTGTCCCTGCTGTATTCGTGAGGCGTCAACAAAAGTCTACGGGAAGGATGAGGCCTTCGGGTGCCAAAGAGCTGCAGGCGAAACAGATTCGCTTTCGCGCCTCCGCCCCGCCACGACCTGTATCGCGATTTAACGAGTCGCCACGCTGTTTCGTCTGCCATGTGCGCCTTCAGGGAGGTCTCAAGCATAGCGGAACTGTAAAGAACACCGAGCATCTTGCAGGCGCCTTGACGAGCATTGCAGCAGCCGACCGACACAAGTGGCAGCGCCCATGATGAAATCGTTCTCTGAAATGTAATATCCGTTTCGCAGATGACCAGCATTTACAAAAAGCACAAGTTTGTCTCCTGCCCAGAGAATTGTCGGTTGACGCAATAACATTAACTAAAAGGGTGCTATCAAGTTTGCCAGGGCTCGCATGTGCTAAGTTCTGCAGAGAATAGGTTCTTGAAGACATTAAACAAGGGCCAGCCCTAGAAGTGGCTAGTGAACGATGTCCTCTGAAAACAATTTTGATGTATATCACTTGACATCGACGGTCGTGGTGAAGTGGCCACGCGAGTGTACGAAAGCAGTGGCCGCAACAAATCCGAAGCAGAAGCACTGGCGGCCTGACCCCTAATCCAATACGTCGTGAGGAAAGGGCACGTCGACAGCGACCTGAGTCCGTAGTGCAGCGACACAAGAGCCAATAGATTGCTCCAGTTCCCGTAGCCCTGCCCGAAGCCTCAGTCCGGGAAATCAAAACAAATTGAAGGAGTTTGAGGCTCTCGTGGCCACTGCACCACCGTCTTCGCAACGATGACCCTGATGACGAGGGTGCCTGCGTTGACACGTCGCTCAACGCAGATGAAGGCGGGAGAAACAGAGATGGGTGCCATCACGACTGGCCGACTTCTCAGGTCACCAGACGAGCACGACGTCCGAATCGGCAGCCTGGTTTGCTCCAAGCGACCGCTATTTTTGCGTAATTTATGCGAACATTTTTATGCGCGATAGACCTATTGTTGCGTACAGTCAATATAGATTCATACAAATTCGCATATTTGACTTTCCTATTTCGTAATACCACAGTGCGGCGTTATCAATGTTTTAAGGATTCCGTGTTGATGCCTTCCCCGAGTGCCGCCTCCGGAGGACACATGGTATGCCAGTTCAGCGTAATCTCACCTCGCAACTCGGTATGGATCCCGACGAAGGAGCGACAGCATGTTTAAGACGTAGATTAGCATGTGCTGCATGGTGGCGTTGCCGAAAGACTCCAGCAGGCAGGCACTGCGCGCACGGGTGAAGGACATTCGCAAAAAATGTTGCCGGCATCAATATTCTGGCGGATCTCCTGTACGTCGACAAAGGCCGCACCGATGTTGTCGCCCTTGACTGTGTTTAGCTTGTAATATCTGACTGTTTCGCTCGTAAAATATTTCGCTCGTAATATCGGAGACTTGAGCTTATAGCCTCACGCAACGAAATAAAACGTGAAGTTGTCACTTTAGTGTGTTAATTTCGCCAGGAATGCAAGCATGCCTTAGCAACCAAGGCCCACACCAAAGTAAAAATTAATTTTTTCTCAATGCGCCCCGCCGTGAAGGTCTAGCGGCTTATGTACTCGTCTGCTGACCTGAAAATCGCGGGATCGACTCCCGGCTGCAGTGGCTGCATTTCAAATGGAGGCGGAAACGTTGTAGGCCCGTGTTTTCAGATTTGGGTGAACGTTAAAGAACCCCGGGTGGTCAAAATTTGCGGAGCCCTCCACTACGGCGTTTCTCATAATCATATGATAGTTTTGGGACGTTAAGCCCCACATATCAATCAAATCAATTCTTCATCACAGCGGAGAAATTCTACAAAGCTTTTTTTTCTCTGCACAAGAAAATAATTGTTTTGAGCAAAGTGGCTGAGGAGTACAAGTTTGGCAAATAATTGTGCAATTTTAAGTTAGCCACGCTTGCAGATTTATAGGTAGAAATCACATAGCCCTTGTACTAAACAAACAACACAATATTGAGAAGCCCTTCAGCTTATTCTCTCCAATATGTAAAAAAATTCGCAAAGGCCGTTTCACTAACTTTATAAAAAGGTCCGACTTCAATCAACCTAGACAATTAGCTGACTTCATGGAGAGATGTAGAATGGACCATCGTTCTTCGACTAGTACAGCGATAGAGAAATATTTTGAAAAAGTCATCTATCTGCGACGTTCATGGATGCGAAAAAGCCATCTACCCATAAGAAGCCTTATTCACTGCCTCGCAAAAAGAAACTTAGACATGTCTGAATACCACAACCGTTATCTGCTTATCTACAAAATCTCCGATATACACAGATTTGTGAAGGAAAGGAAAATGTTGCGACGAAAAAAGGATCGGCCGACGGGATTTTGATCCCCCCATTATTTCCTACATGCAATTTAAGAAGAAAAATGAATGAATCCTTGAAATAGTTAGAAATAAAGATTTACTCTGAATGCCTCATCGTTTACAGATGACATCCTACTCTTCAGAAATGATGGCACCGATTCACAAATATTTCTCGACATATAATACGCTACAGAAAAAGCAGGATTACAGATAAAGCTCAGTCAGACCCACTCCGAAACAGTACTGTGTGCTTAAGACTCACTCGGACATGGACTCGCCAAACATTTCCTGAGCCGAACTCACTCAGGCTGACTCACGCTTACGAAAAACATTTTTCGACCTGACTCACTCGGACTCGCGGCTCGATCTTAGTCGGAGTACAAGTAAGTCGACTAATTAGTCCGTAAATCTACAATTAGCTTTTCTTTGATGGTGTCAATGCTCTTTAGCATCAATATCTCACGTAATATGTACTCGTCTTGGCGCGTTTTGAGATAGTACCTTCGAGTACGAATTACAAGGTGTTGCAAACCAGCAAAGGCATTTTTCTTGACACATGTGACAAGATAAGATGTATTTATCGAGAACTCCCTGGGAAAAGTTGGCCGGGGAACGGAGTACAAGGCACCCCCTACGTAATTAACGCCATAGATAGATAGATAGATAGATAGATAGATAGATAGATAGATAGATAGATAGATAGATAGATAGATAGATAGATAGATAGATAGATAGATAGATAGATACATAGATACATAGATACATAGATACATAGATAGATAGATAGATAGATACATAGATACATAGATACATAGATACATAGATAGATAGATAGATAGATAGATAGATAGATAGATAGATATATAGATAGATAGATAGATAGATAGATAGATAGATAGATAGATAGATAGATAGATAGATAGATAGATAGATAGATAGATAGATAGATAGATAGATAGATAGATAGATAGATAGATAGATAGATAGATAGATAGATAGATAGATAGATAGATAGATAGATAGATAGATAGATAGATAGATAGATAGATAGATAGATAGATAGATATGTGGAATTCGACGTTCCGAAACCACCACATGATTATGAGAGATGGTGTACTGGAGGACTCCGGAAATTTAAAGGGGCCCTCAACTACTATTCAAAGCCGCATGTTTTATTCGTGGGTTGTGTATACTGAAGCACATACTGACTAATGCAGACAAAACGGCAGTGATAAGGACACGCAGTCTGAAGGCATACTTACAAAATTTAAAATACAAAAGTGCTGACCCTCAGCTCGAGTTTCGCGGGTCACTTGATCAGATTTCCCTATCCCGTGACGTTGGAGGGCTGCCCTAATGAAATAAGCTGGAAGCGCCTGCGTAGTAGGATGCCACACCTCATTGTTGCTTTTTTTTTTGTCGAAGTGTTGTTGACCTTGTTGCCACACTAATAAACGATCTGACTGAGGCACTTCTGAACGACGGAGCCGTCTATAGGATCTTGCGCTCGGGCCGTGCATCCAAGCGCTTGCTAAGGTCCATGATCATACGCTCGAAGAGCAAGGGTGCAGCCTCAGACGTCGTCATGACAACGTGCACGAGACGCACTACGTTGTCGTGTTTTAGCTGCCAGTGGATGGACACCACTCGTATGGCCGTTGGCCAGAACGCCTTCCTCTTTGCCCTTGACTCTGACCTTCTTCCCAGGATTTCACCGTTGAACTTGCACTTTGCCTTGCACACGACGCAGTACGCATCGTGCTTTCCCGATCTTCTAAACGACGACGTAGTTCATTCTGCCCGGGCTGGTCTCGGACGCCGTGTTTGCAGGAGCCGCAACGGTACGCGAACGTTCATGTGAAGCGAGTTGTAACTGGACCAGTTAACGGCCCCCCGGAATGTTCAAACAAGGAGGGTGCGGATGGCAGCTTATGGAAGCTGACCGCGTGCTGTATCTGCTCACGAAAGGGTACGTTAGCACCAGGTTACGGGAAACAAGAGTGCCGGCTTTCAAAAAAAAATATATTGAAGTAACGGGCTAGCATATTTTCTTTTTTAGTAGGAGTATCTTTCCCCGAGTATGGAAAAAATGGATGCGTGAATTCTGACCTAGTTTTCCGTAGGCAGGTTCTTAACCTGGCCTCCAAACAGGAACAGCGTGGAGAAGGCGACCTTGACAGAAATGCAAGAACAAAAGGACGACGAAAGTTAAAAGGTATTGAATACTTGTTCCCAAAGTACTTCATTATTTATTTATTATTTTTTACTTATTCATTTACCTATTTATTTATTGTTGTTATGGTGAACGTTGTTGTTGAAATCATCTACTTCATGTTCTATATTCGTTATCTTTATTGGTCAATTTCTATATTTCATTATTTTTAACCAGGTCTTATCCAGAATAAAATGCTCATGGTAGATGCGTTTAAAAATAGAAACAAATGCCTCGTAAGCTTCATCTGTAGTTTTTTCGGCTGCTGACCCACAGGTCGCGGGTTCGGATCCCGGCTGCGGCGGCTGCATTTCCGATGGAGGCGGAAATGTTATAGGCCCGTGTGCTCAGATTTTGGTGCACGTTAAAGAACCCCACGTGGTCCAAATTTCCGGAGCCCTCCTCTACGGCGTCTATCATAATCATATGGTGGTTTTGAGAAGTTAAACCCCACATATAAATCAATCAATTAATTCATCTGCAGTTTCACTACGTCTCACTTCTTCCCAGTCTTTGTTTCGTAGCTTTGAAAGGAAAGCATGCAATGTTTAAACAGTGATTTTCTGAGTTGTTACATTTGCATCTGCATCCTGCAGCTTATGTTTTACTGATGTTCTTGCGAGCATGTATATAGGAAAGTGGTCGCTGGTGCCGGAGCTCAAGGCTGCTGATATCACGCTTTCTGTGCTCATATTTGTGATAAACACATCAAGCAATGGTTCTGTGCAAAGAGTGACGCGCGTCGCAGTGTTTGCCAAAAGCGTATAGCCATTTGATTCAACAGTGCTGAGAAGGGCCGCTCGATTATGGGAAGGCTGTAATAGGTCTATGTTAATGTCACCCCCAAATTTTAATTTATATCTATTGTCATTTACATAGCCTAGCATCTTATCTAGATGACCGATGAAGCAAGCCGAGTTTCCGTCTACAGGAAATTTGTTGGTGGGATAATATACATAAACACTCAATATCGCTCGTAGTGGTGCAGATTTCCGCAATAATTTCAGCTTTTCGTTCGTTTCTTACTAGAAAGGCACGCTACTACCCTGACGGGTAGCTCTATTTATAAAAAAAAACTACGATACGCGTTACGTTCCTATATGTTGCTGTTTATATCATACCAGGTCTCGGTTAACATGATTATGTCAAACTGAAAATTCATAGCATCTAAAAGGACCGATAATTCGTCCTCATTATGCCTTGCCGAGCGAATGTCTAAGTGAAAACATGTGAGCATGATATCTGCATGATATTTGAATAAACGACTGACGTCATGGTGTGATTGAGCCAGCTTGAAGATAAGATAAACACAGAGAAATGGGCGGTGTGGATCACACTATCTATTCAACATCCAGATTTGATGATTGATATGCGCGGTTTAACGTCCCAAAACCACCATAGTGGAAGGCTCCGGAAATTTCGACCACCTGGGGTTCTTTAACTTGCACCCAAATCTGAGCACACGGGCCTACAACATTTCCGCCTCCATCGAAAATGCAGCCGCCGCAGCCGGGGTTTGATCTCGCGACCTGTGGGTCAGCAGCCGAGTACCTTAGCCACTAGACCACCACGGCGGGGCTTTTCAACATCCTGCACAGTCCGCATGCGCACTACCGGAGCGGATTCTTCCTTTCTGGCGAGAATCTTTCCGTTGCTCGTCCACACGAAACGCCAGTTCTGAGCCTTCTTTTTAGCAATTGCCATGCCAAGCAGGTGCTTCATGGCTGGGCTTAGGTGTTCATTTATGAACACAGGCATCCCTCTCGAGTGGCCGAAATCTTCACTTGTTATGCGCATTTTGTTTGCCTTTTGAAGGGCCATGTTACGCTTAGAGCGGCTTTTAAATTGTGCAACAATGTTTGGATTGTCGTTTACATTCTTCGAGACAACACGGTGGCACACTTCGACGTCGCTTTCATCAATAAGGACATTCAAAAGTTCTCCAACACGATGAAGGGTCTCGAGAAGCTTCTCATCGCTCGATTGAGGTAGGCCTTTAATATCAATGTTTCAGTTGCGTGAGTACTGTTCCGACGCAGTGAGTCGCTGTTCATGTTCAGAGCTGTTTTTCTAGCATTTCACAATCTGCAGCTAGCTTCGCGTTTGTTTCTTTGAGCTCTTTATTTCCTCTGGGAAGTTCTTTCGGTTCTTTGTCTTTTCAGGTTCATCATTCATGAATTCCAAACTTTTCCGAAAATCACGCATTTCTGTCCCGAGTTCGCGTTCCTGTTTTATTTTTATTAATTAATTTATTTATTTATTTATTTATTTACATATACTGCCAATCCCAATTAGGGATTATCAGGAAGGGCACATACATTGTGAAAGGGCAAGATTTATACAGAGGGTACTCACTGAATTATTATAATAACGAGTGAGACAAAGCCGACAGGAATACATTTGATGACTACATCTGTACCACTAAAATACATTCAGTAGCACAGGACATCAATTCCAACTAGTACTGAAAAAAAAGAAAAGTGAGCACTTCAAACAGTGGACAAGAGAAAAACAGGGTTCGTCAGTTCTGAAGACAATAAATAACATTCGAGCAGAGATGAATAAATTTCCAATGATTGACTGTTTGTTATACTGATTGGCAAGTTATTCCACTCGCGAATCGCTAGTGAAACTTCTGGGGAGACGTTTTCAAAAAGTTGGGTAGTGTACTTGTAAAATAGTTTGCTTTGGACATTTTTATTTGGGATTTCATCTTAGTAATTGCTTGACCCAACTTGTTCCGAATTTGTGGAGTAGGTTCTGCCTTCAAAGTTTTTCTGAGGCGGTTTACTTTACGCTTGCAATGAATAATTTCGCGCGTTATCCAGGGATTAAGTTTTCGTGTTTTCTTTGTTTTAGATGGCACATAGTTAAGAACGCAATGTGTTACGACTGATTTGAAGCTTGCTCGTAGTATTTCCACATTTGTGTTTGAATCATTCGCAAGTAGTTCAAATGAAGCAAGTTCATGGAAAAGATGATCAAGTATGCTGGTGTCATCGGCGTGGTTAAAGTCAAGATAGGCAGAAAAGGAGTTGGACGGTATAGGGATGTCAACAATAGAAACGGAGCCCTGAATAACTTCGTGGTCTGATATGCCTTCAAGAATTTCAACCTGTGCATTATCTGCAGGAAAATGATCGCTTAAGAACACCAAGCCGAGTATATTAGAACAGCACCCTTGGATACGGGTAGGCTGTTTTACGATTTTGGACAGATTAAATGTCAACATGATGTCAATGAGCGCATCCGTGCATGCGCTGTTGTGTTGCATTGTTCGCCAGATTATATCGGGTAAGTTAAAGTCGCCGAGCAAAATTAGCCTGGCTCCGAGAACATACCGATGCATATACGTGTGCAATGCCTGCAAGTTATCCTTGTCTGAAGATGGGCTGCGATAAACGCAACCAACAAATACTGGGCGAGAAGTGAAGAGAAGCTTGCAAAATATTGCCTCGACTCCGATAACCTCGGGAAGTATTTCAAAGGAAAGCTCTTTTTTTAAGTAGGATGACCACACCTCCCCCGCGTGTCTGCCTATCTTTACGAATGATGACGTAGTTGGGGGGTGTTACCTCAAAATCCTTTATCTCATTTGTCAGCCATGTTTCTGTCAAAGCTACGAAGTCAGGTTCGATTCCAAGAAGTAAGGAATCAAGCGGTACTAATTTTTGAAGCATGCTGCGGGTTTTTATGGTAAGAAATGTTAATTCTTTCGTTGGCTGCGGCGTTGTGGCTCGCCTGATGCTTCCGCTTCGTCGTTTTTTTCATGGTTAATAGTGTGACGGCCAGCGCTTACGAGCACAATATCATTTGTATCGTCATCCCATCGGTATAGATCTTCATTCACTTTTAACTTGCTCCGTTACGCCATACACAAGTAAGTTTGACCTTCTAGACCGGTTTTCTAAGTCGTCCATTTTTAACTCCAAGTATTGAACGGTTTTTTGAAGATTCGTTACTTGGGAGACACAGGACGGGATCTTGTTTTCCAGTAACGTTACTTGTTCAAGTTTTGCTTCAATAGATTTTAAACGTTCTTCTTTTATTTCTTTTATGTCATCTGCAATTACTTGAAGCTGTTTCTTGATCTTGTTCATATTGGGTCCCGGGTTTGTTTCAATGTCGCCACTGAGCAACAGTAATTCCTTGATACAGGTACACATGTCACTCCATAGGGCACAAATCTGCCTAGGGCACGGTAGCACTATTAGGCATAGGTAATTTGAGCGAATACATTTGTCATAACGCCTGCTCACCTGCGGTAAATAAACAAACGGGTTGAGGTGTTGCATCCTGGCAGTGCCGCCGTGCCCTATGGCTTGAGTCAAGGGGTGTCCATTCTTTATACCACTCCAATCTGCCAGCAGCGCCGTCTTCACGTTGTGGCGATCAGCGTCGGCGCATGAAGTCACCGAGGCAGGCCTGTTTCCAGGCAAATCGTCGAGCGTAAATTCCAAGTGCGCAATGCGCACATGATGCGCTTGATGGCTTGGAAGTGGTGCGCCGTCGTGTCCAGATAGCAGAGCCGGTTCTTCGCCCCCTGCTTGTGCGAGCAGCAGGACGCCAAACATCTGCGGTAGATAAACAAACAGGTGGAGGTGCTGGCAGTGCCGCCGTGCCCTAAGATGGATTGGAGTGAAAAGAGATGGAATGGAGTGAAAAAAAAAAATTGCCCGCAGCTTCCCTCGGGGGAACACTGAGGAGGATGCGGAGCATATAATTGGTTAACGGGGTGTTAAAGTGCGACCTACTTGGGTCGATGGCTAAATTGGTTAACGTGGTTGTGAAATGGGGTGTTGCGAATTACTTGGGTCGATGGCTAAATTGGTTAACGTGGTTGTAGGAGGGGGTGTTAAATGAGTGAACACGTACACACGTATGCGAAAGGGCGGCGCTGGTCGAAGGGACGTCGATCATTGTGTTTGTGGATTCGTTGACATTCATTTCACGGCGACTTCGGACGTCGACGCGCCGTACAAACCAACGGACGAGCGGCAACTGAGCGAGCGAGCGCCGACCTTGAGTATATATACAGCGCGACGGCGCATGCGCTGTCAGCTGTCGAATGTTCTCGAAGGAGAAGCGCGCGCGCGGCACAGATGGCGACGGCGCGACGGCGCATGCGCTGTCAGCTGTCAAATGTTCTCGAAGGAGAAGCGCGCGCGGCACAGAAGGTGGGCGACGGCGCATGCGCGCGCGTCAGCTGTCGAATGTTCGAGAAGCGGTGCGGACGGCGCGGACGGCGCACTACAAGGCGCGAGTAACTTTATTTCAGTCCTGCAGTACGCGCTTAGCGCTTAGTGGGCGTCTCCCATGAAGGATCCGACAGGGAGTACCTGGCGGCCGCTTCGTGGGCCTGCTGGACGGCCCATTGCTGGTCAGCGAGAAGTGAGCTCCTGGGGGACCTCTCCCACTTGCTTGAGGTAGAGTCATACATTTCTTTCCTGAGCTCTTCTCGAAAATCTTCCGGCATTGCTTCAAGTGACAAAATGCGAACAAAGAAAAGGAAAAATATTTCATGCACACGGTCACTGGGGCAGCAAGTAGAGGCAGCAAAAAATAATAATAAAAGGTCCGCGATACAAACGAAGAAAAAAGTGCTAACCTGTAGAAGAAGAAATACAGAACGTGCTTCACACGGCTTTCTTGCGCTGCCCCTGCTGCCAACAAGTGAAGTTTCACCGGCGTTGCAAGCCTTTTTTGTAGCGATAGCTGGACGGATCCCCTGGTGGGTGCGTCGTCGTCAGCTTCCTGCTTCGTAAGCGCTGCCCTGTCTTGCTTCGATGATTTGCGTTAGTGAACTGGTATCTGTAGAAGAAGAAATGCAGAACGTGCTTAACACGACTTTCTTGTGAAACCCCTGCTGCCAGCAATTCGGAGTCCCGTGCTTCATAACCATAAACGTGCGCAGGGGTCTACTTCAGGGGGGTGGGGGCACGAAGATTTGTTGCAGCGCCCCCCTTCCCAATGATTAGAACGTATACTTGCGAGGCCAAATTTGTGCCCCTTTCAGTAGCTAGAGGGGCCCACCTGCCCCCTCCCTCTTTCGCACATGTTCACAATCGTATCAAGGTATTCGCACGTGAAACTGCTGAATTTTTTTCGAATTTTTTATAACTTGACGCTTATCTTTGTCATAATCGTCGTCGGCAGGCATCTCCTATCTTCACGGTGAGATGAAGTCGCTATTCCTGTCATATCCGGTTGTATTCCATGAAGGTTGCTGACGTGCATGCATCCATGCGTCAATGAGAATTATTCCCATAAGGGAGTAGACCGTAACAGCACTGGTACAGGCTGGCTTGTGTTGGTGACCGCGCGCCCCTATATTTTTTCCTTTACCTTTCTCCTTTAGTTGAACATTAAAGGGCACTTCACATCTGCACAGCACCAGGCACCGCACTTTAAACGCTCGATGTCCGTTCGTCTTTTTTTTAGGGGCGAAGCTTCTTAGGGTCGAGCCATGTCCCCTGTCCATTGGCGTGACACGCTTGGTACATACCCGCTCTAGATAAGGTATGTGCCACAGGGGATGCGAGATGGCAGTACTTGGAGTGTTCACAAGATGGATGCACAGACGGACGCACGGACGGATTGCTAGACAGACTGGCAGATCGACGGACGAATGGATGGACGCATGGACGGACCCACGGATGGTCACGCGGACGGACGGAAGCAAGAACGAACAGACGGACAGGCTGAAGGCCGCTTCGCCCCATTCATCATCATTCACTCCGTAGATATGCTGTGATTTTCTTTTCTTGTTGTTGTTCAAAGTGTTCATTTCGTGCCCTGGAATGTTTTCGAACAAAGCCCTATCGGCGGCTTTGTGTGACAAAGCTTCGACGCCGTGGTTGACTCGAAAGTCGTGTGCCCGGCACTTCCATCCCAGCCGCGGTGGTTACATTTCGGTGAAGGCGAAATACAGGTGATGCAGTTCAGATTCCGGCCCTCCGGTGGTCAAAATTTTGCAGAGACTTCAACTACGGCGTGTACATTTCAAAATTCAATGTTTCGTGGTTTTGCTGCGTAAAACTCCGGATATAGTTGTAAATGAAATTGAGCGGTGATGGCACCGCGGCCGGTGTTCACGTATGGAGCAACAACTTTAAGTTCACGCTGAGCACTTGTTGATCTATAAGACCGCCCTTGTATCCATGTGATCCATGCATGCACAGCCTCTGTATCATAGGCGAGCTCAGGGTGCTCCATTGAGGGAACCTCCCCTCACCCCTCGATGTGCGCACGCTTTGTACAAAAGGCACAGTTTTGCTATGGTGCCTTCTAGCCACCATTGTTTTGCCTTTCCGCCCAGTGACCGTAACGTGTTTTTTTTTTCATGTTTCTGTAAAGATCGGCAAAAAATGTTACCCAAACTGCATAATATATTAGCAGAAAAACACTAATACCTAACAGATATTTCACTGTAGGCACACTAGTGTCTCTTATTTCAGTGCCCCTTCTAAAGGGGTTCGACTACTATTTCATTTTTACCGATTAGGAACCACATATAATCTAGTAAATGCCATCAAAATCTATGACGTCTAGGCATTTGATGCAGGAATTTCAAGGTGGCATTGCTACCCGCATTTCCTTTTCAAGCATTTTCTACCTTACCAAGCGCCTTCTTGTGGTGAGAGTGGTGTTCTCAGTATTGTGGAGTTGTAGTTCGCTAATATGCAAAAAAATGCTTTTCTCTTTAGTGTTATTTCAAGTGCAGGAAACAAAGAACATCTCTTACCCATTTAACAGTGAACCATGATGTAATATTACCAGATAGGAACGTTGTTGCATTCCATGCGCGAAACAGCATCAGCCTCATGAATTTTCTTTTTCCAGGTTTTGATTCGGTACCAGATCGAAAGAAGAGTGATTGTCATACCCAAAAAGTGTGACGAAAGAGAAGATCATCTCCAACTTTAATGTATAATGCTTTTATAATAAAGCGTATTGTTGTAATTGTGAAATTTTCATTCTGTCTGCATGCATGGAGATAAGCTGTAATACACCACTTGTTTGTATTGGACTTGTTTTTTACCCTAGCTCCCATTTTTCATCTCGGCCGCTGGTTATTGGAATATATGCCTTGAATGCTGAGTGCTTTGTATAGTATCATATGTCGTGGATGGTACAAAAGCTCTGTTGCAATACAGAGGGCTGACAGCTGAGAGTTTCGAATTTTCACGGAAGGCAATGTCGCACATCACCATATTTATACCAAGGTTGGATGAAATGACCAATAAATATCTGCAGTTACATATGAAAAAAAGGCATTCTTCATATTCATTTGTAAGATGCTTTGTTTATTGTGAGGTTTTAAATTTCGTAGGTTATGAATTCATATTCATTAGCATGTTATGTCCCCTTTATTAAAGCGAAGCTTGACTGTAATGTCACATCTGTAGCCATGAGAAAACTTGGAGGTTTGCAGTATATCTTTACTCTGTGCACTATCTAGCACTTGCTTCATTGTTAAAGTAATGTGCTATGCATTAAATTTTCCTGAAAATATCTCTAAGGCCCTTCACTGTAAACTTCTGGATGCCTATGAATACTGTGCTGGCTCAATAACACGCTGCTTTTACTAATAAATATTTGTTAATTTTTCTCCAGCTTTCAAAGCAGATTGAATTTTTTTCCAACAGAAGGTTTCATACCTGCATGAGTGGCATTTAAATATTTGAATGACCTTTTTTCCTCTTTGTTGGTTGCATATTCTCCAAGGTGTACGACTTCAAGCTCAGACAAAAAGAAATTGAAACAATTAATGGTTTTAACAGGGACCACAGATTTCTTGTTCTTTCATGGTAAGCTCAATGTACCATTATCATTATATTATAAAAATTGTGTGTCAACAGGTTGTGAAATTATGAGCTTTTGTTTTCTATAAATGTTTGCTGTTAACATGTTCTAGACACTGAACAAATCTTAAAAGCATTATAATAATTTTAATCAACAAACATTTTAAAATGTGTGCACTGTGCAAGACATTTCTATTCGCTGGCATTTTTTTTTATCACCGACTTGCACAGCAACGCTAACAAATCAACGCATTTCAGACACTACATGATGCACCCTGGATGTTCTTGCATAAATTGCCAAAAATTCTTAGAACATCACACGTAGGTATCATAATTATCTCTAAAAGAACTAGATGTAATCTAGTCGGTAATTCATTTTGGCATAAAGTTAAACGAGCACCAAGGTGGCACATTCACTCTTGCACACAACCACACAGTCACGCAACCAAAACACATACAGCATATAAGCAAACGCGTATAGTACTACACATTTTGGCTGCACGAATGTGAGTGGCTGCACGAATGTGAATGCTCACACTCTAGCCGTGCATCTTTCACTGCACTCGGATGTTGCAGGTTCGATCAGCACAATCGAAGTTGAATATCGGAATGAGCACACACGTATGCTTTTCGGAACTTCGTTATCGCGAAAATTCGTTGAAAAACATCGCCGTTTGGAAGGTACCGATAGTTCAGGAGAAGTTAGCAGAGATGTGTGGATTGTATCCGTAACTGCACGTTTCATCGCTATTATTATTTCGCTTCGTTTGTCGAGCTCGAGCGTGTTGGCAGCATGCGGCACTTCATAATATCCACAGTATTTGTGTTACATGCAACGTCATCAAAACCATGTTTTTTCAACATTACTGCTGCAAGCAATCCGATAAATTTCCTCCAGCCGAACAACTTGACGACATCAACCACACTGTGTCACCACACTGCACAGAGAACATTTCGCCAACCTGTCGACAAGCTGTGCAGCGCTGGCCAATTTGAGACTGCAAAGTGCGAGCCCACGCAACTTCCCTCGTACAATGAGTGGGATTCATGCACTACAAAAGCACTGACAAATGCAATATACAAGTAAAACATGTTGAGTTTGACTAAATCGGTCAGGCGATATTAACTAACCTACGTGGCTACAGAAAACCTCACAAAGCTGATATGTGTATTCTACTGAGGGCTATCATCGAAAGCGCTGGTTGCCATGTAATTTCAACTTCGTGTGGTGCAAGAACGAATCAGATATGGTTGTATCATGGATGTTCCGATTTGTTTACTGATGGGGAAAACGTGCATTGTTATAGTGTCTATTTCTTGCTAAAGGGGTAACAGTGAGGCTAGCACAGTGGAACAAGGGAGCGTCTGCTTGCTGACCATTCTCAAGAGGAAGCTCCCAAATTCCGGTTGGCGGCCTGACAGTCTATGGGCATTGCGAATATTTGTAGTTCCTTTACATCTGTGCCTTAGTGTGTAAAGCTGAATTGTTTTTCTTATAAAGCAGGATGACAAAGTACTTGTCTCAAGTATAGTTTAATCGACAAGATTCTTTTCTGGCTACAATTAGTACCTTTAACCACATTCAAGTCTTGTTTTCTACTCTATTCTACTACTAAATTTTAATAATTGGCGACATATACATATAAATGTTTTGTGTAAATGATGCCAATGGTATGCACCAAGTTCTGTAGAAGCTATCATTGGAGCTGCCACCTGCACTCCCACACTTTTTTACTAGGCTATTACTGCAGGTTTGCAGGATATAGTATTGAGAGTGCAGCATTCAAGTATGTGATCTCATGTGGCTTGTTTCAGAGCTTTTTTTTAATTTTTGTCTGTACTTTATTTTTCCTTTCGTGTGTGCAGGATCAGCAGCCACAAGTACTACCCTTTCAAGGTTTAAGCATGAGATAACACCTTTAATAACCTCATTTGGCAAGTTTGATGTTAAAATCTTCAATGACTGCCTTTTACAATTATTAAAGCAAGTTTCAAAATACTGCATGCTGTGACTCATGCGTTATTAATAAATGCTTCCAATAAATTGATTTTATAAGCATTATGTGGCCTTGATATAATGTAGTTGTTGCCAACTTCACTAAGTTCTGTATTCTAGGTGTGAAAAGTTTTCTTTTTCTAATACTCTAATTGTTCTCTTGGTATGTGAATTAGTATTTTTAATTTACCTAATGGAATAATTCAATGAAAAATCTACCCCACTAAGGCAGGGACATAACCCAAACGGTGTATAGGGAATAACACACAAGTGTGCATGTGTGTGTGCTGGCATGCATGCGATATTATGTATGTACTATGTTTGTCAATTTTCTAAGTGGTTTGAACCTGCCCACTTCTAGCTGCCTCAATACCCTAATGACTGTGAGCCAGCATCAAAAAAGAGAGTTGCTCCTGTGGGCTAAACACGTGTGCCTCCTTATTACGCTGAATATGTTGAGAAACTGAGTTCTGCAAACTTGAACCTTTCCTTAGTTTGTAGATGGAACTATTCATTGTTGTGTCGAATTATTTGTGCTGCTGCATTGAATTACTGGCTGTTTCATTCCAGGCGTGTCTGAGCAGCAGGTCGCGAGTTATATCTTCACTGCAGTGTTGTATTCTGCATACACGTAATGCAAAAACACTAGTTAACGATGCAGCACCCTTCCATACAATGTAACGAAGCCATCAGATGCTGTGTTTTTGACTTCACTTGTCGGCGAGCAACAAAAAATTGGCGTTTTTAATGTTCTCGTGCAGTTTGGAGCGCATAGGGAGAAGATCAACTGAAATACTCTGCAAGCCAACATGTATTTCACAGACACCCTCAACGTCGAGGTGTGGAGAGGACGGGGTGAAGGCTAAATCTAAGATTATGTGGGACAAGCGTTTCCATGCATGTCTGAGACATCGCTGCACACCAAAGAGTGCATTTGATGGTCATTTGTAAAGGCTACAGCATGTTTTTTTTTAATGTGAAGCATTTCTTGGCAAACTTCAGCAACTTTGAGCGTATATATTTATTTATCTATCTATCTATCTATCTATCTATCTATCTATCTATCTATCTATCTATCTATCTATCTATCTATCTATCTATCTAGCCGCCTACGACTGTTAGTTCTCCTGGCCGTTTAGACAATAGGATCTATACCGAAATTTTTATAGCATAACATGACTGTATGAAGAGCATAAATGACTAATCATAACATAAAAGTCATATGTATGTCATGAATGTCATGATTTACATGTCATGGTCTTGCTGCTTTTGTGGTGGTTTCGTTCACAAAACATATTGCAAAACTAGTATGGTATGACGTCACTGTATGAGTGAGTGGCAGGAACATGAGTGACAGGTCCTAATATGGAAATCATGTCATGTAAGTCATAACTACATGCCATACACTTTTGGTGCGCTCGCGGTCGTTTTGCTAGCTTCACATATACAAAAGTTTGGTATTATGTGACGTGAATTGATGACGAAGGTATATGAGTGGTGCAAATGCGATAATGATGACATGTGTGTCATGTAAGAACATGACTACATGGCACACTCACGATGCGCTCGTAGCCATTTGGCTACCTTCACATATATTAAATTTGGTATTATGTGACACGAATGGACGATGAAGGTAAATGATACATCGAAACATGATAATCATGACATGCGTGTCGTGTAAAACATCACTACATGCTACGCTCAAAGCGCGCTCGCGGCCATTTCACTAGCTTCACATATATCAAATTTGGTATTACATGACGTGAATTGATGATCAAGGTAAATTACTGGTGCAAATATGATAATCATGGCATGTGTGTGATGTAAGAACATGACAACATGACATGCTCATGATGCACACGTGGCCTTTTCGCTAGCTTCACATATACCAAATTTGCTATTACATGATGTGAATGGATGACAAAAGTAAGTGACATCCAAACATGCTAATCAAGATATTAGTGTCGTGTAAAACATGACTGCATGCTACGGTCATAGCGCGCCCGCGGTCATTTTTATAGCTTCGCAGATAGAAAATTTCGTATTACGTGACGTTAATCGACGATGAACACATATCCAAGGCACAAACATGATAATCATGGCATGGAAGTCATGTACGGCATAATTTACATGCCTACCACTGCTTGAGCTGGTATCACAAACGTTTGTGGTGCCTAAGTTACATGACTATAAATAATATATTTGCATCTTATACAGATACGTGAGTGCACATAACAGTCCCACTTCTGTTTACTACATCCATGTGGCTCATAACGTTGTGCTGATTTTAAAGTAACATATCAACCTTCCGAATTCATGCTTCGCCTATCATCGATTCCCACTTTATGTGGAATCTGCCATTCATTTTTTTTGTGACTGTGCCAAGGATGCAAAAGCTGTGCCTATTGGATACAATTTCTCATTGTCGCGCCAAGCTGAGTAAAAACTTAAATTTATTGATATTGCGCCACAATGCGCCAAAGAATTTACCAGCCTCAAAATTTTCCCGGTACTGTTAAGAGGCTCTGCAACACTTTTCCAAGTAGCCATGTAATGGCTTTTAGAATCCGTACAGTACGAGAGGAGTTGCAAAGATTACGCATGACTCGTGATGTCGAGCTCTTTTCTTTTTTTTTTTGTCTACGAACGTGTGGCTTTTCAGTGCGATCGTGCACGTGCGCGGACACGTTGCGGCCTTTTGCAGAGGCCCCGGTAACTTCCAAGCGCACCATGCTCAAATCAGCCAATGGCGTGATACCTTGGCCTATGACGCGATGATTTTTGTGTTCATAGTAGTATTCTTCAAGAGGAGAGAGAGCAATTTATAGCTGAGAGTTTATTGTAAATTCCACGCCATGTGCTGTGCTATATTATTTGGCTTAGGTGTTCTCAGGAGCGATGGCTACCAATCAGCCGACTTTTCTGATCGTGCTCAAAAAGTGTTGCAGGTCCTTTTTTTTAATTTTAGCAAGAAATGGGGAATGCGTTGATCACCTGCAGCTCGAGCATCATCATCCAATTAAATCCAGACACCCAGACCATAATCCCAACTGCTAGTTTACTGTACCGCGTCCTGACTGCAATAGAAAGAAAAAAAGGGGGGCGAGGGGACAGTGGCTATAAAATTTTCTTGCATTCTATCACGTACAGCACGCTTTTTTAGCCACTTTGGCGCAGCACATTTTTGCTATGCGGTAAAGTGTACTCGCTGTCACAGGAGACAGGAAATTTTTTTCTTCATTACTCATGCATACATAAGCCATATAGTAACGAGTACTGAACTTTAGAATTTTCTTTTCAAAGGCAAATGCAGACAAACCTTCGCCAGTGGTCGCGCACTTATGACTTATCTCAGGAACCAGAATGCCAGTGACTATATCGGCATCGTAGAATACTTCCGATCGTCTATAAGCCAAAACATTTACTGGCAATTCTTGAGCGCGGTGTGAAACAATATAAACAAAACCATGCACGCGTTCTCTTTCATTCTCACTTTACGAATCTCCCGAATCGCCAGGTGGCCTGTCAGATGGTTTGGCAGGCTCTGCAAAAGCTAATGTGAACTACCACATTGTTGACACTGTGAGGCGATTCAGCAGACTGCTTTTATTGAAATTGCAGTGCACTATTTAGCCTATGTAATTAGTTTGTGCATGTATTTTAAATGCAAAACATTTCTTAGCCAACTTTAGTGACTTTGAGCGTATCTATCTATATAGCCACTCACATTTGGGTGCTCGCGTGGTCACCCTCTTAACTTGGCGTGAACCAAAATTAGCATAGGAGGGTAAGATGGTTCGACGAATATGACACGCTGGTCAAAACGTGAATGTCACATTCCCATCGTGTATGTCATCACACACTTCTCGCGAGACAGTGGCCCACAACCACGGGCGAGTATGTGCCACTGAGATGCGTGTATACACCACAGGTGATTGACACTAAGTATCTACCGAGGAACAACAAGAACACACAAGGGCAATTTGAACACGCATGCATTAAGAAATACCTGACATCAGTAGCGTAGACCCGACGAACGCAATGAATAAATGTAAGGGTCCTAGCTGGAATCGAACCCAAGCATTCTGCGTGGCAATGAAGCATTCTACCACAGAGCTACACCAGGGGCGCATTGCAGGATCAGCCGAGTTTCGCGAAACTCGGGATCTTCCCGAGCTCTAAGGACACCCCCTCATAAACGAGCCAACAGTACGAAGACATCAAATTCACCCCCAGGGTGCTCCGTTTCATTGGTTACGATGGAACCAATCATCGCGTCCAGGACAGTTGACTAAGTTAGGCGGTGTTCTCAAACCAGAGGCATCTTCTTACATTTGTTTGTCGCTCCACTGAGTGCAGACGTGCACCCTGTCATGACTGGGAACTAACAGCAGTGCAAGAAACGCCCGTCAGCTGAGCTCTCTCAAGCGGTGCTCGTAGACGAGAATGCTGTCCGTGTTCCACAATAGCACGGGAACACTCCCAAGTGCACTGCAAGGAACGCGCACCAGCCTGCCAGTGTCAAGCGGTCCGGGTCGCAGGGAATGCTGTGAAACACAGTCGGCATTTCAGGAGAAGTGCGTGCACGGGAGCAGAGGGCGATAAAAAGCGCATCGTATGTGTGCAGCGGTGCTCTCTCTCTTTGGCCACATAGCGTTCACCGCATCAAATGCTTGACAGTCAAACCATAGAGTAAATGGTCACACTGGCACCATCACAGTCACAACTTGATCGCGCAGACTACGCACAGACATGACTGGACAAGAAGTTTATTTAGGTCCTGGGGGACAGATATTAAGAGGAGCAATATGCCTCCCACCATATCAAGTCTGTGGCTGCACCCACAATGGGACCGGAAGTCGAATTTTCATCGTGAGGTCGTGGGTCCTCTGCACGGCCTGGAGTTGTGTATGAAGGCTGGTGCTCTTCAGAAATGCATTCCATTGATCTTTCCTGACCGTCGAAGAGGCGTTAAGGGCTGGGCAACGCCAGAACATGTGATGAAAAGAACACAAGTCGTGGCCACATTTTGGGCACAACTGCGAATAGTCGGGACTATCCGGTTAAGGAATCGAAGAGTAGGATACGAAGAGAAATAAGAAACTTTATTTTTATTCCATAAAAGGTTTCTGGGAGATTGTGGGGTCCTCAGTCTAGGGCTCTACTGGTCTATGCGGCTCACTGGGCCTGGTCGAGCAAAGCCAGCTGGCTTTCTGGCTTTCTCGATTCCTTGCTGGCAAGCCAGCTCTCCCACATCCTCGGTCGAGTTGCTGCCCCCTAAAGGGGAGAATTGACGTTTTGGGACCATGATTTGCATTTCCACGTAATGTGCGCGAGAGTTGGCCGTTTGCCACACCACGGAAAGCTTCGTGCGTCTACTGTGGGATTTATGTGGTGGTTTCTTTGTAAGTGTGGGTACGTGTTGGTCTGTACTCGACGCCAATCTCGCGCCTGTTCTCTGGTAAGATCTGTATGGGGATGACGGTATCTTTTTCGTTCTCCTCTTTGGTTTTCGAGGATGTCGCGTGGAGTTATTGGGGGTTCCTCGAGGGTTGCGACCGGTGCTCAGATGCTTATTTCACGAGCAAGCCGGTCGGCCCTTTCGTTGCCCTCAAGTCCCACATGTGCGGGGCACCCAAGTAATGCATGCTTATTTTTTAGTTGCGTTCCTAAAATTCTCATAGCTGCCCTTGGAATCGCCCCAGCCTGAAACATACTGCAAGTTCATTGACAGTCGCTAATCACAAGGGCTGAGTCTCCTTTTTGTTCAGCGCATCTGATCGCCAAAGCATGCGCCGCGGTTTTGGCCATGCTGACTGACGAGGTTTATATCGACGCTGCTATAGTTGTAGTTCCGCTGGTCCCAACAATCATGTAACTATTGCATTGCAGTCTGCAGGCATCTGGGTAGAAGACGGTTGAGTTGTTATCGTAATGCTTTTGTAGTGTTCTTGCTCTGGCTTGCCGCCTACCACTAAGCACACACGCACGCAGAAGTAAACAATAGGGAGTTTTTTATGATGTTTGCGGGCGTGGCGGGCATAGTGGGCGCCATATGAGCTTTACAGGTTTTTCCACACAATTAAATCCAAGCGCCAGTGAAATTAATTTAGGTGCCAGTAAATTTAATCCAGCTGTCACTCAAATTAATTCAGGTGCCATTCATTTTAATCCAAGGGCCAATAAAATTAATCCAACTGCCAGCCGATTTAATCCAGACACCAGAAAATTTAATCCTGACGACATCATGACATCAAAGCGACTCAGAATTTTCGGGAATGCGTGGAGTGAACAGCTTCAGAGTTAATTTAGGAGGAGATATTATCAAGATGCGGAAAATAAATAATGAATGTGACTCGCGTTACTTCATTACGCCTATCACCTGCGTTCGCACTATTCACACCTTCGACGTGCATATCACAGGAAACGCCGTCCACACTGTAATAACTTGATACCTATTGTCCAGGCCAATGATCTGATCACTAGTGACTCAGGCGACGCCATCACGCATATCACCCACGCACGCGCTGTCTTAACCTTCCGTCATGCATATAAAACGAAACGTCTTTGAAAGAGTAATAACTTGAATCTTGTCACTCGGCCTAGTGATGTGATCACTTGTGACTCGCGTGACGATATCCCACCTATCACCCACGCAAGCACTCTCTAACCTACCTTCATGCATATCAAACAAAACGCCTTTGAAAGGGTAATAACTTGAACGCTGTCACTCGACCTAGTGACCTGATCACTAGTGGCTCACGTGATGTCATCACGCCTATCACACACGCACGCGCTTTCCTAACCTGCCTTCATGCATATCAAATGTATTGTCTTTGAGAGGGTAATAACTTGAACACTGTCACTCGGCCTAGTGACCTGATCTCTAGTGACTCGCGTGACGTCATCACGCCTATTGAACAAGCACGCACTGTCCTAACCTGCCTTCATGCATATCAAACGAAACGTCTTTGAGAGGGTAATAATTTCAACGCCGTCACTCAGCCTAGTGACGTGATCACTAGTGACTCGCGCGGCGTCATGAGGCCTGACACCCACGCAAGCACTCTCGAACCTGCCTTCAGGCATATCATACCAAACGTCTTTGAGAGAGTATTAACTTGAAGTTTACCACTAGGCCTAGTGAGGTGATCACTAGTGACTCACGTCACATTATCACGCCTATCACAAACACACTCACAGTCCTAACCTGCCTTCATGCATATCAAACGAAATGTCTTTGATAGAGTAATAACTTGAAGGCCGTCTCACGAAGCGTCTGCTAGTAAAAAACTGACTGCTCGCGCTGCACAGCCGTTCACCGGCGAACTCGTATATGAAGCAACCGGATCACACATTTGAATTCAGTCAAGGGCGTCTTTGCATGGCTTTTGCTCGACTTGACGCTTTGCTTGAATCGAGTAGATGCGATGGAAGCAACAGTATACCTTTAACCAATAGTGATTTGGCGTCTTTGCATGGCTTTTGCTTGACTTGACGCTTTTCTTGACTCGAGTAGATGCGAAGAAAGCAACAGTACCTTTAACCAGTGGTGGCGTACAACCCAACATCAGCGTCCCATCACTCGTTGAAGGCAACACTTCTCCGTCATTCAATAAATAAGAATAATTAAGGCGAAGTAACAATTAAGCATTTCCAAACCATACCCAATTACGCCGGGTTCACTGTGGGCACGGTTGACCCAGCGCGACCATGGCACTTAGGTGTATGTTCTGCCTCATGCAGGGCATATCTCGGGTTCTCCATATTCCCAACAGCAGACTGTGTGCGAATCAACAAACTGTGTATCAGCGATGCGAACCAACGGATGCCAATGCGTCATCCTATGGGGCCATTGTCTACTAAATTATATGGCAAGCACGACCGCGCAACTTACCACGCACAGCACAGGAGGCCGCCTATGGGTAGCTACCTGTGTGCAGCGCATAGCCACTTTATCGCTGGAGATCGCTATAAAAGGATCATCGCAAGCCTTCGACCTTCGTGGGCACGGCAGACCCGGTGCGACCATGGCACTTAAGTCTATCTTCTGCCTCATGCAAGTCAGTTCCAACATGGCTTCATTTCGTAGCGATTTTCGCTGTATCTTGGTCTTGGCGTGCCCTCGGCGTTGTCATAATATAGCATATGAGTGTTTTCTTGCTTGTCGGTTGATTTTGTGCGGTGATGTGGAAAAAAACCCTGGCCCCACTCAGAAAGAACTATACGAAGAAATGCTAAACGGCCAAGCGAAAATTCACGATGACGTGCTTGAACTAATGAAACAGTTTATTGAATTGAAATATATGGTACATGATTTCATTACGGCATAAAAAGACTACCAGGAACGTAACATTCCTGTTCACAGGGAAAAGGGGGAAAATACGTTAAAATCACCGGAACACATTGTAAACTTTCAAAACAAAAAGCTTACCGACCTTGAAGACTGTTCCAGACGGTCAAATTTGATTATTCGCGGGATTTCCGAATGCTTTATTGAAACTGATGTAACCCTGAAAGAAAAAGTGGTTAAGGAAATATTCGCAGGAAAGCTTGGTGTGAAATGTGATTCCATCGGACGCATTCACCGAATAGAAAAACAAACTGGTAAAAAACTCACCATCCTCCACGTTCGAGATTTCAATTAAAAGAAAGTAATATTAGCAAATGCCAAAAAAACTGAAAGGACCTATAGTATCTGGTGTGTTCAGAACGATTATTCACAATTGACACTTAAGGAACGGAAATTGCTGTGGGACAGTGCTTTGAACGAAAAGTGACAAGAAAAAAGAGTGTTCTTAGTGCATGACAGGCTTATAGTTGATAAAGATACATTTTATTGGGATGAATTGCAAAACAGGCGAATAAAAGAGAAGACCGTCAATCTTCCAAAACCACCCTCGTGACCTATGCAAGCTCCAGGTAACAAACAGTCAAGGCTACTAAATATTATTACCCGAACCGTTGTGAAAAAAACTGAAGCGTTCGAAGTGCTTCTGCTGCACCATGATCAACATATTACAGTTGTTACCGAGACTTGGCTACACGAGCGTTTGCCTGATGATGACGTCTCCCCCCCCCCCTGTCCTACACTGCTTTTCCGTAAGGACAGACGTGCTATGGGAGGAGGGGTGGCTATATTGGTAAAAGATTGTACCGATGCTGTTTTGTTGGATGATCTTGTTGACTTGTATGCTTATGTATTAGGGCTAGATGCTGGGGTCATAGTCTTGTTGTAATTGGGTTGTACAGGACCACAGACGTTACTCCAAACTACCTTAGCCCACTGAAAAAGTGTATGGACAAATTTGAAAGTAAAAAAGGTAGATTGGTGACTTGAACCTAGCTGTAGTAGACTGAGAGCGCCTTGACGCTGGCATTAACACTTCAAAACATCTTAACATCGTAGTTCGACATTATGCTTATACATGACCTATTGCAGGTAGTTCACGTACTCACGCGCGTACAGGGGGATTCGGCTTCAATATCAGATGTGTTTCTGAACCGCAATTTCTCTGAACATACAGTAGAGGTAGGACAAGGTCTTTCTGATCATAACTATGTCTTTGCTTCTTTAACTCTGGCTCCAGTAACTGGCCATAAAAACAGTATTTCGCTGCTTTTTCAAGAGCTAATGATGTAGACATAATCGAACACATGGAAACATGCCTTACCAATTTTGATGACACCGAAGTTAGTGTGGTCTGGAGACAATTCAAACAAATGTGTCATTTTTGCTTAGATAATTTCGTGCCCTTCAAGCACAAAAAAATTAACATACAGACACCTTAGTTAACTCGAAACATCATTCCATATGAAGCGCAAAGTTAAGCGACTGAAAAAAAGGTGGCCACAGCTGATTTGATACACGATACACAAAACAGCCTCGCTCAAGCAGTGAACAACTCTAGAAAGTATTACTTTAAAACCGCATTTCCTAACATCATTGCAAACGACCCCAGTAAATTATGGAATTTTATCTGTGAAAAGACAAAACCGGTCACCGCAAATATAAATTGATGGAACCAACGTGACCGATCAGAAAGAAATTGCTTGGCATATAAATCAATATTTGCACAGCGTGTTCAACACTTCTGATTTCAACTGTATATCTAATGCGACAGCCTTTTTTTATGATAAAGCACTCTTTATATTTTATGCCAGTGTGGTATCTATGCTGATAACTTTAGAAAATTGGACATCTTGTGGCTCTGATAATATACTGAATGTATTTCTACGACCATATGCTTTATCTCTAGCAAAGTTCTTGGAAATTATTTTTCCCTGTTCTTTGTTGTCTTCCCAACTGCCCAGTGACTGGAGGACAGCCCACGTGTTGTACCCATCTTTAAATAGAAAGACCATTAAGCACTAGGAAATTACCGTCCAATCTCACTAAGTTCACAATGTTTCAAAATTATCGAACACATAGCTACTATGGTATGATCAAGTTTCTTGAAGAACGCTGAAACATTTGTGTTCGCTGAAACATTAGTATTATTTGTGTTTGCTGAAACAAGTGTTCGCTGAAACATTAGTATTATTTTTATTGTTGCACACGTGTACTCCACTCCCGTCTAGAATTCCAAGGCACTCGGCTGAATTTCAGGTTTCAGGTAAATGAAGAAATGAACGAAAGCCTAAGCACATCCAAACATCATAAAAACTGTGTATCAATCATGTAATCAAACTTGCGCATTCTAGTTTCATAAGTGGCTTGTCTGCACCATCACTATCACGAGCAACATGACTATGCTATTTGCAGGGTACAAGCCACTCCCATGTTTCTCCAATCAGGCCGGTCTTGTGCATATACTGCACCCACGTTAACCCCTAAAACTTGGGAATCTCATCTGCCCATTGAACTGTAGCGCTTGCCTTCTGTTACAATCCATGCTGTCCCTTTTCATGGCCACCAGTTTTCTGGCCTTCTCGCTGCATTCTTATTTTTAACTAAAATATCCTTGGACTCATCTCTTCTCTCACCCACTCTGCTGTCTTCTAGCCCATGGTAGGGTTACACCTATCACTTAATTTGCATGGCACTTGGCGTCGTACTCAATTTAAGTTCAACTCTGTTCGCCTTTTCGTAAAGCTTCATGTTTTCCCATATAGGTAAGTACAGGTAAAATGCAGCTGTTATAAAACTTTTCTAGCGATGAACTTTCCTTATCTCATAATAACTTCCAAATCTATATCACAACATTCTCAATTATCTAAATACTTCTATTTGATCACTCGTGTCTGCAATCAAAACCATTCCTAACTTAGACGTATTTATTTACCACTATATAGTGTCTCCATCAATATCGCAAACCACTGTTTTCTTCCAAGGCTGCTCCACATTACTTCAGTTTTTGCAGTTTTATTTTTCAGACCCACGGTCCTGCTTTCCCTCTCTATTCAGTAATCATGATTTGTAATAGTTTCCCCGAGTTACTCAACATATCAAATCTCATCAGCGAATCACAGTTTACTAAGCTACTCTTCATTAACTGTTATCGCGTGCTGTTCGCAATTGAACGCTCTGAAAACCTCCTCTAAAATGTGGTCAACAACATTGGAGATATCGTACATGCCT
Organism: Rhipicephalus annulatus; assembly: GCA_013436015.1. Taxonomy (NCBI): domain Eukaryota; kingdom Metazoa; phylum Arthropoda; class Arachnida; order Ixodida; family Ixodidae; genus Rhipicephalus; species Rhipicephalus annulatus. The sequence goes on along the minus strand of WOVY01000237.1, from coordinate 118,778 downwards.
TACACTATTCCTAAATCAAATGTTATTCTGTTTTTTTCGTTTTTTTTTCATTGAGGGCTATGGCACGACCTCCTCTATAGATTAGAGGAGGTCGTGGGCTATGGTGTCTGTGTAGACACTGCAGATATGCCACTGGGATTGTATAGCGGCTATGGAGATCGGCGGCTGGTGACCCGAAATGTGAAGGTCCGGTACCGGTCGCAGTGGTCGCTTTCAATGGAGGGAAAACCTTAGAGTACCGGGAACAGTGCGATATCAGTGGACGTTACAGAACACCAGGGGGTCGAAATTTCTGGAGTTCTCTCTGGTGGTCCTCATTATAACGTCCCGAAACGACCGTATGATTATGAGAAATGCCGTTGTGGAGGTCTCCGAAAATTTCGACCACTCAGGATGCTTTAATGGGCACCTCATTTAGGCCCACAGGACCTCATTTAGGCACACACATTTTTGCCCTAATCAAAAATGTGGCCACACCGGCCATGCTATCTGCTTTGAGCCATATGTTGGCTGACACCGCGTTGGTTAGGTCGCGTGTTATCTCGATTAGGTCTACCTTAACTAACCTTAACTAGCTAATTGACCAAAATTAGCACTACAGTTAGGCTCAATCTTGACTAGTATTAGACTAAGCTCCATGCATCTTACCTTGCACGGTATAATAGGCATACAAGAATTTCCTCTCAGCCTGAATAGGTGCTAGTTGCATTGATTTCACTAGGTGAGTCATGCGTGGCTAATTAGGTTTTCAATGCCCAACAATGTTTTACAATACCTGCCTATGGTTACATTGGTTTAGCTAGGCACAGCTCTTGTTAATATTTCTTTACGCAGGCGCTGCGCCAGCATGATCATGGTTTCTTTTCTACGTCGCGCACCGCACAGACGGCGGGCAAAACACGTACCGTTTCTGTAAAGAAGAAAAAAAAAGGAGTACGTCTGGCTGACTTTTCAAAGTTCACGGAGCAGTTGGGCAGCGTTTTTTTTTTGTTTTTTTTGCTGGTGCGTAGAATGATTCGTGGTCGTCGTAGAATCGCGGAACGGCTAGCCTCTTTAACGTTACAACTCGCCTGTCTTATCTCTGTCGCCATTAACGATGAACAGTGGCAAACCAAGCCACGTCTAACACTTTTTTTCTTTTGTTTTTCTTCTTTCTTACAATCCGCATTCCTTGACATCGCGCGAGATTCATAAAGATCAAGGTCATGCTGCACGTGGTGAAAGACAGGTGAACTGAACGCCCACGTCTATTAAAGCTGGATCTGTGAACTCTAACGTATCTTGAAATCGATGTTTTCTTTTGTACCAACAATACCTTTCCACATTATTTGGAGCACTAAAGGGGTTTCGCGGGTCCAGTTATTTAACTTAAAGCAGCAGGCGAATCGAATGCGATGCGTTTGCTAGTAGGCAGAATACAGAAAGCACCGAGTATTTACCAGTGACAGGAGGTGCAAAATAAAGATATGCTTGGTGAAAAAAACATATAGTCGTACCTTTTAAATGATACTCCAATTGCCACGAGAAAACTAATCCTCAGCGCACACCTCTAAGTTCAGCTGACATTTCGTCTGCTAGGTGCGCACGTAGATTCATGTGTTCGTCACCATGCACCGCCCCCATCGTCGACGTCGCCGCCGCCACCTATGACTACGAGTTATAAAGCACAGAGAAATTGAAAACCGCTGTGGTTCGCGATGCCAGGAATTGTTTTGCTTCGATCATTTGCAAAGCATCGATTGTTATATCGACCCCGGTCCTAGAAGACCGGAGAGAGCTTCTGGATACGCCCGCTTATTATGCTGCTGCTACCAGAACACACAGCAAAAAGGAGGGAACTCTGTGGAGAGGCCTTGGATTTCATAAGACCACTCAAATCTTGGCCGATCTTCCACAGTTCGTATGAGACTCAAGTGAAGGTGAACAAGAACAAGGAATGATCTTGTTGAGTGGCTAACAATCACAAATAATTCGTTGCTCACCGCGCTGTGCGCCTCGACTGCGCTAGGGGGCTGCGTGTGCTCGGTGGAAGATGAAGAAGCGAGCTCGGTCTCACGCGCAGATCGTGATGGTAGGTGTTCTGTGGCTCGCGCCATTCCAGCGGCAGGTCATCCATGTGCTCAGACGCTCGTCGGAGGCTTGACTTCACTGCTGTTCGGTGCCAGTCATGTCCACAGCCAGAGGTAAGCATCGTCCTCCCATTGGTTATATGTGGAGCATGCCATCGCCAGTGTCCGGGCTTCCTGCATACGCTGAGTGTTTGGCATTCGCCGCGTGTTTTTCAAGACCTCCATTGGCATTGACCTTCAGCTCCTGAGAAACACTCGGCGTATGGGAAAAGTTGACTTGACGGCTCGCGAGCAATCCTTCGTGGATCGATCGATACCCACTGTCTATTTCCGAAGGCGATATTCCCATTCGGGTAGTATTTTTTTGTGTGTGTGAAACGTCACGCTACTGCGCGAGCGCGCCGTCACGAGAGAACTTTTTTCTCTTGCTCATGCCAGATAGCACGCGCTGGCCTTTGAAACCACGGTTCCTAATACTTCCTTTTAAATTTACTGGCCGAGTTTTTCCGTCACAACGTTTGACGTAAATTAGTGGGCGCTCGAAATGTGTAAATGAGGCATGTTTCGCCGCGTGGCTCTGGTGGGGAGATATATTTTCTTCACTCTCATCGTGCGCGCGCTTTGTTCTCTGTTTGGCCACTGCTCTGTTGCCACAAGTCATGCAACCTCTTCCTAGTATATGCAATCGCTTGTTATTCACGCTAAGCCACTTCCTCGCCTGGAATAGTTACGGTCTGAGCTCTTCTTCAATGCTGTTTTTATATCGGCATTGAAATGCAATTTCGCATCGCGTGCAGTTATAGTGAATAAAAAAGAAAAGGTATTCCGGTCGTTGGTGGTAACCTGCGATTTTTCAGTTAAACTCTCATCTAAAGGCTGCGTGGCTGTATACTATTTTTTAAAGAAATATAAACTGTGGAAAACGTATAGCAGATATCTCCTGTAACTTTCAGCTCGGGCTCTTCTCTATCTCAGAATTCAACAGCATAGGATTGCGTCGTTCTGGCATATGTCGAAACTGCAGGAGACCTTGTCCAGTCCGAGTGGTCTTTCTTCTGGCAAAAATATACTCAGTTTACTCAAGCGTCACCGATTCTTTTCAGATCTATATTTGACGCAACTGAAGTAAACTAAATTATCTTACCTAGCAATACTTACTTCCAAGAATAGTAATATATCAGTACCTTGTACCCTCGTTCTATAGCTAAATCGAAGACGACGCCATTGGCAGTGCAACAACGTAACATACAGTGAAACTACGCCATTTCTTTGAAAATTGGTTCACCACTTAATTAAATGACCACTTGACATACAGAAAACGTTATATCTTTTATTAATGTTAGATTTAGGTGTGGTATAGTTGTTCACATAGGCTTAACCACCAAAAAAATCTAATAATTTTCTTTTTTCTGTCATGGCGTCGTACGCCATATCTTTGGAGATTTGTTCACCACATATTGCAATCGCTGCTTGATATCCAGCCAACGCTATATGTTCTAATAATGTTAGATGTAACTGTGTTATTCGCATTAGTGCCACTACAAAAAGAAATCGCATTTTTCATTTATTTTCTTATGTGTCGCAGGCCCGAAGTGTCGGCTGAATTATCCAGCGTTCGTGCAACAGCGACAAAGCCTTGCGTGTCCGACAGTCCTTCTTCGGCAACGTCCCGGAGTGGATTTGGAAGCGGCCTGCTGGTTCCTCCGCGCATGATCGGCGACCTGCCTGTCCCTGTCCACCAGCCGAACGATGTTGATCCGAACTCCTTGCAGCGGTGACAACTGTCGCTACGGGTCGACTTACGCACATCGTCGAAGCAGCAAAGTTCTGGCATCTCGTACGCCCCAGACCATCAGAAGCAGAAAGGAATTTCACCTGCACAGTGTCGAGCTGAAAGCGGCGAGCTGAGCTTGTTTTTGTACTCGCCACTCGGACACTCGACTTCTCTGAGGCCGCGAAACTCGCTGCAGATGGCCAGAGCTCCGAAAGGCGCCCACCTATCGAAGACTTGTCCCTGCTGTATTCGTGAGGCGTTAACAAAAGTGTACGGGAAGGATGAGGCCTTCGGGTGCCAAAGAGCTGCAGGCGACACAGATTCGCTTTCGCCCCTCCGCCCCGAAACGGCCTGTATCGCGATTTAACGGGTCGCCACTGCTGTTTCGTCTGCCATACGCGCCTTCATGGAGTTCTTAAGCATAGCGGAACTGTAAAGAACACCGAGCATCTTGCACGCGCCTTGACTGAGCATTGCAGCAGCCTTTGGACACATGTGTTAGCACCCATGATTAAATCGTTCTCTGAAATCTGATATCCTTTTCGCAGATGGCCAGCAGTTATGGAAAGCACAAGTTTGTCTGCTGTCCCAGAGAATTGTCGGTTGATGCAATAACATCAACTAAGAAGGGTGCTATCAAGTTTGCCAGTGCTCGCGTGTGCGAAGCTCTGCAGGGAATAAGTTCTTGAAGACATTAAACAAGGGCCAGCCCTAGAAGTGGCTAGGGAACGATGTCCTCTGAAAACACCTTCGATGTATCTCACTGGACATCGAAGGTCGCGGTAAAGTGGCCATGCGAGTGTACGAAGGCCGTGGCCGCAACAAACCCGAATCAGAAGCACTAGCGGCCTGACCCCTAATCTTATACGTCGTGAGGAAAGGGATCGTCGACAGCGACCTGAGTCTGAAGTGCAGCGATACAAGAGCCAACGGATTGCTCCAGTTGCCGTAGCCCTGCCCGAAGCCTCAGCCCGGGAAATAGAAACCTCTTGAAGGAGTTTGAGGCTCTCGTGGCCACTGGGCCACCTCTTCACAACGATGACCTTGAAGACGAGGGTGCCTAGCTGCGTTGACACGTCACTGAACGCAGAGGAAGGCGGGGGCAGAAAGGAGATGCGCGACATCACGACCGGCCGACTACTCAGGTCACCAGACGAGCACCACGTCCGAATTGGCTGCCTGGTTTGCTGCAAGCGACCGATATTTTTGTGTAAATTATGCGAACATTTTTTATGCGCGATTGACCTATTGTTGCGTACAGTCAATATAGATTCACACAAATTCGTATATTTAACTTTTCTATTACGTATTACCACTGTGCGGCGTTATCAATGTTTTAGGATTCCGTACGTGTTGATGCCTTCCCCGAGTGCCACCTCAGGAGGACACAAGGTATGCCAGTTCAGCGTAATCTAACTCGCCTCGCAACTCAGTATGGACCCCGACGAAGGAGCGACAGCATGTTTAAGACGTAGATTAGCATGTATTTCCTGGTGGCATTGCTGAAAGACTCCAGCAGGCAGGCACTGCGCGCACGGGTGAAGGACATTCGCCAAAAATGTTGCCGGCCTCAATATTCTGGCGGCTCTCTTGTACGTCGACAAAGGCCGCACCGATGTTGTCTCACAAGACTGTGTTTCGCTTGTACTATCTGACTGTTTCGCTTGTAAAATATTTCGCTTGTAATATCGGAGACTTGAGCTTAGCCTAACCCAACGAAATAAAACGTGAAGCTGTCGCTTTAGTGAGTCAATTTCGCCAGGAATGCAAGCATGCCTTTGCAACAAAGGCCCACACCTATGTAAAAATTCATTCTTTATCAAAGCGCCCCGCTGTGAAGGTCCAGTGGCTAAGGTACTCGTCTGCTGACCCGCAAATCGCGGGATCGAATACCAGCTACAGTACCTGCATTTCCGATAGAGGCGGAAATGTTGTAGGCCCGTGTGTTCAGATTTGGGTGCACGTTAAAGAACCCCAGGTGGTCGAAATTTGCGGAGCCCTCCACTACGGCGTCTCTCATAATCATGTGGCGGTTTTGGGACGTCAAACCCCACAAATCAATCAAATCAATTCTTTATCAAAGCGGTGAATTGCTACAAAGCTTTTTTTCCTGCATAAGGAAATTATTGTTTTGAGCAAAGTGGCTGAGGAGTACAAGTTTGGCAAATGTGCAATTTTAAGTTAGCCACGCTTGCAGATTTATAGGTAGAAATCACATAGCCCTAGTACTAAACAAACAACACAATATTTATAAGCCCATCAGCTTATTCTCTCCGATATGTAAAAAATTTCGCAAAGGGCATTGCACTAACTTTATAAAAAGGTCCCACTTCAATCAACCTAGACAATTAGATGACTTCATGGAGAGATGTAGAATGGACCATCGTTTTTCGACTAATCCAGCAATAGAGAAATATTTTCAAAAACTCATCTATCTGCGACGTTCATGGATGCGAAAAAGCCATCTACCCATAAGAAGCTTTATTCACTGCCTCGCAAAGAGAAACTTAGACATGTCTGAATACCACAACCATTATCTGCTTATCTACAAAATCTCCGATATACACAGATTTATGAAGGAAAGGAAAATGTTGCGACGAAAAAAGGATCGGCCGACGGGATGCGATCCCCCCATCATTTCCTACATGCATTTTTAAAAGAAAAATAACTGAACCCTTGAAATAGTTAGAAATAAAGATTAACTCTTAATACCTCATCGTTTCCAGATATCCTACTCTTCACCAATGATGGCACCGATTCACAAATATTTTTTGACTTATATTACGCTACAGAAAGAGCAGGATTACAGATGGAGCTCAGTCAGACCCACTCCGAAACATTACTGTGCGCTTAAGACTCACTCAGACATGGACTCGCCAAAGATTTCCTGAGCCGAACTCACTCACGCTGACTCACGCTTACGAAAAACATTTCGACCGGACTCACTCAGATTCGCGGCTCGGTCTTAGTCTGAGTACGAGTAAGTCGACTAATGAGTCCGTAAATCTACAATTAGCTTCTTTATCATGGTGTCAATGCTCTTTATCATCAATATCTCACGTGATTCGTGCTCGTCTTGGCGCCTTTTGAGATAGTACCTTCGAGTACGAATTACAAGGTGTTGCAAACCAGTAAAGGCATTTTTCTTGAAACAGGTGACAAGATAAGAAGTATTTATCGAGAACTCCCTGGGTAGAGTTGACCGGAGAGTGGAGTACACGGCACCCCCTACGTAATTCACGTCTCTAAAGAATAGATATATAGATATGTGGAGTTCGACGTTCCGAAACCACCACACGATTATGAGATATGGTGTACTGGAGGACTCCGGAAATTTAAAGGGGCCCTCAACCACTATTCATAGCAGCATGTTCTATTCATGGATTGTGTATACTGAAGCACATACAGACTAATGCAGACAAAAGGGCAGTGATAACGGCACGCTGTCTGACGGTGTACTTACAAAATTTAAAATACAGAAAAAGCCGACCCTAAACTCGAGTGATGCGACTTGTTAGCAGTGACGGCACATCGGCGTAACGCTAAAAAAACTGATCTCGAGGGATTCCGATAGCAGTGGGTACGAATTTAACTTATTCGGCACTTCAGAAGCCGATGAAACGACAAGGAAAGAAAGAAGTTCGTCGACATGATAACAAGGCAGCTCAGCCGAGCGTCTAGCATCGAGAGTAGACGATGATGGCCGATGTCTTTTCGCTTCAAGTGAGCTTCCAGTTCCGGGCGTCTGCTACAGCGCTTATGCGCGGCCGCACTCCAGCAGGACGTCCTGTGGGGCCCGGGCAAACGTACGCGATCTCATTTCATCGTGGACAATATATATATATATATATATATATATATATATATATATATATATATATATATATATATATATATATATATATATATATATATATATATATATCCTGCAAGTGTGCTTGCAGAATACCCGCAAAGCAATAAATCAATTAATTTTTTTTGTCGTAGGGAAGCATTCACTATGCGATTTTTCGTCATTCTTCGGAGAAGCGTGGTACTCGCTACACACTTGCAAAAAAATTTTGTAAGAATGCTTTGTGCTGCCCCTCACGACGATGAATTATACCTGAAGGTTAAGTAATGCGTCGGAGTTTTCTACAACCCACTCGTGACGAAATTCCCATTGTGCGACGCCTGTTTGTTCCTTTGCTATTCTAAAACGCTTAATTACACACATTAACACGATTCCTTTCCAGACATCAAGCATTGCTAGGGTCAGTTTTCGATGGCGCTTGTGAGTAGCGGCTTGGCCATGTGGTAGAACACTTGGCTGAAGCGTAGAAAACCTTGGTTCGAGTCCCGCAGCCCTTTTAATGTTCTCCATTCATAATTTTTTTTTTCATTTTGCGCGAGAGTAATTGCGGACACTGTCTGCGGCGGACATCTATGGCGCCGCATGCGACCCTTGTTGTAATGTCGTAACAGCTTTCGTTGTGAAATGTATAAGTAGAGACGATTAGAGCACCCCTCAGCGAAAAATGTGAGTACTGGTTTTATTAGCTGATTTATTGAAGCGAGGAATTTCGGAGCGCCTTGGTCGTACGTAAAGTTACAACTTGTTTCTGTTCACTTAATTATTTCTGTTTTTTTCGATAATTGTCAATTTCTGTATAACATCTTTGATGTTTTAATCGTTAACGTATACCTCATTTGCACTTTTTCTCACATTTTCTTTTATTTTTGCCTATTTTCATTCTGTTTTGGCTGCGTAAGCATCTTAGCAATCGACTCTGAATTGGCAAAAGAAGATAGTCGCATGACTCGAGGTGCGTGTGCTAAGCAGGGGCGACGCCAGGATTTTTTTTTACTGGTGGTGGAGGCACTGACGAGGACGGGGGGGGGGAGGGGGCAGGGAGTCTTTTTGGAGCCACCCGTTGTGCCAGGTAATCTTTTACTGTGTTTCTTTTCTTCTTCCCCTTCTCATTTATTTTTCACACTTCGACAGCGATGCGGGAATGGACGTGGGGGGATCGCATGACCACTTTCAGAGACATCACGCAACACTACAGACTGAACAGATGCAAATATCCACCACCCCATGCCAAACTAAACAAGAAACAGCAGCTTGCCTGGAGACAACTACAGACACACACGTACCCGAATCCGGTGATCCTTCGCCTCTGCTACCCAGGCATTTATACGTCCGACGCGTGTAAGGCGTGCGGAGCCAGAGCGACGCTGCAGCACATGCTGTGGAAGTGTACCGATAACGCGCAGCAGTCCCCTACGAACCCGGTAGACATGGCAGTCTCGAACCGTAAGGCGCGATGGGAGGCGGCTCTGCTCAGCCACGACCTTGCCGATCAACTGTGGGCCGTCCGGCAAGCCAAGGATGCCGCCCGGGTCCAGGGACTCGAGGCCGTCCCCTAGGCCGGGGTGCTTGTAGCCCCACCCAGCTCAATGACGCCGGACATGTTCAATAAAGTTTTTACTCACTCACTCAGAGGCGAAGGTATCACAATAACGCAGACAACCACGGCAAACGGAGAACGTCCCGTGGCTAGCGGACTGTGATACAGGCGCCTAAAATGACGGCCTACAAAGAACGACGCTCAACACAGGAACAGGCGCCTAAGAGCCGTTTTATTCACCCCACCCAGTTAAGAAAACTATTTTAATGTGGCATATACCGTATGTCAATTATTGCAATGTTCGTTATAATTTCCTAGTAGGTGGCAGTTTCCAAAGCCTGCTCTCATTGCCAAGCAGTAAGGAGAACCCAAGATAATGTTTTCTTCAGCGTACTACATGCAATAAATTGTTCCTCCTGCGCTTTCTTTCCTTAACGTCTGGATTCTGAGATCGCGTTTCGCCGGTTGTCGAGTGATAAGCGTCTTTAAAGAGAAAGAAGGTAAATCGACGATGACTTGGTCAGCGGTTATCGCAAGTGCGTTCACGCATGAGGCCCAGTTTTGATAAGGGTTCCTGGTCAACGTGAATATGTCGGCGAACCAGCCTAAGCGAACGCGACAGCCGAATTTCACAAAAGAGGAGTGTTGTGACTCGGGGTGCTGAGTCGTATCCCACCTCTGCCATCCAGTTGTTGCGGGTCGGAAGGAAGGTCGCTGGAGGATACGAAAACAAAACCCGGTCTCTTGTGGTAGTGTGGTGTAGCTTCGGGTTGAGGAAACGAGCGCTTACAAGATGGGGATACGAAAAAACAAACAGGTTTATGGCACTATTTACAAATATTTACAGCATGAGGTTAAGAGTTCACAAACCACGAGCGTGGTGGTTAAACCGTTACATGGTTCAGAGCCACGTCCCGCACTCGGCGGCGTCCTTATAAGCCCTGTCGAGCTCCTCCTTCTTGAGGGGAACACCAATCACACACACACAACAGGTGAGGGGTACGAGCATGCACGGCGCACGTGAACATCCAATTTTGAGTCGAGATCACTGCACTGAAAGGTGGCGCCAGAGGGGCTCTTGCTCGTCGTGTGTGTCGCTGGTCGAGGGGTCCCAAGCTTCGGGCAGCAGACATCAAACGGTCCGCCAATCTGTCCGCTCAATTAGCAGGGCACTTTGTGGCGGCGACCGCCGTTTCTTCAAAGGAAGACGCTGTCTTTGTTGTCCTCTCTGGAACGGCTTACAGCTTCGTGGCGACACGACGTCTCATCCTCCGGCTAGCAGGGACAATACCTGGCGAGCATAGGCAGCCGGCCAGTCGGCTACTTGTTTGAGGATTAAAAGAGCGCCGCTTCCCCGTCATCTCTGGACGCTGGTTCCGAGAAAACTGGGTTCTAGGCGTGGGAACGCCGCCCGGCTACGCTTCTCAGCGACAGCATGGCGCCTACTGATGGCGGTCATAACAGGAGGTAGCCATTCTCGTCGATACGGGGCGAACCGGCGGGCCATTGAAAGTCGAGGAGAGGGGCCTGGGACAACATCACGGCAACATTATTCGCTGCCTCGGGGATCGTTCGAACGCCCGCCGAGGTCAAGACGCCATTAAGGCATGAGCTAAGGCTCCTTTACGTAATTGTTCGCACACGTGCTGTAACATATGGCCTCTTTAAGGGTTGTAAATATGTAAGCTTGTATTAGCATAAGCGCACGTAAACGCGCAAATAATCAGTCCGCAATGACCGATATGAATTCTGGAAACATCGATAAAGTCACTTCATATCAACTGCGGCCGCCAACCAGATATCATGTCGCGTAAACGAGTGTGTGGTCGCTGGTTCTTAGTCCACGACAACCGCAAGCATGTACTTGAGCGGTATAACCATTTGAAGAGTTTCACGCCGAAACAAGATTACATGTAATGCCATAGTAACGATAATGGGATGAACTTTCATCGCCTGGGGAGTTTTACCGTGCACCTAAATACTTTTAAGTGGCCGCGTGTTCGTTTGTTGGGCGCCACAACACGGCTCCCGGGCACTTAAAAAAATGTGACATCAATGCTTATGAGCTACCTACCTCAGCTGGGTATGCAAAGTGAAAGAAGAGAAGTGACTTCGCGTGTCATGCTTTCGTTATACTTCAAGGCATTGGTGATGGTGAGACCTAACGCAATATATTTGTAATATCTTTGTTTACTAAAGCGTGCAGTAGTTCTTGGTGCGTCTTTGGGTGTGTTGCATCCCCCAGTTTATAATCTTACAATATGCCACAGAAAACTGCTGCACATACAGGTACGCCATTCATTATCGCCTCTCTTCGCTGCAGCCAGCCGACAACTGGTGGCGGTCCAGAAGACCTGCCACCTCTGGACGAATTTGAGGCCCGCGTGGCGATGGACCCGGAAGTGATTTCCGGAATCTCTGGCGGCCTGAATGTAGGTGCCCCGAGTGCAGGTATGAATGCAAACAGGTGTGCCTGTATGTACAACTAGACAGCGCATCTGCACGGCGGTCTCAGTAATGCGGAGATGAACGTATGTTGTTATAGCTAAAATTGAAGTAATTATGGTTCTTTTATACTCCTAACCTTCTCGCAGAGGCTAGTGTTGAAAAATGTGTAAAAACAAGTCAAGAAAGTTCTAACGTGCCCAAACTTTAAGGCAGTTGCAGCAAGAATCCAAGTAGCTATTGTACGAGAAAATTTTGCAAAGAAATTACGCATGCAAAAGAGCAGTAGATAAATTGCATACAAAAAATAGTGAAAAGAACACTGAAACTAGGTGCAACAGCGTGTGTATTCGTAAAAGAAAGCCAATCATGGGCGCCCATGGATTTTGCCTTCCAGGATGGAAACACTCGTTGCATCGCAGTGGAGGGAGGTGACATAGCAGTGATGCTGCTAGGGTGTGCTATAAGTACAAGTGCGGCATGAGGGGGGCATATGACCATTTTGCAGCCCCCCCCCCTCTCCCCCTGCAGACGCCCACGCAACATATATGCAATATTAAGAATACTAAATGTGCACTCCAGCCCCGCCGCGGTGGTTTAGTGGCTAAGGTACTCGGCTGCTGACCCGCAGGTCGTGGGTTCAAATCCCGGCTGCGGCGGCTGCATTTCCGATGGAGGCGGAAATGTTGTAGGCCCGTGTGCTCAGATTTGAGTGCACGTTAATAACCCCAGGTGGTCGAAATTTCCAGAGCCCTCCACTACGGCGTCTCTCATAATCATATGGTGTTTTTGGGACGTTAAACCCCACATATCAATCATCTATTAAATGTGCACTCCAACAAAAACATGGAAAAAAAAGCGATGAGAACAATTTCATAGCAATGCAGACGATCACTGACAAGAACGAAAAAAGGGTAAAAACAGATATCAATCATGAACATTGGATTTATGATGATATTATGAAGAGAACCGCAAACCACTGCATCATTATGAGCCACGCTGCAGCAGAAAGATAGGTAAATTTCTATCACCTGCAATTTTTCACTGTTAGTGGATGCCACACATTACACAGATATCAATAAGCTTCCACCATTATACAATTGTCGAGGACAGGATCGAAACCGCGACTGTTGTGTCAGCAACCAAGCAATAAAATTCCTTATTCAGAGAAGTAGCCGGAGAGAACATAAAATTTCATTTCCTTCTTGTTGGTATGAAAGGCTGATGGACATTAATCTCACAGTTGCATATGGCTTGACCCTTGGAAGAAACTATCCTGCAGATGTTACACGTTCAGAAGCACTTTAACTTTTATTTTTGTGTTTTGAAGAAACAACAGAGCACATATACCTTTGGCAAGGGTAAGCAAGTCGACTGCGCAGGGTGCCTGAAAGTATTGTAATCTAGTACACTAGGTGAAGACACCCTTGACAAAAACTAATGACGAGTACAGGGGAAAGAGACCTTGTTTAGTGAAACTATACAATTATGAAGCCTTTTCGTGTGCAACACTTCTGTTTGCTCTTGCATGAAAACTAATTTTGCATACTGTGCTTGTGCACGAGTTGACCCTAATTCAATGATGTACTTATGTTCTCTTGTTAGATGAACAGCCAGACAATCCCTTCATTGCAGAACTGTCAATACCAGGGTGAGAATAACTGTTACAAGACTGCTTGAAATACCAAGTATTATAAAAATGATGTGCCAATTTTTCAGACCCAGCCAAATGGCATATGAAGAACTCGGGGAAGGTTAGTGGCCCATTTGTCAATATTTGCTGGTTTCGCTTGTGAAAATATTTGTATCAGCACTGTAGGTAACCGTGTGTTTGCACCTAAAACTGAATATTGTGAGCAAAAAACACACAATAAAGCAGCAGTGTATTGCAAGCATACTTCTCATTGCAAGTATTGGAAGCATATTTAGTCATTCATGTGATAGAAGGCATAAGTAAATGCACAGAAACTATAGTACTAACAAAGTGATACACAACTATAGCAAAAGCAATGATAAATCCTAACATTAAAGAGATTTTTTTACATGTTTGTATGTCAACCACAGCGACATTATTATTTATTTGGCATGGTTGAATAACTTTAAGAAGGTAAGGAGTGAGGGTCCACATTTTATGCAATATCTATAAAACATTGCAAAAATTTATACACAATTACTCTGCGAGATCAAAAAAACGCCTGTATGCACTGAACCATTTTTTCATCAAGTTCAACAATAAAAGGTAGACCACTTACGATTGGTGATGTGTGCAGATATGAATGTTGGATGCTTCTCGATGAGTTGCACTGTTCAGTGTGCCTTACTTTTGGTTTAAATAAAGGAAAAGACTAAGTGAAGAGTTGCACCAATTAAATATCATACAACGCCACTGCAGGCCACCTTTCACAATCACTTGTCAGGGCAGCAGCTTATCTTGTGGCTGGCACACAGGTGCAGGTTGCGGTGTTGCAGCTTAAGGTTTATGTAAAGTAGGAATTGCTGATGGTCTGGTGAATTTATGCACAACATTGTATCTTTCAGGCTTTCAAGCAGTAATGTTGCATAAATGGAAATAGCTTTACAAAAATAATGGTGCACAATAAAAGTAATACTAACTAAAGCAATCGAAATGGCCAATTAATATACTTAACCTAGGTAAATATTTTTACATATTAAAAATACCGCATATGTAGCAGGGAGAGGTACACAACTTTCATGAAGATTTTTTCACACACCCCCGTTGCAGCTTTCCGCACAAACGAAAATACACTTTTCCGAACATCCGTCCTACAAGATTTCCTATGTATTGATCTAACGTTACATTGTTTGTCATTGCTGAAAACAAAGGCTAAAAATGATGCCCCCCCCCCACAAGCAGCAGCCTACTGAAAATCAAATATATGAGATTTAAACAACTCGTTTTTTACTGAATGTTGACTACATTGCATTTTATACTGCAGGCACCTGTGACGCCGTCAGAAATGTTCCGTCTAGTGCCGGGTAAGCCTCAAATAATTCAAAATGTGGTACTCTGTATATCGAGTTTTTTTCTGCATCTGTACAGGTCAATCCAGCAAGTCGGAGACAGTGCAACTGGTAAGCACACAGAACCATGTATTTTTATTTCCTTTATAAAACACACAAAGTAATGCAACCAAAAGTTCTTAGAAAAGTTGCTTATTCAGATTGACAACATATTTATTTATTTATTTATTTAAAATTCCTTACAGGCCCTTTACAGGGCATTGAGTAAGGGGGGTAATTGGTGAAGTTTTACAGATCACACAAAATTAATTCACGCGTTACAAAGCGTATCAGCACAATGAAAATATGACGCATATGAAAATATGTGACCCTACCCGTATCTGTTTACACATACAATAATAAAGAGTAGTAGAAAACATATGTACAGGTGCATGCAGTCTTGAGCAAAAGTTTGGAGAAATGCTGTCTTTTCTATCCTTGAGACATGTACATGCTTGTTGCAATCAACCCATCTGCATGTGGTGCCCATACCTCACTATTCCGTGAAAGCATGTACACTACGGTCTGTTTGAAAAAGAACGCAACAAAGATCCCAGTTCATATTTCCGGCCTTTTAAAAGCAAAAAACAATGCTCATACATAGCACTAGGCTGTCAAAAGTAGTTAAAAATCACAATCACTGATAATACAATGCAAATCTAAGCCCGATGCTCGTGAGAGAATGTGAAACCCCGACACATAAAGCACGCAAGCGTTCCCTTTAACAGTGGACCGTCTGTCCGTTGTATGAGCAGATAAGCTAGCACAAGTCTTTTGATTTTACAGTGTGCACACTTTTGTTTGCAACTTCAAAGAGTAAAACGAACCATCCAGTCATCATGCACATAATTTATACATACAGTTAAAGTAACTTTTGGGCACCATGAAAGATGCTGAAGAAATTTAACATGTGCAGGAATGCAAATCTGGCATTGCTGCGGTGGTCTAGTGACGAAGGTACTCATCTGCTGACCTGCAAGTCGCGTGATCGAATCCCGGCAGCGGCAGCTACATTTTCAATACAAGTAAAAATGCTGTAAGCCCGAGTGTGAAGATTGGGCGCACGTTAAAGAACTCCAGGTGGTCGAAATTTCCGGAGCCCTCCACTACGACGTTTCTCATAATCATATCGTGGTTTTGGGACATTAAATCCCACATATCTATCAGGAATACAAATCTGAGAAAAAATGAGACAATTTTGTAAATTTTAGAGCGACTGAAAAAAGGTGAAAGCAGCAGTTCACCTGATAAAAAGACACAGAAGCACATCAGTGATATTTGCAAACACTTTTTTGGATAGTTGGAATGAATGCAGCACGCAGTCTAAGCTTGCACACGTTGGCCTGGCAAACTCTAAAGTAGGGCAGCTCCAGATGGAGGTCCAGTGAACGAAGAACACAGACAACCGTACTGTTTGCTGCATTCTTTATATGTGCTGCAATAACTTTTTAAAAATCGCCATTTTTCACTAGTTGAGGCATAGTACTTTGATGACCTGTTGATATAGAAAAGTGCAGATAACTTTAAACATAAATGTGTAATGCTTCGAAGCAATAAATTGCATTACCTTGAGAGCAAAAAAAGCCATACCTTCTGCAAATCCGCAAACACTTTCTTGGAAAATCCATTGTGTGGAGGGCCACATAGACTGTCATGCTTCATTGTTAGGGCACAACACCGTCCGTTATGCACGACCATTGTGTTAAAAAGAAGCAAGGAATCTTCACGTTTCACTAGGTAGATTTCACTAGGCAGATTCGACTGCAGTAGATGCCATTTGAACCATATTTGGTACTCCTAAAGGTATCAACCATGCATTTAGTGACCGCGAAATGGCATATGACCTTTGTGCAACATTAGGTATAAGTCATGTTATGTCATTTTAAAATTTAAATGATCCACAGCAACGCAGGAGCAGCACTCCACGGAGGCGACAGCAACCACGCAGCTGCACAAGTGAAAAACTATTTACATAGTGAGGAGGTTTAGTGGGATGAACAGTACATGAAAATACATAGTTTGTACATCGAGGTCCATTTTAAGAGAAGACTGACAAGCAGTGGCATAACATTACATAGGAGAAAAAGCATAGAAATGTGCATATAAGGTGGAGTAAGATTCTTATATCACTCTTGGACCCAGTCCAGAGTTTACACAAGGTCATTATTGTTGTGCTTCTGTTTTCCTTGGCAACCAAAACAAAACAAAAAAATGACACTCTGCTGGCTTAGCAGTTACTGGGTTGCAGCACCGAGCGTTAAAGTTTTGACTGCTGACCACGACAACTACTCTGGGGCGCTAAACGCAAGGCTACTCGGGAACATTGCTTTCAAAATGCAATTAACGATACACATTTCCATCTTCAAGGAAAAGGATCTACAGCAGGGCATACTGCACAAAGCTTGAAGTGCATATACAACAGTAGTGAGTAGTAAGTCCTCCAGCTATTTCAATATACGTATCAATCTGAGTAGTACACTGAACGACCCGGCCTGATCAATAATAGTCGTTGTTAATCTGTCAACTTTGTCTCCCTTGGAAAATCGGTGGCTAGAGTAGGTGGCTGCTTATCCCAAGGTCGCGGGTGCTATCCCAGCCGCGGCTGTCTCATTTCAATGGAGGCGAAATGGTGAGGGTCTGTGTACTGTGCGATGTCCGTGCACGTTGAAAAACACGAGATGATCCTCCATTAGGGTGTCTCAGGTGGTCACATCGTTGTTTTGGGGACGTAAAATCCCACATATTTATCTGTCAACTTTGCTGGAGCCACAAAGCACCTGGCGATGAAGTGCCAGATGTAGTGCCAATACTGGAACGTGTAAAAAGTACAAATAGTAATTAGGGCAGTTGCATGTATGAAAGTGCACAGGTGATACAATTATGTGATAACAACTTTTAGATGCGGAAGCATCTTATACTCGCGCCTTGTAGTGCGCCGTCCGCACCGCTTCTCGAACATTCGACAGCTGACGCACGCGCATGCGCCGTCGCGCCGTCGCCCACCATCTGTGCCGCGCGCGCTTCTCCTTCGAGAACATTCGACAGCTGACAGCGCATGCGCCGTCGCCATCTGTGCCGCGCGCGCGCTTCTCCTTCGAGAACATTCGACAGCTGACAGCGCATACGCCGTCGCGCTGTATATATACTCAAGGTCGGCGCTCGCTTGCTCAGTTGCCGCTCGTCCGTTGGTTTGTACGGCGCGTCGACGTCCGAAGTCGCCGTGAAATGAATGCCAACGAATCCACAAACACAATGATCAACATCCCTTCGACCAGCGCCGCCCTTTCGCATACGTGTGTACGTGTTCACTCATTTAACACCCCCTCCTACAACCACGTTAACCAATTTAGCCATCGACCCAAGTAAGTCGCAATTTAACACCCCATTTCACAACCACGTTAACCAATGTAGCCATCGACCCAAGTAAGTCGCACTTTAACACCCCGTTAACCAATTATATGCTCCGCATCCTCCTCGGTGTTCCCCCGAGGGAAGCTGCGGGCAATTTTTTCTCTTCGATTTCCAGAAGAACAAGAACTCTTCAAGCACATAATCGAAAATCAAAAAAAAAAATTGTCAGAGCTCAAAAGTGCACTGCAAGGGCTCTGGAAAGAATTTTGCAGGTTAAACTGCACAAACACAGAATTCATTTTGAAGGAAACAGAGTGGTGCCAAATTACAGTGAAAACAATTACAATTTTTTAAATTGAGTGTTTTGGCTGTCTTTCGTAGCTGACCAAAAATGAGGTAACATTACCGAAACCAGCTCTGCATGGGCAGTGTTGTCATGTGAAATTGTAATGTGGCCGTACCATCTATGCCAGTGTTGTTTCTGTATTACACCTTTGCACTGTCATACATGTTGGAACACTTTTAAGGAATACAAGTCTGAAGCATTTATCAGCACTGTCTCGTTGGTAAACAGACATAATCTGAGCAGGTGCAAGCACCTTTCTTCAATTTCTCATCAAGATCATAAACTTGATTCTAGCAAATTAGGTGCACACAGAAAAAGCAAATTCTTATATTGCAATAAAATGCTTTAATTACCTGCTTTAATACAAGCAACAATCAATCTTTATTTGTCAGGCTTTCTCAGTATGCTTTTGAACTAACGACTGTTCTCCATGCCCACATGAACAGGTTTAAGAAATGTCCTAACATATTCATTATTTTTGCAAAGACTTGTCCAAGTCCAAATCTATTTATGTTATAGATATGTAGCATAAGAAACAAACACGCTATGTAGAACAGGCAAACTAACTAAAAAATTAGAAAAACACTATTGCAGACTGGGGCAGTAAAACTAGCCCAGACTTGCCACATAAAACTGTGGAAACTACATCTATTTTTTTACATTTAAATCACTAAATACAACAGTCTTTCGCCAAAATGTAAATGTCTGCTGCATAGCCAAATCGAAATTTTCACTCCCGAGACTGAAGCCAAAATTCTTGAGTTTGGCAATCTTGTTATGCATAACAATGTAGTTCTAAGCTGTATTTCTCTTTCTTCATGTGTCTTGCACGACTTTCTTACTATCGTTCAAGTGACTAAACATTGCTATCATAACAATTAGTGCTCGAACTTTCATTTACTGCTGTGAAACAAACTCAGGCCCATTTCGCAAAAATTTTTTTTATTAATTATGAACCTACAGATGCTGTCCATACCCAGGACTTAAAAACGATACAAGCAGTTCATAAAATATCCTAGAAGGATTGATTGGAGGGTAAAAGTTGGTACAAATTTTTAAGGAGAGCACTAACAACCAGTAGGCACGAGGAAAAGCCAGCACCAGAAGTGCACACCTACAACTGTTAGTGAGTGCTGGTGTTATCTTGTCTTTGCCTTATGAACACTAGTCTTTCAGTTGTCACCCGAAGTATTGAATATTTGATATCTAATCTCAATGAATCTCAAGCAGAGTGAATGCAGATTGTTTTGAATTGTGTTAGCTTGCAATTAATTATCTTTTAAATTCACATTCAGCTAAGGGTAATATGCGAGATCAGCCCCCACGCAACAAACAGTTCTCAACAAGTGTCAACAAGGCATTCAAAGCATTTACCCCTGTGTGTGTGTGTGTGCATGTGTGTTTGTGAGTGAGTGAGTGAGTGAGTGAGTGAGTGAGACAGACAGAAAGAGAGGAGTGCTTAACTGACATTACGAACCTGTAGTCTTCATATTTGTGCTACTATCTGACACTGACCTTTACATTTTATTAGGCCACTGCATCATTCTCTGTATAAAGTCAATTACTCTAAGGAAAGAGCAAAATTGAACATTCGGAGCTCAACGCACACTTCCACTGCCATGTTTTGGAAACATATAATGAAATACCAGTGCCTGCATCACCACTCTTAAACTAATCTAGGGGCGAATAGTAGCCAAGAAGGAGGCAATTAGGCCACAAAATTTTTTGTGCCTCTACAGGCCTATAAAGGTACCCAATATGCACAATGTAGCTACACCTGGTAGCTCGTCTAACAGCAAATTGAAAAACAGTATCTTAATATATTACTCTCAAGCCCTTTTGGATGCGACAGCCCCATATTGTCGAGGTACTAATTGCACGTCTGCTTTCCATATATGACTAGTAGAATGACGAGGTTTAACACAGCTTATCCCTTTAATTCAGCAATGCAGTGCAGAAGGAAAGAAGCAGGAAGGAATGTCTTTCACGGTTTCCTTTCCTTACCGACTGTAAACAGCATGGACAAAGTGACGAGACAGAAGTCAGCATCAGCAAGTGTGGATCAAGTGCCTGGCAAAGCAATAGTTCATAATTCGGCATAGCAAACTATTGTGACCATGTTACCTTTTCCAGCCTACGTTACGGCAATAATTGCTACTTGGAAAATGAAGACAAATTGAAGAGGTAAAGTTTTTTAATACACATATTGTACATTATAGAAAAAGTTTAGCTGCCATACCATCTGCTCAGCCAATGAACGCGTGGCCCGAATAACCTGGCGATGCACAGCAATCCCAGCTACTGTGTCTTCTTGCAGACGTGGTAGTTCAGGGTCATCCCCTCCCTCGTCCAAGAAAGGGTCATCTAAAGAGGAAACGCAAACACACATATTATATCTATCTATCTATTCATCTATCTATCTATCTATCTATCTATCTATCTATCTATCTATCTATCTCAATAAGGAGCATGAAAAAGGGAACTTATTTCCATAGAGAAACACATTCAACAAATCGAAAAATGACAAAAGAAATCTGTGAAAGTGAGGTGACAACTCTAAGTACGACAAAACAGAATTAGTGATTAATGCAGCTCAGCTAAAACATTATTTCAGAGGCAGGCTTTTGGTAGCATTCTTGGTGAGAGAAAGTAGATAGACCCCACATGCGAAATAATAAAATGCTGCCTCATGAACCATAATGGGAAAGTTTGCCAAATATAGGTGATTATATTTGGCAATTATATTAGCCTCATTTCTCACAGCAGCTGCACAGATGCTCTGAATTTACTCAATGCTAGATCACCTACTTGCCACTAGTAGCTGAGAAAACTTTTTCATGTACACTTGAGCACACCATTTGAGTGCCAATTCAAAGATACTGAAAGCTAGAGAAATTCTGAGTGCACGAAAAGGAGCATTCGTTATACCCACAGCTTTTTTGCACAGTGAAATTACATTGTTGTCCTGAGTAGTGTGGCAGGGTCAATGATATGCAATGCTTCCAATCATTTACCTTGTGCACAACACTAAGCAAACAAAAAAAGCAACTTGATAGCTAAATTGGCAAGTACATATCTTACTTCCACCTAACAATACATGTGCTATGATAAAAGCTCACTTTGGTGAAGTAGGAGGGGAAGCTTTCAACAACAATGCCCTGAAAAAGTTTCCGAACTACCGCTTGGCTCAATCTTTGTGAGACTGATTCAAGGAAGTGTAACAGGAAGTTAGAGATGTTAAATATTTTACAGCACAACCGCCCACACTATGAATTCTACATGCACAAGCTGAGGCAGACCATGATGTTCGTTGTGGTCTGTATTTATGGTTATTTTTACACATGTGCTTGCACTCACTGGTCTGCTTAAGGCGTGTTTGCACTACAGCGACCCGACGCTGACACGACCCCGACGCAGACGATCGGCTGAGCTACCCACCAACAATGGCACCTGACAATCTGGTCGCACTAAGCCGAAAACAACGACGCTTCGAAAGACAGCCTGTTGTCGTCGTGTAATATGATGGCAGACCAAAAACACCAGCAAAACGTATTAGCAGACTCGTCACCCGCAGATTGTCAGAAGATCGATTGTCGAGAGAAAACTTGCCTTTGTCGTTCAATCTAAGAACTAAGAGAGAGATCTTAGGCAGAGGTAAAAGGCCTCGCACACTACTTAAAGGTGTTCTCCAACACTATTGAACAAGCTATGTTTTATTTGTGGTTTGCAGAAAACGATAGGTGGAAATAATTTTAGCATAGGTCAAAGTGCCAATATCAGTTGATTTAGTATTTTAGTTACGCAATGAACTACACAACGCTGCCGACCTTATCGCCACGTAGCGGCGCTCACCTAAACTTTGCGGGCGGAAATGACACTAAAAGGTTGCTGCCATATGATTGTATAAATGTAACGCTAGAAGCGATCGTGGTGTAGGATCAAAGTGAGGTTACTAAACTGATTTTTCTTCTCTGTGCTTCTTCATCAAACCCTGAACAGACGCAACCACAATAAAAACATCACGGTGACTACAAAGCATGACAGAGATGCTGGCTGCCATTTCGCCACTGGATTTTAAGCTTGCGCGGGTCAGGTGTCCATACGAAGCACCTCTTTTTCTTTCTTCCCTCTTCTTGCTTTCTTGAGTATACGAGCTATCTGTTTCTGCACATGCACTGTAGAAGAGGTGCAGTGCACCATTGTTTGTTGGGCGGCTCATCTAACAGCACGTGAAGGCTCTATAGTACTTCACTGTTCTGGTTCAACAAATGCCTTTCTCAGTATAAGAGAAAGTGACTTGGGATATTGTAAATAACAGCAGAAAATGCCTCGCTTCGACACATTAGCTCTCACTCACGCTCTGGCAAGCCATGCGTCAGGCAAGACATCAAGTATGGTAGCAACAAGGTCAACATTACTTTGCAAAAGAAAAAAGAAACAAGCAACAGTGGGGTGCGAGGTTCCCCTGAGTAGGCGCTTCCAGCTTATTTAGTTGGGATAGCCCTCCGAAGACACGGGCAAGTGAAATGCGGTCAAGTGACCCTGTGAAAATCGAGTTGAGGGTCCACACTCTGGTTTTTGTATTTTGAATTTTCTAATTCAAATAACTTACTGCATTAGTGTGTACTTCAGTGTACACAACACACGTATAAAACATAGGGGGTTGAATAGTGTTGGAGGGCTCCTTCAATGGTCAGCCTGTGCACTCCACAAAGGTCATTCCTTCGCTTTGTCTTTATCTGTCCCGACACCCTGGCCCCTCACCCCAAAAGCGACAATGGCAACGCCCGGAGGATGGCTGAAAATGAGAAGCAGCTGCAAATTTTTTGTGCAAATTTAGTAAGTGTCACTGTGTGTGCCACCCAGTGTGACTCCAATTGAGAATTGGCCGACTAAAGGCTGTGGGCATGACAAGGCGCGAACAGAGCCTCCATGAGACCCTAGGCAGACTGTTTGTGTCGTTGCAGTGTACATCGGCCGATGACTAGACAAAAAACGCTCCCAAAGACAATCAGCCGACCGAAATAAGTGTCGAGTTCCTCTATTGTAGACACGCCTTTACACATACAACTTATACTATTACGGTGTCCACACTTACACCTGAATTTCCAGTGACAATTTACTGCTCCAAGTATGAATGTTCTGGAAAATGATAGCAGTGCAGAAAATAAATGTTCTATGTTTTGCTCACCCCATATTTAAAGAAGGAAATCATTTTAGACAGCACAGCATGGATGTTTTTTTTGTCATTTGCAAAGCAAGGCAGCAAGGATCTTTAAGCATTATAGTTGCAAATAATAATACATGAAATGACATTTGCTAAACGAGAATGCTGCATGAATGTTCAGCTTGCAGCCAACCAGTGTTTCAGACTTGACCGTTGAATAAGTACACACAGCCAAGCGAAAGTTTTTCTCTTGTTACCCACACTAGTGCACTCATACGAATCTTATAATTCGAGTACAAAATTTTACTTGCGTATTGCTCACAGAGCAGATTGGTATAAGGAGTGTTTGCGAAAGACCATACAACTATTTGCAAAAGACTGCTAGCTACAAAATTTGTACAGGTATGGATGACTAACGACTTTCAAGCGTTTGTTTCATTACCGGAACATATAAAAAATGGCAGAAAGGAGACGATAGAAGCTTTTAATGAAAAAAATCTGTAAATTAGGCTTCTGTCAATCCTAATATTTCACAAGTTCACTCCTCTTCTTCAAGGATAGAACAGAACTTCGAGGAAGACAAGTTTATTGGTCGGCTCGACACAATTCCTGTTAAAAGATTTTTTACATAACTGCAACACATGTTTCTTGTGAAGCAAAACCTTGCACATCGTATTCTAACTAGTGTCTTAATATCAGGCTTTAAGGTGCTCCAGAAGCTTTATGCCAAAAAAACGAGCATCTTTTCTGCGCATACTTTAATGATGCATTTACTAATGAAACCTTCACAGACTATGTTATGGCAGTAATTGTTAGCATAGATTCAGCACACTGACACCATTTTGCTTAGCCTAATAAACATTACAAAGATTTCTCCATTACAAAAGCTCTCAAGCTGCAAAATTTTAGCAAAGCTATGAAATTGTGGAGCTCACAGTGGTGTGCCTGAGTTCGGTGAAAAATCACAATGCTTTAAAGAGGAAACAGTATATGGAAAATAATCTGCTCATAGGAACATGTTTCCGTGAAAATAGGGAACTGTCACATCTGGTAATTTTGCCTTTTTATAAATCTGATATAATATAATAATAATCTAATCATAACAATATTTAATGTTTTAGATCTCAATACAGATATATCAACATGCGATATATCATAGTGCATCGCTCAAGATAAATCGACCATCCAGCACTCATTTAAGATGCATCAACTGTACACGGTCTTCTACTATGTAGCTCTCAATGCAGTGTGACTACCAGGACAGGAAAAATGTGTGAAGTTCCCTCCCTCTTGGAGCAACATTGACGTACTGACAAGGGCAAAGAAACTTGTATAAAAAAAGCAATGATACATGGAACGCCTGTTCATGTGCTACGCACTTTAGCAACCACACTCTCGTTTGAATTTACTATGCATGTACAGCACAACCATTCTTCTCTAAACCCTCACTAATATCTTATGGTACTATTACTTGCAGCATATGTTTTTACGAGTACAGGTACGTAAAAACTTCAAAACATTTACACAGAGGAACTGGCAAACCATGTCCAGTGGTTTGAGCAAGCTCGATGTTTTCTGAAAGAACCAAGCTGTGAAGTAGGAGCTGACCATGCTAGCAGTGAACTTTTCATTATGATGAATTAAACATCTACTTCTGCGCATCTTTGAAGATTGAGCAAGATCACTTTCTCGAACAGCACGGCAGTTGGCAATTGCTAGAGCAGCTATTGTCTCAATACTTCTTCTACCCAAGCAGTTGTTCTGCAAAACATGTTAATAAAGCTACTACAGCTACAGCAAACACTTACCATCAGTAAAGTTGAAGTCAATGCCACGTCGGACACACATGTTGTGCAGCATGGCGCATGACACCCCTATTTTGGTGCACATCAGCGGACTGTACTGTAGAGCACCCCCGGACTGGTGCAGGCACCTGAAGTGTCCTTTGAGAACCCCGAAGGTCCTCTTAATGACTTGCCTCATCCGAGTGTGGGCCGAGTTGTACTGCTCCTTGGCAGGGCCAACCAGAGACCTTACAGGGGTGAGCAGCCATGGCTCTAAGGCATACCCAGAGCCACCTTAACAGAGGAACAAGGGTGTACTCATGTCACAGGTGATATGCCGAAATGAACAAAAACCTTAAGATATCACATATAGCCTGAAAACATGTACGGTGCGAAAATGCCAAAGGAAATAGTTCGCAGAATTATGGAACACAGGCAAATTGCATATATATATATATATATATATATATATATATATATATATATATATATATATATATATATATACTTGCAGAAGAATAACTTCGGTTGCCGCAAGGTTACAAGTATGAAAGTAGATGCGCTTTCACAGAACTGTTTATTCAGCCAACGTTTCGACGCGTCAAAATGCCGGCTGAATATATAGTTGTTATATGAAAGCGCCTCGACTTTCATACTTGTATACATATCACACTTGTATACTATACATATATATATATATATATATATATATATATATATATATATATAAATACTTGCAGAAGAATAACTTCGGTTGCCGCAAGGTTACAAGTATGAAAGTAGATGCGCTTTCACAGAACTGTTTATTCAGCCAACGTTTCGACGCGTCAAAATGCCGGCTGAATATATAGTTGTTATATGAAAGCGCCTCGACTTTCATACTTGTATACATATCACACTTCTATACTATACATATATATATATATATATAGAGAGAGAGAGAGAGAGAGAGAGAGAAACGCTTGCAAGCACTGCGAAGGACAACAGGAACCGTAAAGTCTCAACAACTAAAGCTTGCCATTCCTGTTCATATTAAATGAAACTGGAGCAATCACTGCATAAACATTTGTCCTTGTCTCGTATACTTGATAACGAGAGTACAATTAACACCCTTGTGTGAGAACACTGCAAACAGCTGCTATTAAAACACATTTAAAAAAATTCAGGAGGCGAGCACAGAAAATGCTTTCCTGGTTTTCGCAAGTATAACTTTCAAGAGAAATTACATAGTAACCAGCCGACGGGCAATTGCCGTCTCTGAAAGCACCTTCGAAGGTCAAAGTCGGCCCAGATGAAGCTGTCGTGGGTGCTGCAGGGCCATTTCGATGTCAGCTGGCTAATGGCACCCTCAGCATCGCAGATGGCTTGTACATTGATTTTGTGCAGGCCTTTTCGGTTCCTGTACAAGTGTTCCTGGTCCTTAGGAGGCTTGATTTGCACATGAGTGCCATCAATGCATCTCAGGACCTTGGGGAACCGAGCTATCTGCGAAATGGCTGAAAAAAACATGAATGAACAGCAATTGAAAGTGCTGCTAAGACATATTAGCCAGTAAGATAATAACATAATTTCGTCAAGGCAACATAAGACATTTGAGCACCTTGAAACACTGTGAAATACCCCCCAAGCTCTGCATGTCAGTATATTTCGTAAAGAAGTGAGCTGAGACTTTTCACAAATGATTAAGTTTTCAAGATGGCGAGCAAGGCAGTGTATGATAAAGAAAAATTGTTCTGCATAACCGTACATTCTCGCGACATATTGGTGCTGCCACGGAAACAACGTTGCGTGCAACTAGTGACCTGAAATCAAAATAATTTGTAAAAACAACTTGAGTCCAGGAATGTTAACTACATAAATTACTTTCCCCAAGACTGTGACACTTCTTAGTGAACAGAAAGGTTCCAATTAAACTGGGAAAACCTTGCTTACGGCAAACAACAAAAAATTGCTCAACAATGTAAGCTGTAGAAACTTCTCCCTCGTGTAGCAGGATATTCTGCAAATTATTACTGGTACCAAGATGCGTGGTAGCCTAGTAGTAGCTCTCAAGAGATTTGCACTGGTTAACATTAAATCTGCCACAAAAACAAAACACTGTAGTCGTTATGACACGTCCTGCAACAGCATTAGTTGACAAAGTTCAACTCACCGATGGCCGAAGCATTAGCAGCCCTCAGTGTCGCCGGGAAGCGTATGTGCTCCGCAGTCGGCGAGCACAGGGCGTCACTTGTGCCATAGAAATTCCCACAATACTTACTAGAGGGAACTCTGGCGCTAGATGGGAGCTGCAACGCACGGCGCTTCAACGAACATGGGTATGATGGGTAGTACACACATTTGTCTAATCTTGGTACTTCTGGCCTGCCTTTGGCTCCGTGTGTGTTTTTGTGGCTTGGAGCTGTTTTCTTACGAAACAAGTATTAGCAAATGTTCAGCGGTTGCACTTCACCATTTTATTTTTTAAGACTTCCTTACCAAATTGGCTCACGAAGTTCAAAAGGGCTCAATCTTTCTTTCAAAACCAAACCAAAACACAACAATAAACGGAGCCGCAAGTACGATTCGCCGCCCGCAAGTACGAAGACTAGGCAAATGTGTGTACTACTACTACCCACCGTTCTCATGGTCGCTGAAAGATCGCAGCGCCAGAGTGCCGTCTAGTTAATTTTGAGAAACTCTATGGTACAGTGTATCTATGGCTTGTGCCACAATGCGCGACGCACTCGATTGGCTCACGCCAACGCTACCGTAGACTGCCGCTTGCGTAAAAGCGCAAAGCGAGCAGCACTTGCACATCCACCGGTAAGGCGCGAGACCACGCCGTAGGCCGCTGCTGTCGAAGCTGTAGTGTCGTACAACGGTACAAAGGGTCCGAATATGTTCCCTCGGGAACCTGTAGTAACGCAGGGGCTGGTCTGGAACATCGTGCGAGGCTAGGCGCCGGTGGAAGGTGCGCTCTCTCCGGAGGGAAGGTTGCCGATGACGAGCAATGTCTGCCAGGACGTACTCCATGGTTCGGATAGCATAGGTCAAGCGTATCAGCTGCCGATGCACCCATATTTATAGCAGAACGCATAGGTTTGTGACTTCCGGTTCTGTCCATCGCGATGCTGAGATTACCATAGCAACCAGAGAAGCAAAGAGCTGACACAAAAAGCTACGTCGAATCCTTGTACTTCGCATAAAGCATCTCGGCAACTTTGTAGCAATATAAACCTGCAATCGCTAGTCTGAAGACAGGCAGCCGTAAACACTGTTGCGCTATTGACCTGCTGTCACACAGCCTCCGCACAGGCCTTGGATGTGTTAGTACAGAACCAGCGTTCCACTGAGCTTCGCTGCTCTATCAAAAAAAGTGCATTCTTCGAGTACAAGTAATAAAAATAATAATAGGGGCGCAATGCTGAAGCCGGAATCAAAAAACAGCGTCGCTTAAGAGTTACAGAAATTTTTCATGATCAGTCAAAGAACTTGCCCAAGCGATTCCGATGCCAGATATCACACTGCACCTGAACAAAGTACTCGGGAAGGCGATGTGTACTTGCGCCCAGCGGTCTTCAAACACACCTTGAAGGCTCCGTAAAGAAGTCGGCTACGACTATGCACTCCAAAAACACGCCAAAGCAGGCGTTTCACGTTCAACCGCTCACCGAGAGATACTGCCGTCGGTTTTCACACAACTTGGACGCCCCGAAGGCGCAACGGAATTCCCAACACAGCGATAAGCCACGGAGTCCACAATACAGCGAGAATAAAAGCGCATTGCTGAAACCGGAATCCAATAAACAGCCTCGCTTATGAGTTACAGCAACTCTTCAGGATAACTCAAGTTACGTGACCAAATGATTTCGATGCCAGATGAACAAATTACTCCGGAAGACGATGCGAACGAGCTGTCAGCCGTATTCGAACACACTTTGAAGCATCTTTGAAGGCCCCGTAAAGAAGTCGGCTACGACGAAGCGCTGGCGCCTTCTTCCTCACCACAAACACGTCGAGGCACACATTTCACCGTTCACCGAAAGACACTGCCGTCGGTTTTCGCACGGCCTGCACAATCCGGAAGGGCAACGGAATCCAGAGTACAGCGACTGGTGTCCGCGGGAATGACCCCCTGCAGTTGTTTAGGTCGCCATGTTGTTCTTAGAAACTGCGCAGCAGGGGTAGGCACTAAAATAACTTGGAAAAAGCACTTGGGCGATTTTCCGACAAAGACAAAATATGCTCTTATATGTGGGGGGGGGGGGGAAGATATGACGAACAGGACAGGAATGCCTGATGAAAGAAGCGTTTTGAAACGTCATAAAGTGGCCTGATGTTGAGAAAACCACTTGTCAACCAATCACAAGCTGCGCCTTTCAACTTAGCTGTCGTCCGCTTTGATGGGAGCACGCATGGGGGGTTTCGGCTGTTTCACCGTCGTCACGAAATGATTTCCAGGACAAGTGGTCTCTGATTCGCACAAAACACGTGTCGGCGTCTGGCACCACATTTTACAGATATTCTTACTCCAAGTTAAATGATTTTTTATTGCCGAAGGGACGAGCCTCCGCCAAGGTTTGCTCGAGAATTGTGAGGCTTCGCACATTTCCGGTGTCATTTGAAATTACTAAGGTGAATTTATCCTGACTGCTTGCCATTCTAACGCATCAGCTTCAGTTTTCAAAGAGTGAACGCGGAAAAGCTTCATTTGTTTGCAGTTTTATGCGTCATCCCGAACAACCCGGTTACGCCTTCATTTTCAGAGTACGCACCCCTTCCAGATCGTCCAAAAGTGCATCGACAGCTGTATTTCTCAGATCGTGTTCATTGGACAGTTATATCCAATCGAAGTATATGAAAGTGCAACCACAGAACAGGCTTTATGAATGGCTAACTATAAAAGTTCCTCTCACTCCGGTATCCAATAGCATCAAGGTGGTGTGCTCTTCTTAAACTCTTTGGCGGTAATCTCGACCAATCGGGCAGACATCACAAGTTGTACATTTTATTGGAAGATGTGGAACGCACCACAACAACATAACAAAACATTTTAACCATATACCGCGCTGCTTTCGAGTTCACCAACCATTCAAACCGCACTTTGGTTTTCATCGAACCACATGTCTTTGCTTGTATCATTATACGCCCCTGACTCCCCATAGAATTCTTTAATTACCGCGGTGCCAACCTTATAGGATAATTTTTATTGCCAATACTGTCCATTGCATCCGCGGGAAACAACAAATGAACTCAAAGCACCGGAATAAACCAAAACGCACCAGCAATCATCAGGCAGCCTTATATGGCCATCAATAAACTCATAATCAGCCACGGCAGCCATGTATTCCGCCACGGCTGCAATTTCTAAGCAGCCACACTGTTAGTAAGAGTGGTCCGGACCACTCTTAAGATTTTCTCGTAGCAAGGCTGTTTTTACGCAAAATTTTGCTACGTGGATCCACTTACTAGCACTCTTCGGTGACGTAAGCAAATATAGCAACTGCATCACCATCGCTGACATGTTCCCGGGCAGTCGCAGCGCGCTTTGTTGCAGTGGCCGATGTGACAACGATGGCCTTTTACGACGTTTTTTTTTCTCGTTTGGTGAATCGACTTACGCAACAAAATTGCTCTTGCGTGAACAGTTTTTTGTGAGTTTTGTGAATCGGGCCCATGTTCCCTGTACGGCAGATATCCCAAATTTTGCTGGTCACCGTGAGCCTTGGTCTGCTTGCATCATTTCCCTGACTACTTTTCCACTGACGACGTCATCGGGACAAGCCCTACAAAAGCCGCTTGCCTGGCGCTGGACACACACTTGGCAGCAGTAACGGAATATCGGCGCAACGCTTAAAAACTGTTCCCTGTACTGCAGGTTGGTGTACAGTTCATAACTGAATAATTTATGCGGTCGCAGCTGACTTTCTGTGTTGCTGTGTACCTCCTGTTCACTTGTTCACTTGTTTTTGCGTTATACATTGTTTCAACTGCTACTTTTCTTTATTTCGAAAGACATGACGAAGCCTACGAATGAAAGAGAAAGCCGATCCGAAATTCGGGGACTTCGTGCTGAAATGACACAGACAGTGTCAAGTTTATGAGCGACGAGTTCGAGGACATGAAAAAGCGCCTTAGGGAGGCCACAGAGGAAAGGGAAACCTTGAGGAGAGCTAATGAAGAGCTACGTGCTAAGTGCAAAGAGAATGATAACTTCATTCAGCCACTTCAGAAGAGAGTTGTTCAATCTGAGCAATACTCGCGCAGGTCAAACGTAGAAATTAAAGGGCTTATACAACAGGAAAACGAATGTGTTGCAGGACTCGTTGGAAAAATTGGTGATGTACTTTCTGAGCACATAGCACCTTCTGATATTGAATTTTGTCACCGTGTGCCCACCTGAGAAGCTGGAAAGTCTAAACTATTGTTCAGTTCAAGAGCGTACAGAAGGACACTGTCCTTGAGAAGGCGCGGAAACCCAGGATGCGAAATAACCAGGTTGAAATTCCTGATGATGCCAGAGTATTTGTTAATGAGCATCTATGCCCGGCATTGAAGCATCTTTTTTGATTTGCCTTGGCAAGAAGGCGTGAATATCAATGGCGCTTTGTCTGGACACGAAACGGAAAGGTAGTTGCGCGCAAAACTGAGGCTAGCAGTGTAATCCAGATTGCTTCGGAGGCTGACCTTCAAAAGATCGCGTAGAATACGGTATACGTAATCTTAAAGTCTTCATATTCCTTTTGACTGCACAATGTATCAGAATTTATCCTACCATCTGAAAATCCCTGCCTTCACACGGGAGA
The DNA here is from genome assembly GCA_013436015.1 of Rhipicephalus annulatus. NCBI lineage: Eukaryota > Metazoa > Arthropoda > Arachnida > Ixodida > Ixodidae > Rhipicephalus > Rhipicephalus annulatus. The sequence goes on along the minus strand of WOVY01000237.1, from coordinate 86,643 downwards.
AATATTTCTGCCCTTCATGTGACCTCGCGTTCACTCGCTCATAAGCAAGACATTCTAGCAATGTTTCTTGCCGAGATTACTTTTTCATTTGATGTGTTTATATTCACTGAAACATGGCGTCGATAACAGAGTAAAATGCTTATCATAGATGGGTATAGCCACTTCTTTGTTAATCGCGCAGGAAAACTGTGGTGGTGGCGTTGCACTGCATGTTAAGCGCGGACATACATTGCGATGTGCTTGAGGAATTCACCTGCACCACGCCCCATCATGAAGTGCTCAGCGTTAAATCGGACAACATTCTGTTTGTCGTGATTTACCGGCAACCTACTGGCAACGTGTCTAATTTCTTAGAATTCACTGAAAAACTTTTAGAGCAGGCTTCTTTCCACAAGTACAAAATTCTTCTTGGTGGCGACTTCAACATTAACATGCTCGATGATGGCACTTCGACCCGTGCAACTGTTAACCTTATGGATTCACTCTGTTTCTGTAGCAATATCAACACACCTACTCGTGTGACGGCATCTTGTCAATCGGCTCTCGATAATTTCATAGTTAACGCTGGTACACAGATTTATACAGCCGGGACCATCAGCTGATATCCGCGACCACTGTCCCATATACGTAGTATACTCATTTTATGTTAATGAAAAATGCTTGCCTGATACCACGTTCAGTAATAGATGTCTATCTAAGGAAAATATGCAACATTTTCGCACACTTGCGCAGCGCACAGACTGGTCCTCTTTATATAACAAAGAAGATGCTAGTGAGGCATACGGCGAATTCCTGTCAATTTTCACTCATCTTTACAATTTATCTTTTCCCCTAAAAAAAGTCAAAGTAAAGAAACGTGTTTTCCTTGGGTGCAGCCTCATACACGTTAACATGATAAGTAGGAAAAATAGGTTATTCAATAGAATTTTACGCACGCGTGAAGAAAGCGATATCGTTGCATTTAAGAAGTTACGAAATTCAATAAACAAATAACTGCGAAAGGCTAAAGCCCACTATTATGAAACCCTTTTTGCTTCGGTACAGAGGAAAAATCCAGAAAAAACGTGGAAAGTTATCAAGGATGCCACAAGACAAAAAAATGTGAAACAGCCTTTCCATGAAGTCACCCTAAACAATGAAAAGGTCACAGGCGTCGCTTTAACTGAACGCTTCAATACTCAATTCGTGAACATGATGACGTCATCGGATAGCGCGGTCACTGGCACAGCTGTTAACAGATATATGCATAACATTTTTTTCGAGCCGACTAATGACACTGAGATTTCTTGTACTTTTTTGGCCTAAAAACAGCAATGCTGTTAATGCAGGTGACATTCAAATCAGACCAATAAAATTTGTAATTGACGTCATCGCAATCCACCTTGCATTTGGGTTCAATCTTGTTCTCGAAACTGGCCATTTTCCAAGTGCTACTGAAGAAAGCCAGGGTCTCAGTGATTTTTAAAGGTGGTCATCGAATTGGCTTAGGGAACTATAGGCCTATTTCTATTCTGTCCACCTTCTCTAAGGGTTTAGAGAAGGTGATCTCGGCTAGAATCAATGACTTTTTTTTTTAAAGAACAACATTCTGTCTGACTGTCAGCACGGATTCCACCCAGGACAGGTCAACAGATACTGCATTGTTATGTCAAAAGGAGCTAATAATTTATAACAGTTGATGCAAAAAAACTAACTTTAGGTATATTTATAGACTGTAGCAAGGCACTCGATCGCTTAAATTATGAAATTTTAATAAGAAAGCTTGACAGCTACGGTATTCGGGGCGTGGCAAACTTTTTTTTTGATCATATATCTCTCCGGGCGGACTCCGTGCTGTTGCTATTGAAAATTTCTGCTCTTCATATCGCGAAATTAAATCGGGAGTACCGCAGTGTAGCGTATTGGGACAGACCTTATTTAATGTCTATGTAAATGACATTGCTGAAATTGTTAGTGATGCATCCATTGTGCTGTACGCTGACGATACAAGTTTTTGTTTGTCTCTGGCCATGAACTTGATGATCTGTCGCAGAAATCTCGCAATATTCTTTATAATCTGTCGGCGTGGTCTCGTAATAATGCTCTAACAATTAACAGCTCAAAATCGAAAGCCATATTGTTCAGGGTGAGAGGCAGCCAATCTTGTTTCAATCAAGAATTATTCTTAGACGGTGCTCCCATTGAAATTTTGAGGAAATACAAAGTGTTAGGCGTTACGTTTTCAGAACACATGAATTGGACCGATCACGTTGGACTAATATCAAAATCGTTGTCATCTGCCGCTGGTGTGCTGTCTCGCTGTCGGCATTTTTTTCCTGAGAAGATGAAGTTGCAAATATATTACGCCTTGTTTGAATCGCATGTTCATTATTGTGCGCTTGTATGGGCCTCCACCACGAAAGCTAATATTCGTACACTTCTTCAACTTCAAAAACGCACGCTTCGACAAATAGCCAATGTACCCTATTTTCATGCTAGCGCTAAACTTTTTCAAAAACATCATATAATACGTGATACAAATCTTTACAAATACCGACTTTTATATTCATTTCGCTTCGCCTCCGATAATATGAAATCCTTCCTAAAACATAGGTCACGACTCGATTACAAAAAAAGGTACTCGCGCACTTGTAGCCAAGACAGGTGGTTAGTACCATTGAGACGCACAAATTATCTTATGTAGTCACTACGACATAGCCTACCTTCGTTGCTAAATAAAGTGCAAGGGGAAACATTTAATCCGAATACTTTGACGCGCAAACAAATTAGACAATACTTTTGTAAATCCGAATCAACATATAAAAGACATCGTTATTACACTTTCGAATTTTCTGGTATATTATCTACTTCGCGCTCAGTGTTTCAACATAAAAAGTATCATCATATTGTGCATCATTGTCATATATAGAGCAGTGCTTTTCTTAGTGTTGTACATACTATTGTTTCTGATGTATCACAATGTATTGTCACATCTCTTCGCACATATGTATTCCATTTCTACGTTATTTTTAAGTACCATGTGTGTTATTATCACTAGTGTTATTCAACATGTTGCAAATTCCTAGTCTCAATTAAATGGTGTGTTATATTTGTATATATCCGAAACATCTGTATTTGTGTTGGTTTTAGTGTTACTGCTGCCATGTGAGGGCCTTCAGGCACATTCAAGTTTTACCATGCAGCTTTTCGCCTGGAGGACCCCCGACAATTTTGTTGGAAAATAAAAGCATTTATGATTTCTGATTGTGAGTTTCGCGGGTCACTTGACCAGATTTCACTATCTTGTGACGTTGGAGGGCTGCCCGAATGAAATAAACTGGAAGCGCCTACGTAGGAGGATCCCACACCCCATTCTTGCTTCTTTATTCGAAGTGTTGTTGACCTTGTTGCCACACTAATAAACGATCTGACTGAGGCACTTCTGAACGACGGAGTCATGTATAGGATCTTGCGCTCGGGCCGTGCACCCAAGCGCTTCCTAAGGTCCATGGTCATACACTCGAAGAGCAAGTGTGCAGCCCCAGACGCCGTCATGACAACGTACACGAGACGCACTACGTTATCGTGTTTTAGCTGCCAGTGGAAGGACACCACTCGTATGGCCGTTGGCCAGAACGCCTTCCTCTTTGCCTTTGACTCTGACCTTCTTCTCAGGATTTCGCCGTTGAACTTGCACTTTGCCTTGCACACGACGCAGTACGCATCGTGCTTTCCCGATCTTCTAAACGACGACGTAGTTCATTCTGCCCGGGCTGGTCTCGGACGCCGTGTTTGCAGAAGTTGCAACGGTACGTGAACGTTCCTGTGAAGCGAGTTGTAACTGGACCAGTTAACGGCCCCCCAGACTGTTCAAACAAGGAGGGTGCGGATGGCAGCTTATGAAAGGTAACCGCGTGCTGTGTCTGCTCGCGAAGGGGTACATTAGCGCCACATTACGGGAAACAAGAGTGCCGGCTTTTCAAAAAAATATATATTGAAGTAACGGGCTAGCATATTTTCTTCTTTAGTGGGAGTATTTTTCCCCGAGTATGGAGAAAATGGATCCGTGAATTCTGACCTAGTTTTCCGTAGGCAGGATCTTAACATGGCCTCCAAACTGGAACAGCGTAGAGAAGGTGACCTTGACACAAAGTTAAGAACAAAAGTATGACGAAAGTGAATTGGTGTTGAATACTTGTTCCCAAAGTACTTGATTATTTATTAATTATTTTTTACTTATTTATTTACCTATTTATTTGTTGTTGTTATTGGTAACGTTGTTGTTGAAATCATCCACTTCATGTTCTATATCCGTAATTCTTATTGGACAATTTCTAAAATTTCATTATTTTTATCCAGGTCTTTCATCATTAAAAAAAACATAGGCAAACAAAATTAAAGTATTCTGTTAAAACTACCCGGTTCTAGGCAAATCCCCCAGCGTGGATATGCACGGTGGGCCCATACTTGCCACGCGCAACTGCGCCAAGGTGGCCGGTGCCTTCACACGACAGATGTGACGAAAGGCCTACGAAAGGCGTTCCGCTCCACTGAAACTTTCTCCACTTCATGAGGCGTGGCACTACCTCCGGTGTCGACAGATATTTGACTGATCTACGATGTCGATTGATGACATAATCTTGCGACGTAATGCGGTAGTGATACAACCGTATGACACTCCAAATACGTAGGCATAACGATGATATCACAAATTTAAGAGATATGTGACGTAATGACCTTATTCATTTCAAAAGAGCTCACGTGGGGTTCTTCGGAAATGCAACGACGCCACGAATCCAAGGAGGTGTGCCATATACAGATCCGCTGCAACGCTTTAGTGCTCTGCATGTACAACTATGGAAGCTGTTACTAATCAGGGTGGCAATTGCAGGGCCACTCGTATCACCTCGGTCAGCCGTTTGCTTCCTATTGCGGCCTATTTCATACCTAAATGCGAAGCGTGCAGAACTCGTATCTTGTTTTTGTACTGAGACACAAATGTCAACGTCTCTGCGACCAGCCTTTGTGTTTGCCTTCTGACATTTATTTTGTGGAAAGAGAGTGTGGAGGGGGGGGGGGGGGTCCAAAGCTCCCAGACGCTGTTTTTCGCGCTCACTGGCGTGATTGACAACGAAGATGCCTCTTTCTCTAAAAGGAGCATATATGCGCAGAGCAATCATCGAAACAAAACAAATTTTTGACTGAGTCCATATACGTAGCTAAAACGCGAGTAGTGCGACAGAGATGCTTTCCTCCTAAGTGAATCTAAAGCCAAAGCTGTTCTGAGACCACAAAAATGACTGATTCTGGGGCCGTATAGTTGTCCATCGCCGCCCACGCTAGTGTCTGTACGCAATATCGTGCAAAAAAAAAGAAACTAAACAAACTGAAACCAAGGGCAGGACTTGAATCGAAGCTCTGTGTGACAAGCAAGTGCTCCACCAGTAAGCTACGATGTTGTTTGTAACTATAGAACACGTTCCAGACTGACGCTATGCAGGATTCATGTCGGCTGAGGAATCACGTTGACATTTGTAACAGCACGTTTTACAACATTGAAGTACGAACCCCAGGCGACACAGCGAAATAGTCGTTGAGTATTGCCCCCCCCCTCGTCACAATTGTTTCAGGCACCAATCTTTACTGTCGTCCGCCACAGCTTCAACAAAATGCACATGATGCCTTACAAGTGTGAAGCGAATACCACGCTTTTCCGAAGAATGACGAATAATGACAAAGTGCACTAACTACTCGAAAAAAGATGACGAGTAATGGTGTACTGGGTACCATACAAGTGTTGTGTAATTGTAGTAGTTGCCTCAAGAGTGTTTAAAAAATGTGCAAAGTCCACTCTTCCAGTTTTCGCTGTGGTTTCGCCGTTTTTACCGAAGGGCTGGTGGTTTTAAATACGAGACATTTCTTCGCGGACTGCAGGGAATTTCGTTAGTCTATATGCGTATCTATCTATCTGACCACCTACGATTGGGTGCCCTCGCGATCACCCTTTCACTTGGAGAGAACTAAAATTAGTTTGGCAGAGTAAGATGGTTTGACGAATGCGACAGCCTCGTCATAACATAAATGTGACAATTTTGTCAAGTACGCCATCAAACTCTTTCCTCCAAATACGTATGGTACGTACCAGTATAGCACGAGTGGGTATACGCCATAGGTATGCGGGTATGTGCCACAGTTTACTTACAGTTCTACCCTAGAACGGCGCGAACATTGGCTAATTTTGACGCGAGAGCGTTAAGAAAAGATATTCCATCGGCATCGTCGGCCCGACAAATCCAAATAATTCATGTCTGGATCACAGCAGAGCAGGACTCAAACTTAAGCATTCGGTGTGGCAATCAAATATACCACCACAGAACCCCGCCAGATCTCGACACTGATTTCGAAAAAAAAAAACCCTATCCAGGCGTAAAGGCCTAACGTCAATTGTGGTTGCAGGGCTGGCTATCCAGTTTTATAAATGTTGCATATGTGAGCTGGCCGAAAATTTCAGTTGATTGTACTGATATGTTCACCTCAGCGGAATTGGAACGAGTTGCGTGCACGATACAGATGGATATTTTCAATATTTTTAGTTATCGTGGTGTATCGCCCCCCAGGTACTCCTGAAGAATTTATGGTACTGCTTTACAATTCCCAATATTCAAGTTTAACCTTCCAAATTAATATACTATGTTGGCCTGAGACTTTAGTTCACCGGGTATCAATTGGGTGAATTATCAGGAAGGTCAAAATGAACAAGCTGTGTCTCGAGTTCTCTTAGACCTTGCTCTCTTGCTTGATCTAACACAAATTGTCACTATAGCTACGCGAATCCACGAATAGGGAGAATAATTGCTCGACATTTTCTTAGTGCTTCGATCATTTGCAAAGCATCGATTGTAATATCGACCCCGGTCCTAGAAGACCGGAGAAAGCTTCTGTACACGCCCGCTTATGCCATGCTGCTGCTACCAGAACACACAGCAAAAAGGAAGGAACTCTGTGGAGAAGCCTTAGATTTTATAAGACCACTCAATTCTTGGCCGATCTTCTACAGTGGCTATGAGCCTCAAGTGAAGGTGAACAAGAACAAGGCATGATCTTGTTGAGTGGCTAACAATACTAGCTATTCGTAAACTTCCTGCGACTCATTCGACAGCTGTGATGGTGTCTGACTCGTATTCCGTGTGTTCATTTTTAGCATCGTCGTCGACATCAGCATTACTAGAAACTTTTAAATCATTAATCCCAGCAAACATTCGTCTAGTGCGAATGATATGGGTGCCAGGCCATCGTAGTATATTTATAAACGAGATGGCTGACACACTTGCGCGAACATCTCTTGATCTTCCGATTGTGCCAATCATGCCTCCTACAGCTTATGTAACAGCAGCGAGGGTTAGAAAACTTTCCCTTCTTGAAGACTCATCAAAAATCATGATAGCGAATCCAGATTTCTCGCTTCTGCACTTCACATGGAATAATAAATGGTGTCCCACGCGTAAACTGGAAGTCTTGATAACAAAGTTAAGTTGCCGTGTACCACCTCTTAATTTCTACTTAAACAGGTCTGGTCTGGTGCCATCCCCTCTGTGCTGAAGCTGTAACGAACCTGAACATATCGACCATTTTCTTATCACATGTCACCGTTTCAAAAATCAAAGAAAAAAACTGCTTCGAAATTTTATTCAGAAAACTAGAAATATCACAAACTCCCAATATTTTGTCTTTTGGAGTCACTTCATTGGTACAAAGCGACAGGAACATCTGCTGGGCTCTTTGTGAATTCATATATAACACAGGAAGATTACCTTGCTGAGTCAGCGATCAGCTCTCGAATTTTACTAACCACACTACCACTTATTATTTAGCTGATACACTGCAATGATTCAACTTTCAGGATAATTTCATATAACAATACCACCTCTGTTATTCAACAAATTCTATTATTTCTCTCCCCCTCCCCTTTTTTTCTTTTTTTACATTGCGCCAAATTAATTTCACAGTCAAAACACAGTAATCATATTCCCCTAGCCTAGAAAATCTATAGGTATTGCATTAATCACCGGCTTCTTGGCCCATCCTCCTTAGTGGGTGAGAGCCACAAAACAAAGGAACAAGCAAGCAAACAATCACAAATAATTCATTGCTCCCCGCGATGCTCGCAACGACTGCGCTAGGGGGCTGCGTGTGCTCGGTAGAAGACGAAGAAGCGAGCTCGGTCTCACGCGCAGCTCGCGCTGGTAGGTGTTCTGTGGCTCGCGCCATTCCAGCGGCAGGTCGTCCATGTACTCAGACGCTCGTCGGAGGCTTGACTTCACTGCCGTTCGGTGCCAGTCATGTCCGCAGCCAGAGGTAAGCGTCGTCCTCCCATAGGTTATAAGCGGCGCATTTGAGTGCCGCCATCGCCAGTGTCCGCGCTTTCTGCATACGCCGAGTGTTTGGCATTCACCGCGTGTTTCTCAAGACCTCCATTGGCGTTGACCTTCAGCTCCTGAGAAACACTCGGCGTATGGAAAAAGCTGACTTGACGGCTTGCGAGCAATCCTTCGTGGATTGATCGATACTCACTGTCTATTTCCGAAGGCGATATTCCCATTCGGGTAGTATTTTTTTGTGTGTGCGAAACGTCACGCTACTGCGCGAGCGCGCCATCATGAGAGAACTTTTTTCTCTTGCTCGTGCCAGATAGCACGCGCTGGCATTCGAAACCACGGTTCCTAATATTTGCTTTTAAGTTTACTGGCCGAGTTTTTCGGTCACAACGTTTGACGTACATTGGTGGGCGCTTGAAATGTGTAAATGAGGCATGTTTCACCGCGTGGTTCTGGTGGGGAGGTATATTTCCTTCGCTCTCATCGTGCGGGCGCTTTGTTCTCTGTTTGGCCACTGCTCTGGTGCCACAAGTCATGCCACCTCTTCATAGTATATGCATTCCGCTTGTTATTCACGCTAAGCCACTTCCTCGCCTAGAATAGTTACGGTCTGAGCTCTTCTTCCATGTTGTTTTTATATTGGCATTGAAATGCAATTTCGGATCGCGTGCAGTTATAGTGAAAAAAAGAAAAGGTATTCCGGTCGTTGGTGGTAACCTGCGATTTTTCAGTTAAACTCTCTTCTAAAGGCTGCGTGGCTGTATGCTATTTTTTAAAGAAATATAAACTGTGGAAAACGTATAGCAGATATCTCCTGTAACTTCCAGCTCGGGCTCTTATCTCAGAATTCAACAGCACAGGATTGCGTCGTTCTGGCATGTCCAACCTGCAGGAGACCTTGTCCAGTCTGAGAGGTCTTTCTTCAGGCAAAAATATATGCGCTGTACCCAAGCTTCGCCTATTCTTTTCAGATCTATATTTCATGCAACTGAAGTCAAGTAAATTATCTTGCCTATCAATACTTACTTCTAAGAATAGTGATATATGAGTACCTTGTCCCCTCGTTCTATAGCTAAATCGAAGACGACGCCATTGGCGGTGAAACAAGGTAACATACAGTGAAACTATACGCCAAATCTTTGAAAATTGTTTCACCACTTAATTAAATGACCGCTTGACATACAAAAAACGCTATAACTTTTATTAGTGTTAGATTTAGGCGTGATATAGTTGTTCAAATAGGCTTAAACAAAGAAATCAAAATTTTTTTCTTTTTTTTTTGTCATGGCGTCGTACGCGATATCTTTGAAAATTTGTTCACCACACATTGCAATCGCCGCTTGATATCCAGCAAACGCTATATGTTCTAATAATGTTAGATGTAACTGTGTTATTCGCATTGGTGCCACTACAAAAAGAAATCGCATTTTTCATTTATTTTCTTATGTGTCACAGGCCCGAAGTGTCAGCCGAATTACCCAGCGTTCGTGCAACAGCGACAAAGCCTTGCGTGTCCGACAGTCCTTCTTCGGCAACGACCCGGAGTGGATTTGGAAACGGCCTGCTGGTTCCTCCGCGCCTGATCGGCGACGCCTGTCCCCGTCCACCAGCCGCACGATGTTGATCCGAACTCGTTGCAGCGGTGACAACTGCCGCTACGGGTCGACTTACGCACATCGTCGAAGCAGCAAAGTTCTGGCATCTCGTACGCCCCAGACCATCAGAAGCGGAAAGGAATTTCACCTGCACAGTGTCGAGCTGAAAGCGGCGAGCTGAGCTTGGTTTTGTACTCACCACTCGGACACTCCACTTCTCAGAGGCCGCGAAACTCGCTGCAGATGGCCAGAGCTCCGAAAGGCGCCCACCTCTCGAAGACTTGTCCCTGCTGTATTCGTGAGACGTCAACAAGTCTACGGGAAGGATGAGGCCTTCGGGTGCCAAAGAGTTGCAGGCGAAACAGATTCGCTTTTGCGCCTCCGCCCCGACACGGCCTGTATCGCGATTTAACGAGTCAAGACGCTCTTTCGTCGGCCATGTGCGCCTTGAGGGAGGTCTCAAGCATAGCGCAACTGTAAAGAACACCGAGCATCTTGCACGTGCTTTGACGAGCATTGCAGCAGCATACGGACACATGTGGCAGCACCCGTGATGAAATCGTTCTCTGGAATCTGATATGCTTTTCGCAGATGGCCAGCAGTTATGGAAAGCACAAGTTTGTCTGCTGTCCCAGAGGATTGTCGGTTGATGCAATAACATCAACTAAGAATGGTGCTATCAAGTTTGCCAGTGCTCGCGTGTGCTAAGCTCTGCAGGGAATAAGTTCTTGAAGACATTAAACAAGGGCCAGCCCTAGAAGTGGATGGTGAACGATGTCCTCTGAAAACACCTTCGATGTATCTCACTGGACATCGAAGGTCGCGGTGAAGTGGCCATGCGAGTGTACGAAGGCAATGGCCGCAACAAATCCGAAGCAGCGGCACTGGCGGCCTGAGCCCTAATCCAATCTGTCGTGACGAAAGGGCACGTCGACAGCGACCTGAGGCCGAAGTGCAGCGATACAAGAGCCATCGAATTGCTCCAGTTGCCGTAGCCCTGCCCGAAGCCTCAGTCCGGGAAATAGAAACATCTTGAAGGAGTTCGAGGATCTCGTGACCACTGGGCCACGCCTTCACAACGATGACCCTGAAGACGAAGGTGCCTAGCTGCGTTGACACGTCACTGAACGCAGCTAAAGGCGGGCAGCAGGCAGCAAGGAGATGCGCGACATCATGACCGGCCGACTGCTCAGGTCACCAGACGAACACCACGTCCGAATTGGCTGCCTGGTTCGCTGCAAGCGACCGATATTTTTGCGTAACTTATGCGAACATATTTATTCGCGATTGACCTATTGTTGCGTAAGTCAATATAGATTCGTAAAAATTCGTATATTTATATTTCCTAATACGTAATACCACAGTAAGGCGTCATCAATGTTTTAAGGATTCCGTGTTGATGCCTTCCTCGAGTGCCGCCTCAGGAGGACACCTGGTATGTTAGTTCAGCGAATCTCGCCGCGCAACTTGGTATGGACCCCAACGAAGAAGCGAAAGCATGTTTAAGACGTAGATTAGCATGTACTGCATGGTGACATTGCCGAAAGACTCCATTAGGCAGGCACTGCGCGCACGGGTGAAGGACATTCGCAAAAAACTGTTGCCAGAATCAATATTCTGGCGGATCTCCTGTACGTCGACAAAGGCCGCACCGATGTTGTCGCCCTTGACTGTGTTTAGCTTGTAATATCTGACTGTTTCGCTCGTAAAATATTTCGCTCGTAATATCGGAGACTTGAGCTTATAGCCTCACGCAACGAAATAAAACGTGAAGTTGTCACTTTAGTGTGTTAATTTCGCCAGGAATGCAAGCATGCCTTAGCAACCAAGGCCCACACCAAAGTAAAAATTAATTTTTTCTCAATGCGCCCCGCCGTGAAGGCATAGTTGATAAGGTACTCGTCTGCTGACCCGCAAATCGCGGGATCAAATCCCAGCTGCGGTGGCTGCATTTCCGATGAAGGCGGAAATGTTGTAGGCCCGTGTGTTCAGATTTGGGTGCACGTTAAAGAGCCCCAGGTGGTGGAAATTCGCGGAGCCCTCCACTACGGCGTCTCTCATAATCATATGGTGGTTTTGGGACGTTAAACCCCACGTATCAATCAGATCAATTTTTTATCAAAGCGATGAAATGCTAGAAAGCTTTTTTTCCCTTCACAAGAAAATAATTGTTTTGAGCAAAGTGGCTGAGGAGTACAAGTTTGGCAAATAAATGTGCCATTTTAAGTTAGCCACGCTTGCAGATTTATAGGTAGAAATGACATAGCCCAAGTACTAAAAAAATATTGATAAGCCCATCAGCTCATTCTCTACATTAAGTAAAAAAATCGCAAAGGCAGTTGCACTAACTTTATAAAAGGTCCAACTTCAATCAAACCTAGACTTCAATCAACCTAGGTTAGCTTACTTCATGGGGAGATGTAGAATGGGCCATCGTTTTTCAACTAATCCAGCGATAGATAACTATTTTGAAAAACTCATCTATCTGCGACGTTCATGGATGCGGAAAAGACGTCTACCCATGAGAAGCTTTATTCACTGCCTCGCAAAGAGAAACTTAGACATGTCTGAATACCATAACCGTTATCTGCTTATCTACAAAATCTCCGATATACACATATTTTTGAAGGAAAGGTAAATGTTGCGACGAAAAAGGATTGGCCGACAGGGATGCTATCCCCCCATTATTTCCTACATGCATTTTTAGAAGAAAAATGACTGAACTCTTGAAATAGTTAGAAATAAAGATTAACTCTTAATACCTCATCGTTTACAGATATCCTACTCTTCACCAATGATGGCACCGATTCACAAATATTTTTCTGGCGTTTATTACGCTACAGAAAGAGCAGGATTACAGACGGAGCTCAGTCAGACCCACTCCGAAACAGTACTTTGTGCTCAACACTCACTCGGACATGGACTCGCCAAAGATTTCCTGAGCCGAACTCGCTCAGGCTGACTCACGCTTACGAGAAACATTTTTCGACCGGAGTCACTCGGACTCGCGGCTCGGTCTTAGTCGGTGTACGAGTAAGTCGAATAATGAGTCCCTAAATCTACAATTATCTTTTTTATGATGGTGTCAATGCTCTTTAGCATCACTATCTCACGTGGTTGGTGCTCGTCTTGGCGCCTTTTGAGATAGTACCTTAGACTACAAATTACAAGCTGTTGCAAACCAGTAAAGGCATTTTTCTTGAAAAAGGTGACAAGATAAGAAGTATTTATCGAGAACTCCCTGGGTAGAGTTACCGGGGAGTGGAGTACACGGCACCTCCTACGTAATTCACGCCTCTAATGAATAGACAGATAGATATGTGGAGTTCGACGTTCCGAAACCACCACACGATTATGAGAGATGGTGTACTGGAGGACTCCGGAAATTTAAAGGGGCCCTCAACCACTATTCAAAGCCGCATGTTCTATTCATGGGTTGTGTATACTGAAGCACATACAGACTAATGCAGACAAAAGGGCAGTGATAACGGCACGCTGTCTGACGGTGTGCTTATAAAATTTAAAATGCAAAAAAAGCCGACCCTCAACTCGAGTGATGTGACTTGGCAGCAGTGACGGCACATCGGCATAACGCTGAAAAAAACTGATCTCGAGGGATTCCGATAGCGTGGGTACGAATTTAACTTATTCGGCACTTAAGAAGCCGATGAAACGACAAGGAAAGAAAGAAGTTCGTCGACATGATAACAAGGCAGCTCGCCGAGCGTCTAGCATCGAGAGTATACGATGATGGCCAATGTCTTTTCGCTTCAAGTGAGCTTCCAGTTCCGGGCGTCTGCTACAGCGCTTATGCGCGGCCGCGCTCCAGAAGGACGCCCGTGGGGCCTGCGCAAACGTACGCGCTCTCATTTCATCGTGGACGATATATATATATATATATATATATATATATATATATATATATATATATATATATATATATATATATATATATATATATCCTGCAAGTGTGCTTGCAGTATACCCGCAAAACAATAAATCAATTTTTTTTTCGTCGTAGGGAGGCATTCACTATGCGATTTTTCGTCATTCTTCGGAGAAGCGTGGTACTCGCTACACACTTGCAAAAAAAATTTGTGAGAATGCTTTGTGCTGCCCCTCACGACGATGAAGAATTATACCTGAAGGTTAAGTAATGCGTGTGAGTTTTCTACAACCCACTCGTGACAAAATTCCCATTGTGCGATGCCTGTTTGTTCCTTTGCTGTTCTAAAACGCTTAATTACACACATTAACACGATTCCTTTCCAGACATCAAGCATTGCTAGGGTCAGTTTTCGATGGCGTTGTGAGTAGCGGCTTGGCCATGTGGTAGAACACTTGGCTGAAGCGTAGAAAACCTTGGTTCGAGTCCCGCAGCCCTTTTAATGTTCTCCATTCATAATTTTTTTTTCATTTTGCGCGAGAGTAATTGCGGACACTGTCTGCGGCGGACATCTATGTTGCCGCATGCGACCCTTGTTGTAATGTCGTAACAGCTTTCGTTGTGAAATGTATAAGTAGAGACGATTAGAGCACCCCTCAGCGAAAAATGTGAGTACTGGTGTTATTAGCTGATTTATTGAAGCGAGCCCCGCCGCGGTGGTCTAGTGGCTAAGGTACTCGGCTGCTGACCCGCAGGGCGCGGGTTCGAATCCCGGCTGCGGCGGCTGCATTTCCGATGGAGGCGGAAATGTTGTAGGCCCGTGTGCTCAGATTTGGGTGCACGTTAAAGAACCCCAGGTGGTCTAAATTTCCGGAGCCCTCCACTACGGCGTCTCTCATAATCATATAGTGGTTTTGGGACGTTAAACCCCACATATCAATCAAATCAATTTATTGAAGCGAGGAATTTCGGAGCGCCTTGGTCGTACGTAAAGTTACAACTTGTTTCTGTTCACTTAATTATTTCTGTTTTTTTCGATAATTGTCAATTTCTGTATAACATCTTTGATGTTTTAATCGTTAACGTATACCTCATTTGCACTTTTTCTCACATTTTCTTTTATTTTTGCCTATTTTCATTCTGTTTTGGCTGCGTAAGCATCTTAGCAATCGACTCTGAATCGGCAAAAGAAGATAGTCGCATGACTCGAGGTGCGTGTGCTAAGCAGGGGCGACGCCAGGATTTTTTTTTTACTGGTGGTGGAGGCACTGACGAGGACGGGGGGGGGGGGGGGAGGGGGCAGGGAGTCTTTTTGGAGCCACCCGTTGTGCCAGGTAATCTTTTACTGTGTTTCTTTTCTTCTTCCCCTTCTCATTTATTTTTCACACTTCGACAGCGATGCGGGAATGGACGTGGGGGGATCGCATGACCACTTTCAGAGACATCACGCAACACTACAGACTGAACAGATGCAAATATCCACCACCCCATGCCAAACTAAACAAGAAACAGCAGCTTGCCTGGAGACAACTACAGACACACACGTACCCGAATCCGGTGATCCTTCGCCTCTGCTACCCAGGCATTTATACGTCCGACGCGTGTAAGGCGTGCGGAGCCAGAGCGACGCTGCAGCACATGCTGTGGAAGTGTACCGATAACGCGCAGCAGTCCCCTACGAACCCGGTAGACATGGCAGTCTCGAACCGTAAGGCGCGATGGGAGGCGGCTCTGCTCAGCCACGACCTTGCCGATCAACTGTGGGCCGTCCGGCAAGCCAAGGATGCCGCCCGGGTCCAGGGACTCGAGGCCGTCCCCTAGGCCGGGGTGCTTGTAGCCCCACCCAGCTCAATGACGCCGGACATGTTCAATAAAGTTTTTACTCACTCACTCAGAGGCGAAGGTATCACAATAACGCAGACAACCACGGCAAACGGAGAACGTCCCGTGGCTAGCGGACTGTGATACAGGCGCCTAAAATGACGGCCTACAAAGAACGACGCTCAACACAGGAACAGGCGCCTAAGAGCCGTTTTATTCACCCCACCCAGTTAAGAAAACTATTTTAATGTGGCATATACCGTATGTCAATTATTGCAATGTTCGTTATAATTTCCTAGTAGGTGGCAGTTTCCAAAGCCTGCTCTCATTGCCAAGCAGTAAGGAGAACCCAAGATAATGTTTTCTTCAGCGTACTACATGCAATAAATTGTTCCTCCTGCGCTTTCTTTCCTTAACGTCTGGATTCTGAGATCGCGTTTCGCCGGTTGTCGAGTGATAAGCGTCTTTAAAGAGAAAGAAGGTAAATCGACGATGACTTGGTCAGCGGTTATCGCAAGTGCGTTCACGCATGAGGCCCAGTTTTGATAAGGGTTCCTGGTCAACGTGAATATGTCGGCGAACCAGCCTAAGCGAACGCGACAGCCGAATTTCACAAAAGAGGAGCTAGCCATTCTCGTCGATACGAGGCGAACCAGCGGGCCATTGAAAGTCGAGGAGAGGGGCCTGGGACAACATCACGGCAACATTATTCGCTGTCTCGGGGATCGTTCGAATGCCCGCCGAGGTCAAGACGCCACCAAGGCACGAGGTAAGGCTCCTTTACGTAATTGTTCGCACACGTGCTGTAACATATGCACTCTTTTAGGGTTGTAAATATGTAAGCTTGTATTAGCGTAAGCGCACGTAAACGCGCAAATAATCAGTCCGCAATGACCGATATAAATTCTTGCAACATCGATAAAGTCACTTCATATCAACTGCGGCCGCCCACCAGATATCACGTCGTGTAAACGAGTGTGTGGTCGCTGGTTCTTAGTCCACGGCAACCGCAAGCATGTACTTGAGAGGTATAACCATTTGAAGAGTTTCACGCCGAAACAAGATTACATGTAATGCCATAGTAACGATAATGGGATGAACTTTTATCGCCTGAGGAGTTTTACCCTGCACCTAAATACTTTTAAGTGGCCGAGTGTTCTTTTGTTGCGCGCCACAACACGGCTCCCGGGAACTTAAAAAAAAATGACACCAATGCTTATGAGCTACCTACCTCAGCTGGGTATGCAAAGTGGAAGAAGAGAAATGACTTCGCGTGTCATGCTTTCGCTATACTTCAAGGCATTGGTGATGGTGAGACCTAAAGCAATATATTTGTAATATCTTTGTTTACTAAAGCGTGCAGTAGTTCTTGGTGCGTATTCGGGTGTGTGGCGTCCCCCAGTTTATAATCTTACAATATGCCACAGAAAACTGCTGCAGATACAGGTACGCCATTCATTATCGCCTCTCTTCGCCGCAGCCAGGCGACAACTGGTGGCGGTCCAGAAGACCTGCCACCTCTGGACGAATTTGAGAGCCGCGTGGCGATGGACCCGTAAGCGATTTCCGGAATCTCTGGCGGCCTGGATGTAGGTGCCCCGAGTACAGGTATGAATGCGAACAGGTGTGCCTGTATATACAGCTAGACAGCGCGCTTGCACGGCTGTCTCAGTAATGCGGAGATGAACGTATGTCGTTATAGGTAAAATTGAAATAATAATGGTTCTTTTACACTACTAACCTTCTCGCAGAAGCTCGTGTTGAAAAATGTGTAAAAACAAGTCAAGAAAGTTCTAATGTGCCCAAACTTTTAGGCAGTTGCAGCAAGAATCGAAGTAGCTATTGTACGAGAAAATTTTGCAAAGAAATTACACATGCAAAGGAGCAGTAGATAAATTGCATACAAAAAATAGTCAAAAGAACACTGAAACTAGGTGCAACAGCGGGTGTATTCGTAAAAGAAAGCCAATCATGGGCGCCGCATGGCTTTTGCCTTCCAGGATGGAAACACTAGCTGCATCGCAGTGGAGGGAGGTGATATAGCAGTGATGCTGCTAGGGTGTGCTATAAGTATTGGTGCGGCATGAGGGGGGCATATGACCATTTTGCAGCCCCCTTCTCCCCCTTCAGACGCCCACAGAACCTATATGCAATATGAAGAGCACTAAATGTGCACTCCAGCCCCGCCACGGTGGCTTAGTGGCTAATGTACTCGGCTGCTGACCCGCAGGTCGTGGTTTCGAATCCCGGCTGAGGCGGCTGCATTTCCGATGGAGGCGGAAATGTTGTAGGCCCGTGTGCTCAGATTTGGGTGCACGTTAAAGAACCCCAGGTGGTCGAAATTTCCGGAGCCCTCCACTACGGCGTCTCTCATAATCATATGGTGGTTTTGGGACGTTAAACTCCACAAATCAATCAATCAACAATTTCATAGCAATGCAGACGATCACTGACAAGAACGAAAAAAGGGTAAAAACGGATATCAATCATGAACATTGGGTTTATGATGATCTTTTGAACAGAACCGCAAACCACTGCATCATTATGAGCCACGCTGCAGCAGAAGGATAGGTCAATTTCTATCACCTGTGATTTTTTACTGTTAGTGGATGCCACACATTACACAGCTATCAATAAGCTTCCACCTTTATACGACCGTCGAGGACAGGACCAAAGCCGTGACTCCCTTGTCACCAACCAAGGGATAAAATTCCTTATTTTAAGAAGTAGCCAGAGAGAACATAAAACTACATTTCCTTCTCGTTGGTATGAAAGGCTGATGTACATTAATCTCACAGTTCCATATGGCTTGACCCTTGGAAGAAACTACCCTGCATATGTTACACGTTCAGAAGCACTTTAACTTTTATTTTTAGTGTTTTCAAAAAACAACAGAGCACATATACCTCTGGCAAGGGGAAGCAAGTCGACTGCGCGGTGTGTCTGAAAGTATTGTAATCCAGTACACTAAGTGAAGACACCCTTGACAAAAACTGATGACGTGTACAGGGGAAACAGACCTTGTTTAGCGAAACTATACAGTTATGAAGCCTTTTTGTGTGCAACGCTTCTGTTTGCTCTTGCATGAAAACTAATTTTGCATACTGTGCTTGTGCATGAGTGGACCCTAATCCAATGATATACCTATGTTCTCTTGTTAGATGAACAGCCAGACAATCCCTTCATTGCAGAGCTGTCAATACCAGAGTGAGAATAACTGTTACAAGACTGTTTGAAATACCAAGTATTAAAAAAATGATGTCCCATTTTTTCTGACCCAGCCACATGGCATATGAAGAACTCGGGGAATGTTAGTGGCCCATTTGCCAATGTTTACTGGTTTTGCTTGTGAAAATATTTGTATGAGCACTGCAGGTAATGGTGTGCTTGCACCCAATAACTGAATATTGTGAGAAAAAAACACACAACAAAGCCGCAGTGTATTGCAAGCATACTTCTCTTTGATTTTTTTATTTCGTCATTCATGTGATAGAAGGCATAAATAGTAAGACGGTAAGTCGGGCCAGTTAGTTAGGATTCATCGTGAACTTTCTTACAGCGCAACACCAGAAAAAATACAGGACAGGGAAGAAGTAGAACAGAAAGAAAAGTTTTTTTTTCTTTCTGTGCTACTTCTTCCCTGTCCTGTATTTTTTCTGGTGTTGCGCTGTAAGAAAGTTCACGATGAAGGCATAAGTAAATGCATAGAAATATAGTACTAACAAAGTGAGACACAACTTTTGCAAAAGCAGTGGTAAACCTTAACAATAAAGAGATGGTTTTGCATGTTTGTATGTCAACCACATTGACATAATTATTTCAGTTTCAGTTTATTTAGCAATATTTTTCAGCAATCATGTTAATGTACAGTGATTCAATGTTTTCATACAATGGCAATGGTCAACACAAAACAAAAAAAATGTAAGTCAGATTAAAAAGTGAAAAAGATGCAGGGACAGGAATTAAAAGCTGCTAAAAAGCAGCTTGACGGGATTCCTGACCCTGAGCAGATCGGCCGGAGACTCGTGTTGATGTAAAAAAGAAATAAAATACAAGCAGAACAGAAAAAGTACAAGAACGCATAACACAAGCAAGTAAAATATCAACAAACTTAGCAGCAAACTTCAACTGCAGACATAATGTAAAGTCGCAAACACTGAAAGAATGCGGCATAATATGGGAGAACAAAGTGAGAAGGAATACAAAAGAACATACTTTATATATATAAGAAACACTACCTTGAAACTGTATGCATAACGAAAACACAAATACATGAAACAGTTCATGTTTGTACATGTGCATATGAAAATGCAAAAATACACTTCTATTCAAACGAATTATCAAATTGAATATGATACTATAAAATAATGCATAGTGAAAACGAACTCGAGATTAATTGATCAAATTCCCAGACTCTCTGGGGTTGCTAATTAAATATTCTTTCCACTGCTTGTTTGTCAGCGTATCAGGCGTAATGCCTTTATTGTTGAGGTAATTCAAAAAGTTTGGCATGATATACTTAAGACTTCTAAAACCGTAATTCGTTTGCAAAAAACGGTATTTGCCATTTGTCTCTTTTCCTTATGTTGTAAGGTGTTGCAGTTGACCCTTTGAGCTGACACAGTGTTAGAAAATTGGTTTTAGTTTTCAAACCATGTTTGTATTTAGCAAAGAGATTGAAATTGTACAGAGTTTCTACTTGGAGCACGTTATATATTGTAAATAATGTTGATGTATGAGCGTCGTATGGAACACCTGCAATATGTCGAATTGCTTTTTTTCTGTAGCCTGATCAATTTTAATTTGTTCTTTAGCGTGGTGTTTCCCCAGACGAAGGTACAGTATTAATGTGCGAGTTAAATAAAGCATTATAAATGAGGAGTTTAACTTTTGGAGAAACTATATCTCGGAATTTCGAAAGCACTCCACATGCCTTGGCAAGCTTTTTTGCAACATCATACACATGCGAATCCCAGTTTAAGTCTTCACTCAAAGTGACCCCCAATATTTTAACGTCTTGTACAATCCCAATCTTTTTGTCACCGAGGTATAAGTTTAAGCTAGAATATACTTTTTTATTAGTTGGTTTGAATAGAACAGCCTTTGTTTTAGCAGCATTGATAACAAGAGAATTCACTTCACTCCATTTGTAGCTTTTCTAGCGTGTCGTGAGCTAGTATACTAAGATTATATACATCTTCGGATTGGAGGAACAACCTTGTGTCATCAACGTAAACTGAAAATTTGATGTTCTCGCTAAGTCTTACTTTGTCGTTTACATAGATGTTAAATAACACTGGGCCTAACACACTTCTCTGCGGAACACCAGTGTTTATGTCTAATAGCGAAGAACTTTTATCTTTAATGCTTACACATTGCTTTCTATTCCCTAGATAAGACTTGATGAGATTTAGGGCTACACCCAGGAAACCATAATGTTCTATATTAGTAAACATAGTTTGGTGGTGTATTCTCTCAAACGCATAAGAAAAATCTGTATAAATACCCAGTGTTAGCTTCTTTACCTCAAATCCCTTTAAGATATTTTTTTTTATGCTAGCAAAGCGTGTTCACTTGATAAACCTTGACGAAAACCGAATTGTTCTGACGCTATCGAAGAATGCTTATCGCAGAAAGATATAATTCGCTTACTGCGAATTATATCTTCTTGGCTTTTTAATTTATTTGGCATGGTTGAATAACTTTAAGCGGGTAAGAAGTGACGGTCCACATTTTATGCAATATCTATAAAACTTTGCGAAAATTCATACACAATTACTCTGCGAGATTCAAAAAATGCCTGTATGCACTGAAACATTTTTTCATCAAGTTCAAGAGTAAAAGGTAGACCACTTACGATTGGTGATGTGTGCATATATGAATGTTGGAGGCTTCTCGACGAGTTGCACTGTTCAGTGTGCCTTACTTTTGGTTTAAATAAAGGAAAAGACTAAGTGAAGAGTTGCACCAATTAAATATCATACAATGCCACTGCAGGCCACCTTTCACAATCACTTGTCAGGGCAGCAGCTTATCTTGTGGCTGGCACACAGGTGCAGGTTGCAGTGTTGCAGCTTAAGGTTTATGTAAAGTAGGCATTGCTGATGGTCTGGTGAATTTATGCACATCATTGTCCCTTTCAGGCTTTCAAGCAGTAATGTTGCATCAAGAGAAATAGCTTTACAAAAATAATGGTGCACAATAAAAGTTATACTAACTAAAGCAATCGAAATTGCCAATGAATATACTTAACCTAGATAAATATTTTTACATATTAAAAATACCGCATAGGTAGCAGGGAGAGGTACACAACTTTCATGAAGATTTTTTCACACACCCCCGTCGCAGCTGTCCGCACAAAGGAAAATAGACTTTTCCAACATCCGTCCTGCAAGATTCCCTATGTATTGATCTAACACTACATTGTTTGTCATTGCTGAAAACTAAGACTACAAATGATGTCCCCCCCCCACAAGCAGCAGCCTACTAAAAATTAAATATGAGATTTAAACAACTCGTTATTTACTGAATGTTGACTCTATTGCATTTTATACTGCAGGCACCTGTGACGCCGTCAGAAATGTTCCGTCTAGTGCCGGGTAAGCCTCAAATAATTCAAAATGTGGTACTCTGTATATCAAGTTTTTTTCTGCCTCTGTACAGGTCAAGCCAGCAAGACTGGGACAGTGCAACTGGTAAGCACACAGAACCATGTATTTTTATTTCCTTTATAAAACACACAAAGTTCAGCAACCAAAACTTCCTAGAAAAGTTGCTTATTCAGATTGACAACATATGTGACCCTACGCGTATCTGTTTACACATACATTAATAAAGAGTAGCAGAAAACATATGTACAGGTGCATGCAGTCTTGAGCAAAAGTTTGGAGAATTGCTGTCTTTTCTATCCTTGAGACATGTACATGCTTGTTGCAATCAAGCCATCTGCATGTAGTGCCCATACCTCACTATTCCGTGAAAGCGATGTACACTACGGTCTGTTTGTAAAAGAACGCAACAAAGATCTTAGTTCATATTTCCGGCCTTTTAAAAGCAAAAACCAATGCTCATACATGGCACTAGGCTGTCAAAAGTAGTTAAAAATCACAATCACTGATAATACCTTGCAAATCTAAGCCCGATGCTGATGCAAGAATGTGAAGCCCAGACACATGAAGCACGCAAGCGTTCCCTTTAACAGCGGACTGTCTGTCCATTGTATGAGCAGATAAGCTAGCACAAACCTTTTGATTTTACAGTTTGCACACTTTTGTTTGCAACTTCAAGGAGTAAAACGAATCATCCAGTCATCATGCACATAATTTATACATACAGTTAAAGTAACTTTTGGGCACCAAGAAAGATACTGAAGAAATTTAACATGTGCAGGAATGCAAATCTGGCATTGCTGCGGTGGTCTAGTGGCTAAGGTACTCATCTGCTGACCTGCAAGTCACGTGATCGAATCCCGGATGCGGCAGCTACATTTTCGATAGAAGTGAAAATGCTGTAGGCCCGAGTGTGAAGATTGTGCGCACGTTAAAGAACCCCAGGTGGTCGAAATTTCCGGAGCCCTCCACTACAGTGTTTCTCATAATCATATTGTGGTTTTGGGACATTAAACCCCATATATCTATCAGGAATGCAAATCTGAGAAAAAATTAGACAATTTTAAAATTTTAGAGTGACTCAAAGAAGGTGAAAGCAGCAGTTCACCTAATAAAAAGACACAGAAGCACATCAGTGGTATTTGCAAATACTCTTGGATACTTGGAATGAATGCAGCACGCAGTCTAAGCTTGCACACGTTGGCCTGACAAACTAAAGTGGGGCAGCTCCAGATGGAGGTCCAGTGAACGAAGAACACAGACAACAGTACTATTCGCTGCATTCTTTATATGTGCCACAATAATTTTTTTTAAAAAATAACTGTTTTTCACTAGTTGAGGCATCATACTTTGATGACCTGTTGATATAGAAAAGTGTAGATAACCTTAAACGTATATGTGTAATGCTTCCAAGCTATAAATTGCATTACCTTGAGAGGAAAAAAACCATACCCACAGCAATAATACATCCGCAAACACTTTCTTGGAAAATCCATTGTGTGGAGAGCCACAAAGACTGTCATGCATCATTGTTAGGGCACAACAATTTCTGTTATGCATGATCATTGTCTTAAAAAGAAATAAGGAATGTTCACGTTTCACTAGGCAGATTCGACTGCAGTAGATGCCATTTGAACCATATTTGGTACTTCTAAAGGTATCAACCATGCATTTAGTGACCGCCAAATGGCATATGACCTTTGTGCAACATTAGGTACAAGTCATGTTATGTCATTTTAAAATGTAGGCGAGCCATAGCAATGCAGCAGCACCACTCCACGGTGGCGAAGGCAACCACGCAGCTGCACAAGTGAGAAACTATTTACATAGTAACGAGGTTTAGTGAGGTGAACAGTACATGAAAATACATGGTTTGTACATCGAGGTCCATTTTAAGAGAAGACTGGCAGGCAGTGGCATAACATTACATAGGAGATAAAGCATATAAATGTGCACATAAGGTGGAGTAAGATTCTTATTTCACTCTTGTACCCAGTCCAGAGTTTACACAAGGTCATTATTGTTGTGCTTCTGTTTTCCTTGGCAACCAAGCAAAAAACAAAAAAATGACACTCTGCTGGCTTAGCAGTTACTGGGTTGCAGCCCCGAGCGTTAAAGTTTTGACTGCTGACCACGACAACTACTCTGGAGCGCTAAACGCAAGGCTACTTGGGAACATTGCTTTTAAAATGCAATTAACGATACACATTTCCATCTTCAAGGAAAAGGATCTACAGCAGGGCATACTGCACAAAGCTTGAAGTGCATATACACCACTAGTGAGCACATAAATATAAGAACTCCAGCTAATTCAATGTACGTATCAATCTGAGTAGCACACTGCACAACCTGGCCTGATCACTAATAGTCGTTGTTAATCTGTCAACTTTGTCCCCCTTGGAAAATCGGTGGCTAGAGTAGGTGGCTGCTTATCCCAAGGTCACAGGTGCGATCCCAGCCGCGGCTGTCTCATTTCAATGGAGGCGAAATGGTAAAGGTCTGTTACTGTGCGATGTCCGTGCACGTTGAAAAACACGAGATGATCTTCTATTAGGGTGTCTCAGGTGATCACATCGTTGTTTTGAGACGTAAAATCCCACATATTTATCTGTCAATTTTGCTGGAGCCTCAAAGCACATGGCGATGAAGTGCCAGATGTAGTGCCATTACTGGAACGTGGAAAAAGTACAAATAGTAATTATGGAAGTTGCATGTATGAAAGTGCACAGGTGATACAATTATGTGATAACTTTTTCTCTTCTATTTCCAGAAGAACAAGAACTCTTCAAGCACATACTCGAAAATCAAAAAAAAAATTCTCAGAGCTCAAAAGCGCACTGCAAGGGCTCTGGAAAGAATTTTTCAGGTTAAACTGTACAAGCACAGAATTCATCTTGAAGGAAACAGAGTGGTGCCAAATTACAGTGAAAACAATTAAAATTTTTAAAGTGAATGTTTTGGCTGTGTCTTTCATAAGCTGACCAAAAATGAGGTAACATTACCGAAACCAGCTCTGCATGGGCAGATATTTTGTGTTGTCATGTGAAATTGTAATCTGGACGTACCATCCATCCCAGTGTTGTTTCTGTATTACACCTTTACACTGTCATACATGTTGGAACACTTTTAACGAATACAAGTCTGAAGCATTTATCAGCACTGTCTCGTTGGTAAACAGACATAATCTTAGAAGGTGCAAGCACCTTCCTTCAATTTCTCATGAAGATCATAAACTTGATTCCTGAAAATTAGGTGCACACAGAAAAAGCAAATTCTTATCTTGCAATAAAATGCTTTAATTCACTGAAATACAAGCAACAAACTACCTTCAATTGTCAGGTCTTCTCAGTGTAC
This sequence comes from Rhipicephalus annulatus, assembly GCA_013436015.1. Taxonomy (NCBI): domain Eukaryota; kingdom Metazoa; phylum Arthropoda; class Arachnida; order Ixodida; family Ixodidae; genus Rhipicephalus; species Rhipicephalus annulatus. The sequence goes on along the minus strand of WOVY01000237.1, from coordinate 61,025 downwards.
TTTTGAAGTAACGACTGTTCTCCATGACCACATGAACAGGTTTAAGAAATAATGTCCTAACATATTCTTTATTTTTGCAAAGTCTTCTCCAGGTCCAAATCAATTTATCTTATAGATATGTAGCATAAGAAGCAAACACGCTATGTAAAACGGGCAAACTTACTAAAAAATTAGAAAAACACTATTGCAGACTCGGGCAGTAAAACTAGCCCAGACTTGCCACATAAAACTGTGGAAACTACTTCTACTTTTTACATTTAAATCACTAAATACAGCAGTCTTTCGCCAAAATGTATATGTGTGCTGCATAGCCAAATCGAAATTGTCACTCACGAGACTGAAGCCGAAATTCTTGAGTTTGGCAATCGTGTTATGCATAACAACGTAGTTCTAAGCTGTATATTTCTCTTTATTCACTCGTCTTGCATGACTTTCTTACTTTCCTTAAAGTGACTAAAGGTTGCTATCATAACAATTAGTGCTCAAACTTTCATTTACTGCAGTGAAACAAACTGAGGCCCATTTTGCAAAGAATTTTTTTGAATAATTATGAACCTACAGCTGCTGTCTATACCCAGGACTAAGAAATGATAAATCAGTTCATAAAATATCCTAGAAGGATTGATTGGAGGGTAAAAGTTGGTACAAATTTCTAACGAGAGCACTAACAACCAGTAGGCACAAGGCAAAGCCAGCACCAGAAGTGCACACCTACAACTGTTAGTGAGTGCTGGTGTTATCTTGTCTTTGCCTTATGAACACTAGTCTTTCAGTTGTCACCCGAAGTATTGAATATTTGATATCTAATCTCGATGAATGTCAAGTGCAGTGAATGCAGATTGTTTTAAAATTGTGTTAGCTTCTAATTATGCTTTAAAATGACATTCAGCTAAGGGTAATATGCGAGATCAGCCCCCACGCAACAAACAGTTCTCAACAAGTGCCAACAAGGCATTCAAAGCATTTAACCCCCCCCCCCTGTGTGTGTGTGTGTGCGTGCAGGCGCGTGCATAAGGGAGAGAGAGAGAGAGAGAGAAACAGAGGAGTGCTTAGCTGGCATTATGAACCTGTAGTCTTCATATTTGTGCTACGATCCGACACTGACCTTTCCATTTTATTCGGCCACTGCACCATTCTTCTGGATAAAGTTAATTACTCTAATCAAAGAGCAAAATTTAACATTCGGAGCTCAATGCACACTTCAACTGCCATGTTTTGGAACCATATAATGAAATACCAGTGCCTGCATCACTACTCTTAAACTAATCTAGGGGCGAATAGTAGCCAAGAAGGAGGCAATTAGGCCACAAAATTTTTTGTGCCTCTACAGGCCTATAAAAGTACTTAATATGCACAATGTAGCTACACCTGGTAGCTCGTCTAACAGCAAATTGAAAAACAGTATCTTAATATATTACTCTCAAGCCCTTTTGGATGCGACAGCCCCATATTGTGCAGGTACTAATTGCACGTCTGCTTTACATATATGACTAATAGAATGACGAGGTTTAACACAGCTTATCCTTTTAAATCAGCAATGCAGTGCAGAAGGAAAGAAGAAGGAAGGAATGTCTATCACGGTTTCCTTTCCTTACCGACTGTAAACAGCATGGACAAGGTGACGAGACAGATGTCAGCATCAGCAAGTGTGGAACAAGTGCCTGGCAAAGCAATAGTTCATATTTCGGCATAGCAAACTATTGTGACCACGTTACCTTTTCCAGCCTACGTTATGGCATTAACTGCTACTTGGAAAATGAAGACAACTCGAAGAGGTAAAGTTTTTTGTATACATATTGTACAATAAAGAAAAACTTTAGTTGCCATACCATCTGCTCAGCCAATGAACGCATGGCCTCAATAACCTGGCGACGCACAGCAATTACAGCTCCTGTGTCTTCTTGCAAACATGGTAGTACAGGGTCATCCCCTCCCTCATCCAAGAAAGGGTCATGTAAGAAGGAAACGCAAACACACATATTATATCTATCTATATCTATCTATCTATAACTATCTATCTATCTATATCTATCTATATCTATCTATCAATCTATCTAAATCAAGAAGGAGTATGAAAACAAGGAATTTATTTTCATAGAGAAACGCATTGAACAAATCTAAAAATGACAAAAGAAATCTTTGAAAGTGAAATAATAATTCTTCATGCGACAAAACAGCATTCTCATTGAGAGTGTACAACATTTCGGTGCTAAAAGCAAGTTGCAAGCACAGAACATTTTGTTATTTCCAATTAGTTGTTAATGCAGCTCAGCTAAAATATTAGTTCAGAGGCATGCTTTTGGTAGCATTTATGGTGAGAGAAAGTAGATAGACCCCACATGCGAAATAATAAAATGCTGCCTCATGAACAATGGAAAATTTTGCCAAATATATGTGATTATGCACCACCTATCATCAGAGCCTCATTTCTCACAGCAGCTGCACAGATGCTCTAAAGTTACTCATTGGAAGATCACCTACTTGCCACTAGTAGCCGAGAAAACTTTTTCATGTACACTTGAGCACACCATTTAAGTGCCAAATCAAAGATACTGAAATCTAGAGAAATTCTGAGTGCACGAAAAGGAGCATTCGTTATACCCACAGCTTTTTTGCACAGTGAAACTACATTGTTGTGCTGAGTAGTGTGGCAGGGTCAACGATATGCAATGCTTCTAGTCATTTGCCTTGTGCACAACACTAAGCAAACAAAAAGTGCAACTTATAGCTAAATTGGCAAGTGCATATCTTACTTCGACCTAACAATACATGTGTTTTGATAAAAGCTCACTTTGGTGAAGCAAGAGGTGAAGCTTTCCACAACAATGTCCTGAAAAAGTTTCCGAACTACCGCTTGGCTCAATCCTTGCGAGATTGATTCAATGAAATGTAACAAGAAGTTAGAGATGTTAAATATTTTACAGTGCAACTGCCCACACTATGAAATCTTCATGCACAAGCTCAGGCAGACCATGATGTTTGTTGTGGTCTGTATTTATGGTTATATTTACACATGTGCTTGCCCTCACTGGTCTGCTTAAGGCGTGTTTGCACTACAGCGACCCAATGCTCACACGACCCCAACGCAGACGATCGGCTAAGCTACCTACCGAAAATGGCACCTGACAATCTGGTCACACTGAGCCGAAAACAACGACGCTTCGAAAGACAGCTCATTGTCGTCGTGTAATATGATGGCAGACCGAAAACACCAGCAAAGCATATTAGCAGACTTATCACCCGCAGATTGTCAGAAGATCGATTGTCGAGCAAAAACTTGCCTTTGTTGTTCAATCTAAGAACTAAGAGAGAGATCTTAGGCAGAGGTCTCGCACACTACTTAAAGGTGTTCTCCAACACTATTAAACAAGCCATTTTTTATTTGTGGTTTGCAGAGGCCGATAGGTGGACATAATTTTAGCATAGGTCTAAGTGCCAATATCAGTTGATTTAGTATTTTAATTACGCAACCAACTACACATCACTGCCGACTTTATCACACGTAGCAGCACTCACCTGAACTTTGCAGGCGGAAATGACACTAGAAGGTTGCCGCCATATGATTGTATAAATGTAACGCTAGAAGCGATCGTGGTGTAGGATCAAACTGAGGTTACTAATCTGTTTGATTTTTCTTCTCTGTGCTTCTTCATCAAACCCTGAACCGACGCAACCACAATAAAAAAGCTCACGGTGACTACAAAGCATGACAGAGATGCTGACTGCGATTTCGGCACTGGAATTTTAGCTTGCGCGGGTCAGATGTCCATACGAAGCACCTCTTTTTCTTTCTTCCCTCTTCTAGCTTTCTTGAGTATACGAGCAATCTGTTTCTGCACATGCACTGTAGAAGAGGTGCAGTGCACCATTGTTTGTTGGGAGGCTCATCTAACAGCACGCGAAGGCTGTAGAGTATTTCACTGTTCTGGTTCCACAAATGTCTTTCTCCGAAGACATGGGCAAGTGAAATGCGGTCAAGTGACCCTGTGAAAATCGAGTTGAGCGTCCATATCTGGATTTTGTGTTTTTAATTTTCTAAGTCAAATATTTTGCTGAATTAGTGTGTACTTCAGTGTAAACAACACACGTATAAAACATAAGGGGTTGAATAGTGTTGGAGGGCTCCTTCAATGGTCATCCTGTGCACTCCACAAAAGTCATTCCTTCGCTTTGTCTTTGTCCCGACCTCCTGGCCCTTCACCCCGAAAGGGACAAGAGGAACGCCCGGAGGATGGCTGAAAATGAGAAGCAGTCGCAAATTTTTTTGTGCAAATGTAGTAGGTGTCACTGCGTGTGCCCCCCAGTGTGACTCCAATTGAGAATTGGCCAACTAAAGGCTGTGGGCATGACAAGGCGCAAACAGAGCCTCCCTGAGACCATAGGCAGACTGTTTGTGTCGTTGCAGTGTACATCGGCCGATGACTAGACAAAAAACGCTCCCAAAGACAATCAGCTGACCGAAATAAGTGTCGAGTTCCTCTATTGTAGACACGCCTTTACACATACAACTTATACTATTACGGTGTCCACACTTACACCTGAATATTCAGTGACAATTTACTGCTCCAAGTATGAATGTTCTGAAAAATGATAGCCGTGCAGAAAATAAATGTTCCATGTTTTGCTCGCCCCATATTTAAAGAAGGAAATCATTTTAGACAGCACAGCATGGATTTTTTTTGTCATTTGCAAAGCAAGGCAGCAAGGATCTTGAAGCATTATAGTTGCAAATATTAATACATGACATGACATTTGCTAAACGAGAATGCTGCATGAATGTTCAGCTTGCAGCCAACCAGTGTTTCAGACTTGACCGTTGAATAAAATACACACAGCCAAGCGAAAGTTTTTCTCTTGTTACCCACACTAGTGCACTCATACGAACCTTATAATTCGTGTACAAAATTTTGCTTGCGTATTGCTCACAGAGCAGATTGGTATAAGGAGTGCTTTGCGAAAGACCATACAACTGTTTGCAAAAGACTGCTAGCTACAAAATTTGTACAGGTATGGATGGCTGAAGACTTTCAAGCGCCTGTTTCATTACCTGAACATACAAAAAAATGGCAGAAAGGCGACGATGGAAGCTTTCAATGAAAAAATCTGTAAATGAGGTTTCTGTCAAACTTCATATTTCACAAGTTCACTCCTCTTCCTCAAGGATAGAACAGAACTTCGAGGAAGACAAGTTTGTTGGTCCTCTCGACACGATTCCTGTTAACAGATTTTTTACATAACCGCAACACATGTTTCTTGTGAAGCAAAACCTTGCACATCATCTTCTAACTAGTGTCTTAATATCAGGCTTTAAGGTGCTCCAGAAGCTTTGCGCCAAGAAAAACAAGCATATTTTCTTCGCATACTTTAATGATGCATTTACTAATGCAACCTTCACAGACTATGTTATGGCAGTAATTGTCAGCATGGATTAAGCACACTGACACCATTTTGCTTAGCCTAACAAACATTACAAAGGTTTCCCCACTACAAAAGCTCTCAAGCTACAAAATTTTACCAAAGCTAAGAAATTGTGGAGCTCACAGTGGTGTGCGTGAGTTTGGTGAAAATCACAATGCTTCAAACAGGAAACAGTATATGGAAAATAATCTGCTCATAGTAACATGTTTCTGTGAAAATAGGCAACTGTCACATCTGGTAATTTTGCCTTTTTATAAATCTGATATAAAACAATATTAATCTAATCATATTATTATTTAAGGTCTTAGATCTCAAAACAGATATATCAACATGCGATATACCATAGTGCATCGCTCAGGATAAATCGACCATCCAGCACTCATTTAAGATGCATCTACTGTACACGGTCTTCTACTATGTGGCTCTCAATGCAGTGTGACTACCAGGACAGGGAAAATGTGTGAAGTTCCCTCCTCCTTGGAGCAACATTGACGTACTGACAAGGGCAAAGAAACTTGTATAAAAAAAGCAATGATACATGGAACCCCTGTTCCTGTGCTACACAATTTAGCATGCACACTCTCGTTTGAATTTACTATGCATGTGCAGCACAACCATTCTTCTCCAAACCCTCACTAATATGTTATGGTATCATTGCTCGCAGCATATGTTTTTACGAGTACAGGTATGTAGAAACTTCAAAACATTTACACAGTGGAACTGGCAAACCATGTCCAGTGGTTTGAGCAAGCTCGATGTTTTCTGAAAGAACCAAGCTGTGAAGTAGGAGCTGACCATGCTAACAGTGAACTTTTCATTATGAAGAATGAAATATCTACTTCTGCGCATCCTTGAAGCTTGAGCAAGATCACTTTCTCGAACAGCACGGCAGTTGGCGATTGCTAGAGCAGCTGTTGTCTCAATATTTCTTCTACCCAAGCAGTTGTTCTGCAAAACATGTTAATAAAACTACTACAGCTACAGCAAACACTTACCATCAGTAAAGTGGAAGTCAATGCCATGTCGGACACACATGTTGTGCAGCATAGCGCATGCCACCCCTATTTTGGTGCACATCAGCGGACTGTACTGTAGAGCACCCCCGGACTGGTGCAGGCACCTGAAGCGTCCTTTGAGAACCCCGAAGGTCCTCTCAATGACTTGCCTCATCCGAGTGTGGGCCGAGTTGTACTGCACCTTGGCAGGGCCAACCGGAGACCTTACAGGGGTGAACAGCCATGGCTCTAAGGCATACTCAGAGCCACCTTAACAGAGGAACAAGGGTGTACTCATGTCACAGATGATGGGCCGAAATGAACAAAGACCTAAAGATATCACATATAGCCTGAAAACATGTACAGTGCGAAAATCGCAAAAGAAATAGTTCGCAGAATTATGAAACACAGGCAAATTGCATATATATATATATATATATATATATATATATATATATATATATATATATATATATATATATATATATATATATATATATATACATACATGCAGAAGAATAACTTCGGTTGCCGCAAGGTTACAGGTATGAAAGTAGATGCGCTTTCACAGAACTGTTTATTCAGCCAACGTTTCGACGCGTCAAAATGCCGGCTGAATATACAGTTGTTATATGAAAGCGCCTCGACTTTCATACTTGTATACATATCACACTTGTATACTATACACACACACACACACATATATATATATGGAGAGAGAGAGAGGGAGAGAGAGAAAGAGAGAAAGGCTTGCAAGCACAGCGAAGGACAACAGGAATAAACAGTTCTGTGAAAGCGCATCTACTTTCTACTTTCATACCTGTAACCTTGCGGCAACCGAAGTTATTCTTCTGCATGTATGTATATATATATATATATATATATATAGAGAGAGAGAGAGAGAGAGAGAGCGAGAGAGAGAGAGGAGAGAGAGACAGAGAGAGAGAGAGAGAAAGGCTTGCAAGCACTGCTAAGGACAACAGGAACCGTAAAGTCTCAACAACTAAAGCTTGCTATTCCTGTTCATATTAAATTAAACTGGAGCAATCACTGCATTAACATTTGTCCTTGTGTGGTATACTTGATAACGAGAGTACAATTAACACCCTTGTGTGAGAACACTGCAAACAGCTGTTACTAAAACATATTAAAAAAAGTTCAGGAGGCGAGCACAGGAAATGATTTCCTGTTTTTCGCAAATATATCATTCAGAAGAAATTCCCTAGTAACCAGCCGTCGGCAATTCCAGTCTCTGAAAGCACCTTCGAAGGTTACAATCGGCCCAGATAAAGCTGTGGTGGGTTCTGCCGGGCAATTTCAATGTCAGCTGGGTAATGGCACCCTCAGCATCGCAGATCACTTGTACATTGTGTACAGATCTTTTCCGTTCCTGTACAAGTGTTCCTGGTCTTTAGGAGGCATGATTTGCACATGAGTGCCATTAATGCATCCCAGGACCTTGGGAAATCCAGCTATCTGTGAAAAGGCTGAAAAGAACATGAATGAACAGCAATTGAAAGTGCTGCTAAGACATATTAGCCAGTAAGATAATGACATAATTTCATCAGGGCAACCTAAGACATTTGAGCACCTTGAAACACTGCGAAATACCCCCCAAGCTCTGCATGTCGGTAAATTTCGTAAAGAAGTGAGCTGAAATATCTCACAAATGAATAAGTTCTCAAGATGGCGAGCAAGACAGTGTGTGATAAGGAAATAAAAATTGTGCTGCATAGCCGTGCATTCTGGTGACATATTGGTGCTGCCACCGAAATAACGTTGCGTGCAACTAGTGACCTGAAATCAAAATAATTCGTAAAAACAACTTGATGAGTCCAGAAATGTTAACTACATAAATTACTTTCCCCAAGACTGTGACACTTCTTAGTGAACAGAAAGGTTCCAATTAAACTGGGAAAACAGTGCATACGGCAAACAACAAAAAACTGCTCAACAATGTAAGTTGTAGAAACTTCTCCCTCGTGTAGCAGGATATTCTGCAAATTATTACTGGTACAAAGATGCGTGGTAGCCTAGTAGTAGCTCCCAAGAAATTTGCACTGGTTAACATTAAATCTGCCACACTAACAGAACACTGTAGTCGTTATGATACATCATGCAACAACATTAGTTTACAAAGTTCAACTCACTGATGGCCGTAGCATTAGCAGCCTTCAGTGTCGCCGGGAAGCGTATGTGCTTCGCAGCCAGCGAGAACAGGGCGTCACTTGTGCCATAGAAATTCTCACAATACTTACTAGAGGGAACTCTGGCGCTAGTGTCTATGGGAGCTGCAACGCACGGCGCTTCAACGAGCATGGGTATGATGGGTAGTATATGGTGGCTAGAATTGGGAGGTGACGCCAACGGGAGCTCGGAGCCGCTCCTTCGTTTCGAGCAGCGCGGCGGTGGCGCTGTCGGCGGAATGGTGATGCTAGTTACGCGCGCGCGCCTTGAGCGCGCGGACCTTTCAAAGATGCTGTTGCTGAAGCATGATTCAGATAAATTGGCGATTCAGATAACTCACTGTGACGATGGCTGATAGAACGCCATTTCAAGCATTAAAAGAAATTGGCTGCCGCTGCAAGACTTCTGTGACGTTGAATCTGCGCAAATTAAAGCTTTCGTTCGCATATCCCTGCAGTGTTTTGGAGTGCAAGGCGACGGCGTTTTTTTAAAAAAAATATTACCAAAGTTCTGGGCGAGGAAAATAAAACAAATATTTATTGCACATCATATTATTAGGAAGATCTATTGCACATCATGGAATACAGGGTAAAATAAAATAAAATGAAAAAATACGCACATTTACATACGCTCTGGAGTAGTTAAAAACATTGAAACATTGCACACAGACAGCGCATCGCTTGGCACTAAGTAATAAGAGGCATACAATCACTTTCCACTCGGCAAAAAAAATCAATAGAGCTTAAAGTTACAATATCAAACTCAGAGCACGCGTCTAAGCTTCAGCAATTTCATTTTTTCCTGCTTAGCGTTTCGTTTGCTGTTCTGGGCTTTGACATGAAAGTGGAGCCTAGTAAGAACATAAAACTTGATAATTTTGTTTGTGAGGGACATACTGTGGTCAGGGCAGCCAACAAGTGTAAGCTTTCTTAACTGCAAGAAGGAAACCAAGTCCATGATGCTGTCAGGTTTGACTTCTGTAACACTGAAGCAGTGGGTAAAAGTGTTCTCGAGAGTGGTCACGAGTTCATTGAGCTTGACTGATGGGTACAGCAGGCCTCCTCGGTCAACAGCAGCCGTGAGGGATGCTGCAGCTGGAGATGGATCGTTCTCGCCTTGTAGGAGCTGCTGGCTGCACTCTGCACATTTGGTGCTTGCAACGCTTTTTCTTGCCACATATCCAGCCATGTAGAATATGAGTCTGGCATCGCTGCTTTGCACGACCATGTCTGCATGCTCGGTGCCGTGGCCGTATTCATTGAGCACTTCATGTGCTTCGGCAAGGTTTCCTACGTCAAGAAGCTCGTCTAATTTCCTCCGAGGAGTGAGGTCCTTTCCGTTGTCAGCTCCCAGCAGACTTCTCAGCAGTCCTGAGGACACATTGCTTCCTTTCGGTGGTTTTGCCAAATTCTGGAAGCTCAAAGTGTTGACCGAGATTAGGAACTGGGAGGCAGTCGGATGATCATTGCATCCAGACATTTGTCGGACGATTCCAAACAGCCTCTCCAGGGGGTCCTGACTCAAGCGGCATGTCATCATATAGCTGAAGTTCAACTTCATCGTCAGGTAGCGGAGAAGGTGTAGCGTGCTTGATAAGGTAACACGAAGCCCCTCGGCTGTACTGCGGCTTAGGAAACCTCCGGAGCCAGCAGCTGTTTCCCAATCGTCCAGGTAAGTCAAGAAGTTTTGAATGCACTTCTCGTGCATCCCTCCAGGCTTAAGTGCACCAGAACTGCACCTTGAAGTCATGGCCTCAATGAGCCTTCTCATTCTTTCCACAAAGCTGACTGTCGCCGCTGTGCTCCCATGCTTTTCTTCGATGGTTGCATTGTACAAGAAAAGGCCTCTGAGGACTTCATCACTGTAAAGCCGCACTGCATAATTTACCCTCATTTTCTCAAAGCCATTGGGATGCACAACCGATTTGCTAATATGAGGCATGGCTTTGAGAGTCGTGTCATGCTGTTCATCAAGCTTCCGGGCACAGTCAATAGGGTCAACACTGGCATGGCCTTCTGGCAGTTTCACGCCCGTTCGAACAAAGGTGTCCCTCACACATTTAAGAAGGTGTGGGAAGTCCGAGATGAAGTGCAGAAAACGTTCTGGGTCTGTAGGGTGCTGCCTTCTACATACTGTGTTTTCTTTCCTGCCGTGTATGCCGAATGAGTGCCACATGCTTCTGTTCCACGCAGCTCCATCAGTGGTGATAAAGTCTACGTGCAGACCGGCGTTTTCGCTCATGACTACTGCTTCGAGGATTATTTTGCCTAACGTCTCGGACTTCACATTGCTGCGTGATGCGAACACACCAATAATCTGGTGCCACGTGCCTGTAAAAGGCACGAACAATACTACAAGGCCATGGTCACATGCTACGGAGCGCTCACTCTCTGGTGTGAACTTCCCAAGGTCCACAAAACCTTCGATGGTGCCATCGGTTCCCAAGCTCAAGTGTTCAGATAGCTTAATCTCATCAATTAACAGCCCACCATGGCGCTGGAACAAGTCCATAGATTTTGTTTTTTCCGCCACAGCAGCAAACACTTTTTCGCTCAGGCCGAATCCACTCCTGTAACGCTTGAGATATCGACGTAGTGATGTTCGAGAAGGCAACGCCATGATGTTGTTTTTGCGTATATGCTCATAGAGGCGTGGGCTTTTCATGGACATAATAAGGCACTCTAGAGCCCATTCACTTTCATACTTCATCCCTTTCGTGGATTTTCTTTTAGCCGCAGCAAAGCACGCCTTGACTTGTTGCTGCTGCTTAATGGGTAGGGCCTTCACCGCTTCTTTAAATGCTGTAGAATCATTCCGTGCATTCTTTTCTTTCATTTGTTTGATGAGTGATTTAGCCTGCAGGACACTCAGGCGACTCCTTTTCGCTTGCGCTGTTCGCTGCTTAAGCCTGTATGAAAGCTTTTGGGACTGGGCCACATTTTTGCCTTTTCTTCGCCTGTAGGACTCACGATTCAGGAGTAGTCTTCTGAGGTGCTTGCATTGTGGGCAGGCTTTTTCTGGCGTTGGAGCAACCCCACGGCAAGATGGGCTGAAGGTTCTGCCATCAAAAGTCTTCTCCTTGTACTTTAAATTCACTCCAAATTCACCAGTTTTACCAAACCCTCTGCATGGTATCATGGAGTCGACGTCGCGAAGCAACTCTTCTGCCATTTCGATGTCGGTAATGTCAAGGGTCTTTATTTTTGTGGCTTGCACAAAAGCTGTCGCTTGAAGTTTGTTTTCATCTGATGTCATTAGCACATACTTGTCAATAGTCAACTTGTCACCATCTAGTGCGCAAACTGTAAACACCGTGGCGTTGTCGGCTCCAGCAATTAGATGTCGAGCCCAGTAAGCGCTGGGAAGACCACAGTGCGGACGTCGGGAATTGCGGGCACATTCGGAACAGGTATTTGGTTACTGTCGCTTTCTGTGCTGTACGAGCCAGCTGTCTCCTCGCAAGCAGACGTGCTTGGTTCCTGACGCCGAATTTTCGATGGTAGGCCGCAAGTGGATGTTCTTGACGTCCTTTTCTTCGGCACTTTCTTTGAAAGATACGCAGGAACATTTGGGAATATGGTTGGCACCGCGTCAGATTTCAGCACCGGTTTCCCTCGGGGAATCTGAACAGTTTCGCCGTTTATCACATGCGTGTAAAAACGCTCAATAAACTGCTCGTCGAAATGAAGCTCACATAGCGCCGACTTCACGTCCAACGACTTGTCGGCACGGGGTACGGCTCGTTGCCAGGCTTCGAAGAGGGCAGGGTCTTTGGGAACAGAGAAAAGAGAAGCACGCTGACCTTGCTCCCTCGATGACACATAGCCGCTCGTGCAGCCAGGAGCAAAGCAGTGGCGTTGCCTCGCTTTCGTAGTGCTGGAGTTCATCCTAAGGTCGGCACTCACACTGTCATGTCAGCAACTAAATACATTTTGCCATAAGCGAGACATCAACGCGGAAAACTGCACACACCCAGACACGCTTCCAGAGGCGAACCAGCGAACCCAGCGGCGAGTCGACGAGAGAGCGCGGAGCGCGCGCTTCGCCCGCATCACTATGCCGACAGGAGCGCCGTGGTGGCCGTCGCGGCGGCGCTTGAAAACGAGGATCGCGCGCGCTCGGCAAATATGCGGGCGCTGGCGTCACCTCCCAATTCTAGCCACCATAGGGTAGTACACACATTTGTCTAACCTTGGTACTTCTGGCCTGCCTTTGGCTCCGTGTGTGTTTTTGTGGCTTGGAGCTGTTTTCTTACGAAACAAGTATTAGCAAATGTTCAGCGGTTGCACTTCACCATTTTATTTTTTAAGACTTCCTTACCAAATTGGCTCACGAAGTTCAAAAGGGCTCAATCTTTCTATCAAAACAAAACCGAAACACAGCAATAAACGGAGCCGCAAGTACGATTCGCCGCCCGCAAGTACGAAGACTAGGTAAATGTGTGTACTACCCATCATTCTCATGGTCGCTGAAAGATCGCAGCGCCAGAGTGCCCTCTAGTTAATTTTGAGAACCTCTATGGCTTGTGCGCGACGCACTCGATTGGCTCACGCCAATGCTACCGCAGACTGCCGCTTGCGTAAAAGCGCAAAGCGAGCAGCACTTGCACATCCACCGGTAAGGCGCGAGACCGCGCCGTAGGCCGCTGCAGTCGAGGCTCTAGTGTCGTACAAAGGGTCCGAATATGTTCCCTCGGGAACCTGTAGTAACGCAGGGGCTGGTCTGGAACATCGTCCGAGGCTAGGAGCCGGTGGAAGGTGCGCTCTCTCCGGAGGGAAGGTTGCCGATGACGAGCGATGGCTGCCAGGACGTACTCCATGGTTCGGATAGCATAGGTCAAGGGTAATTGCTGCCGATGCACCCATATTTATAGCAGAACGTATAGGTTTGTGACTTCCGGTTCTGTCCATCGCGATGCTGAGATTACCATAGCAACCAGAGAAGCAAAGAGTTGACACAAAAAGCTACGTCGAATCCTTGTAGTTCGCATAAAGCATCTCGGCAACTTTGTAGCAATATAAACCTGCAATCGCTAGTCTGAAGACACCCAGCCGTAAACACCGTTGCGCTATTGACCTGCTGTCACACAGCCTCCGCACAGGCCTTGGATGTGCTAGTACAGAACCAGCGTTCCACTGAGCTTCGCTGCTCTATCGAAAAAAGCGCTTTCTTCGAGTACGAGTAATAAAAATAATAATAGGGGCGCAATGCTGAAGCCGGAATCAAAAAACAGCGTCGCTTAGGAGTTACAGCCATTTTTCATGATCAGTCAAAGAACTTGCCCAAGCGATTCTGATGCCAGATATCACACTGCACCTGAACAAAGTACTCCGGAAGGCGATGCGTACGTGCGCACAGTGGTCTTCAAACACACCTTGAAGGCTCCGTAAAGAAGTCGGCTACGATGATGCACTGGCGCCTATTTCCTCTCCACAAACACGCCAAAGCAGGCGTTTCACATTCCGCCGCTCACCGAGAGACACTGCCGTCGGTTTTCACACAACTTGGACGCCCCGAAGGCGCAACGGAATTCCCCACACAGCGATAAGCCACGGAGTCCACAATACAGCGACAATAGAAGCGCATTGCTGAAACTGGAATCCAATAAACAGCCTCGCTTATGAGTTACAGCAACTCTTCAGGATAACTCGTTACGTGACCAAAGGATTTCGATGCCAGATGGACAAATTGCTCCGGAAGGCGATGCGAATGAGCTGTCAGCCGTATGCAAACAAACTTTGAAGTATTTTCGAAGGCCCCGTAAAGAAGTCGGCTACGACGAAGCGCTGGCGCCTTCTTCCTCACCACAAACACGTCGAGGCACACATTTCACGTTTCACTATTCACCGAAAGACACGGCCGTCGGTTTTCGCACGGCCTGCACAATCCGGAAGGGCAACGGAATCCACAGCACAGCGACTGGTGTCCGCGGGAATGACCCCCTGCAGTTGTTTAGGTCGCCATGTTGTTCTTAGAAACTGCGCAGCAGGGGTAGGCGCTAAAATAACTTGTAAAAAGTACTTGGGCGATTTTCCGACAAAGAGGAAATATGCTCTTATATGTGAGGGGGAAGATGTGACGAACAGGACAGCAATGCCTGATGAAAGAAGCGTTTTGCAACGTCTGATGTTGAGAAAACCACTTGTCAACCAATCACAAGCTGCGCCTCACAACTTAGCTGTCGTCCGCTTCGATGGGAGCACGCATGGGGGGTTTCGGCTGTTTCACCGTCGTCCCGAAATGATTTCCAGGGCAAGTGGTCTCTGATTCGAACAAAACATGTGTCAGTGTCTGCCACCACATTTTGTAGATATTCTTACGCCAAGTTAAATGATTTTTTTTATTGCCGAAGGGACGAGCTTGCACCAAGGTTTGCTCGAGAATTGTGAGGCTTTGCACATTTACGGTGTCATTTGAAATTACTAAGGTGGTTATATCCTGACTGCTTGCAATACTAACGCACCCAACTTTAGTTTTCAAAGAGTGAACGCGCGAAAGCTGCATTTGTTTGCAGTTTGAAGCGTCATCACGAACACCCCCAATACGCTTTCATTTGCAAAGTACGCACCCCTTCCAGATCGTCCAAAAGTGCATCGACAGCTGTATTTCACAGATCGTGTTCATTGGACAGTTATATCCAATCGAAGTATATGAAAGTGCAACCACAGAATAGGCTTTATGAATGGCTAACTACAAAAGTCCCACTCACTCCGATATCCAATAGCATCAAGGTGGTGTGCTCTTCTTAAACTCTTTGGTGGTAATCTAGATCAATCGGGCAGACATCTCAAGTTGTACATATTATTGGAAGATGTGGAACGCACCACAACAACATAACAATACATTTTGACCATATACCGTGCTGCTTTCGAGTTCACCAACCATTCACACCGCACTTTGGTTTTTATCCAACCACATGTCTTTGCATGTATCATTATACGCCCCTGACTCCCAATAGAATTCTTTAATTACCGCGGTGCCAACCTTATAGGATGATTTTGATTGCCAATACTGTCCGTTGCATCCGAGAGAAACAACAAATGAACTCAAAGCACCGGAATAAACCAAAACGCACCAGCAATCATCAGGCAGCCTTACATGGCCATTAATAAACTCAGAATCAGCCAATGGCACCCATGTATTCCGCCACGGCTGCAATTTCTTAGCAGCCACATTGTTCGTTAGAGTGGTCCGGATCACTCTTAGGATTTTTTCGTAGCCAGACTGTTTTTACGCAAAATTTTGCTTTGTGAATCCACTTACGACACGACTCCGTGACTTACGAGCACTTTTCAGTGACGTACGCAAATATAGAAACTGCATCACCGTCGCTGACATGTTCCCGGACAGTCGCAGCGCGCTTTGTTGCAGTGGCCGACGTGACAACGATGGCCTTTTACGACGTTTTTTTTTCGTTTCGTGAATCGACTTACGCAACAAAATTTCTCTTGCGTGAATATTTTTTCGTGAGTTTTGTGAATCCGGCCTCTGTTCCGTGTACTGCAGATATGCCAAATTTCGCTGGTCACCGTGAGCCTTGGTCTGCTTGCATCATTTCCCTGACTACTCTTCCACTGACGACGTCATCGGGACAAGCCCTAGAAAAGCCGCTTGCCTGGCGCTGGACACACACTTGGCAGCAGTGACGGCACATCGGCGCAACGCTAAAAAACTGTTCCCTGTACTGCAGGTTGGTGTACAGTTCATAACTGAATAATTTACGCTGTCACTGCTGACTTTCTGTGTTGCTGTGTACCTGCTGTTCACTTGTTCAATTGTTTTGCGTTATACATTGTTTCAACTGCTACTTTTCTTCATTTCGAAAGACATGACGAAGCCTACGAATGAAAGAGAAAGCCGATCCGAAATTCGGGGACTTCGTGCTGAAATGAAGTCTTTAACATACAGTGTCAAGTTTATGAGCGATGAGTTCGAGGACATGAAAAAGCGCCTTAGGGAGGCCACAGAGGAAAGGGAAGCCTTGAGGAGAGCTAATGAAGAGCTACGTGCTAAGTGCAAAGAGAATGATAACATCATTCAGCAACTTCAGAATAGAGTTGTTCAATCTGAGCAATACTCGCGCAGGTCAAACGTAGAAATTAAAGGGCTTATACAACAGGAAAACGTATGTGTTGCAGGACTCGTTGGAAAAATTGGTGATGTACTTGGTGAGCACATAGCACCTTCTGATATTGAATTTTGTCACCGTGTGCCCACCTGAGAAGCTGGAAAGCCTAACATAATTGTTCAGTTAAAGAGCGTACAGAAGGACACTGTCCTTGAGAAGGCGCGGAAACCCAGGATGCGAAATAACCAGGTTGAAATTCCTGATGATGCCAGAGTATTTGTTAATGAGCATCTATGCCCGGCATTGAAGCATCTTTTTTTATTTGCCTTGGCAAGAAGGCGTGAATATCAATGGCGCTTTGTCTGGACGCGAAACGGAAAGGTAGTTGCGTGCAAAACTGAGGCTAGCAGTGTAATCCACATTGCTTCGGAGGCTGACCTTCAAAAGATTGCGTAGAATACGGTATACGTAATCTTAAAGTTTTCATATTTCTTTTGACTGCACAATGTATCAGAATTTAGCCTACCATCTGAAAATTCCTGCCTTCACACGGGAGAAATATTTCTGCCCTTCATGTGAACTCGCGTTCACTCGCTCATAAGCAAGACATTCTAGCAATGTTTCTTGCCGAGACTACTTTTTCATTTGATGTTATTATGTTCTCTGAAACATGGCATCAAGAACACAGTAAAATGCTTATCATAGATGGGTATAGCCACTTCTTTGTTCATCGCGCAGGAAAACGTGCTGGTGGCGTTGCAATGCATGTTAAGCGTGGCATACATTGCGATGTGCTTGAGGAATTCACCTGCACCACGCCCCATCATGAAGTGCTCAGCGTTAAATAGGACAACATTCTATTTGTCGTGATTTACCAACCACCTACTGGCTTCGTGTCTAATTTCTTAGAATTCACTGAAAAACTTTTAGAGCAGGCTTCTTTCCACAAGTACAAAATTCTTCTTGGTGGCGACTTCAATATTAACATGCTCGATGATGGCACTTCGACCCGTGCAACTGTTAACCATATGAATTCACTCTGTTTCTGTAGCGCTATCACAACACCTACTCGTGTGACGGCATCTTTTCTATCGGCTCTCGATAATTTCATAGTTAACGCTGGTACACAGAATTATACAGCCGGGACAATCAGCTATGATATCAGCGACCACTGCCCAATATACGTAGTATGCTCATTTTATGTTAATGAAAAATGCTTGCCTGATACAGCGCTCAGCTATAGATGTCTATCTAATGAAAATATGCAAAATTTCTGCGCACTAGCACTGCACACAGACTGGTCCCCTTTCTATAACAAAAAAGATGCTAGTGAGCCATACAGCGAATTCCTGTCAATTTTCACTCATCTTTACCATTTATCTTTTCCTTTAAAAAAAGAAAAGTGAAAAACGTATTAAGAAGCCTTGGGTGCAGCCTCAACACGTTAAGATGATAAGTAAGAAAAACAGGCTATTCAATAGATTTTTACACGCGCGTGAAGAAAGTGATCTCGTTGCATTTAAGAAGTTACGAAATGCAATAAACAAAGAACTGCGAAAGGCTAAAGGCCACCATTATGAAACCCTTTTTGCTTTGGTACAGAGAAAAAATCCAGAAAAAAATGTGGAAAATTATCAACGATGCCATAAGACAAAAAAATGTGAAACAGCCTTTCCATGAAGTCACCCTAAACAAAGAAAAGGTCACAGGCGTCGCTTTAACTGAACGCTTCAATACTCACTTCGTGAACATGATGACGTCATCGGATAGCGCGGTGTGTGGCACAGCTGTTAACAGATGTATGCATAGCATTTTGAGGGCCTTCAGGCACATTCAAGTTGTACTGTGCAGCTTTTCGCCTGGAGGACCCCCAACAACATCTTTAGAAAATAAAAGCAGTTCTGATTCTGATTTCTGAGCTTTGCGGGTGACTTGCCCAGAATTCGCTATCCCATGACGTTGAAGGGCTGCCCAAATGAAATAAGCTGTAAGCGCCTAAGTAGGAGAACCCCACACCCCATTGTTGCTTTTTTTTTCGAAGTGTTGTTGACCTTGTTGCCACACTAATAAGCGATCTGACTGAGACACTTCTGAACGACGGAGCCGTCTATCGGATCTTGCGCTCGGGCCGTGCATCCAAGCGCTTCCTAAGGTCCATGGTCATACGCCCGAAGAGCAAGTGTGCAGCCCCAGACGCCGTCATGACAACGTACACGAGACGCACTACGTTGTCGTGTTTTAGCTGCCAGTGGATGTACACCACTCGTATGGCCGTTGGCCAGCACGCCTTCCTCTTCACCCTCGACTCTGACCTTGTTCCCAGGATTTCACCGTTAAACTTGAACTTTGCCTTTCACACGACGCAGTACGCATCGTGCTTTCCCGATCTTCTCCACGACGACGTAGTTCATTCTGCCCGGGCTGGTCTCGGACGCCGTGTTTGCAGAAGCTGCCACGGTACGCGAACGTTCATGTGAAGCGAGTTGTAACTGGACCAGTTAACGGCCCCCCAGAATGTTCAAACAAGGCGGGTGCGGATGGCAGCTTATGAAAGCTGACCGCGTGGTGTGTCTGCTCGCGAAGGGGTACGTTAGCGCCACATTACGGGAAACAAGAGTGCCGGCTTTCAAAAAAAAATATATTGAAGTAACGGGCTAGCATATTTTCTTTTTTAGTAGGAGTATCTTTCCCCGAGTATGGAAAAAATGGATGCGTGAATTCTGACCTGGTTTTCCGTAGGCAAGATCTTCACCTGGCCTCCAAACAGGAACAGCGCAGAGAAGGCGACCTTGACAGAAAGGCAAGAACAAAATGATAACGAAAGTGAATAGGTATTGAATCAACGAAGTGAAAAAAAACAGCGCGTAACACAGGACAGAGAAGAGACGGACGAGGCGCTGACTGTTACGCGCTGTTTTTTTCACTTCGTTGACCATGTACCAACCGGCCCAAATAAGCACTTTAGTACAGGTATTGAATACTTCTTTCCAAAGTACTTTACTTATTTTTTAATTATTTTTACTTATTTATTCACCTATTTATTTATTCTTGTTATTAATATAGTTATTGTGAATTCATCTACTTCATGTTTTATATCCGTAATTTTTATTGTTCATTTTCTAATCATTCATTGATTTTATCTAGGTCTTTCGTCATTAAAAACATAAGCAAACAAAATTAAAGTATTCTGTTAAAATTACCCGGTTCTTGGAAAATCCCCCAGCGTGAGTATGCGCGGTGGGCCCATACTTGCCACGCACAACTGCGCCAAGGTGGCTGGTGCCTTCACACGACAGATGTGTCAAAAGGCCTACGAAGGGCGTGCCACTCCACTGAAACTTTCTCCACTTCATGAGGCGTGGCACTACCTCCGGTGTCGACAAACATTTGACTAATCTACGATGTCGATTGATGACGTAATCATGTGACGTAATGCGGTGTGATGCAACCGTATGACACTCCAAATACGTAGCCATAACGACGATATCACAAATTTAACAGATATGTGACGTAATGACGTTATTCACTTCAAATAAGCTCACGTGGATTTTTTTTTTTTTGGAAATGCAACGGTGCCACGAATCCAAGGAGCTGTGTCATATACAGATCCGCTGCAACGATTTAGAGCTCTGCATGTACAACTATGGAAGCTATTACTAATCAGGGTGGCAATTGCAGGGCCACTCGTATCACCTCGGTCGCCCGTTTGCTTCATATTGCGGCCTATTTCATACCGAAATAGGAATTGTGCAGAACTCGTATCTTGTTTTTGTACTAAGACACAAATGTCGACGTCTCCACGACCAGCCTTTTTGTTTCCCTTCTGACATTTATTTTGTGGAAAGAGAGGGTGGACCGGTAGGGGGGGGGGGGGTCGAAAGCTCACAGACGCTGTTTTACGCGCTCACTGGCGTGATTGACAACACACATCCCTCTGTCTCTAAAAGGAGCAAATATGCGCAGAGCAATCATCGAAACAAAACAAATTTTTGACTGAGTCCATGTACGTAGCTAAAACGCGACAAGTGCGTCAGAGACAATTTCCTCCTGAGTGAATTTAAAGCCAAAGCTGTTCTAAGATTGCGAAAAATGACTGATTCTGGTCCCATAGTTGTCCACCGCCACCCACGCTAGTGTCTGTACTCAATCTCGCGCGAAAAAAAAAAAGAAACTAAACAAACTGAAACCAAGAGCAGGACTTGAGCCGAAGCTCTGCGTGACAAGCAAGTGCTCTACCACTTAGCTGCGATGTTGTTTGTAACTACGTTCCAGACTGACCCTATGCAGGATTCATGTCGGCTGAGGAATCGCGTTGACATAATTGACATAATCGCGTTGACATAATCGCTTTGACGAACCACAGGTGACACAGCGACTTAGTCGCATAGTATTGCCCCCTCCCCCACTCGTCCCAAATGTTTCAGTCACCATCCTTTACTGTCGTCCGCCACAGCATCAACAAAATGCACATGATGCCTTACAAGTGTGAAGCGAATACCACGCTTTTCCGAAGAATGACAAATAAGGGCATAGTGCGCTCACTACTCGAAAAAAAATTAGTAATGGCGTAGTGGGTACCATACACGTGTTGTGTAATTGTAGTAGTTGCCTCAAGTGTATTTAAAAATGAGCCGAGTCCACTCTTCCACTTTTCGCTGTAGTTTCGCCATGTTGAGCGAAGGGCTGGTGGTTTTAAATACGAGACATTTCTTGGCAGACTGCAGGGAATTTCGCGAATCTATATATGTAAATGCGTATCTATCTATCTGACCTCCTACGATTGGGTGCCCTCGCGATCACCCTTTCACTTAGAGTGAAACAAAATTAGTTTGGCAGAGTAAGATGGTTTGACGAATGCGACAGCCTCGTCATAACATAAATGTGACAATTTTGTCACGTACCTCATCAAACTCTTTCCTCCAAATACGTATGGTACGTACCAGTATAGCACGAGTGGGTATACGCCATAGTCTGCGGGTATGTGCCACAGGTGACATACAGTTCTACCCAAAAACGGCGCAAACATTGCCTAATTTTCATTCGAGAGCGTTAGGAAAAGCTATTTTATCGGCAGCGTCGGCCCGACAAATTCAAAGAATTTATGTCAGGATCACAGCAGAGCAGGACTCAAACTCAAGCATTCGGTGTGGCAGTCAAATATACCACCACAGAACCCCGCCAGATCTTGACACTGATTTCGAAAAAAAGACCCTATCCAGGCGTAATGGCCAAACGTCAATTGTGATTGCAGTGCTGGCTATCCAGTTTTATGAATGTTACATATGTGAGCTGGCCGAAAATTTCAATTCATTGTACTGAAATGTTCACCTCAACGCAATTGGAACGAGTTGCGTGCACGACACAGATGGATATTGGCAATTTTTTTTAGTTATCGTGGTGTATCGCCCCCCCAGGTACTACTGAAGAATTTATAGTACTGCATAACAATTCCCGATATACAAGTTTAACCATCCAAACTATTATACTATGTTGGCCTGAAACTTTAGTTTACCACGTATCAATTGGGCGAATTATCAGGAAGGTCAGAATGAACAACCTGTGTCTCGAGTTCTTTTCGACCTTGCTCTCTTCCTTGATCTAACACAAATTGTCACTATAGCTACGCGAATGCACGAATAGGGAGAAATAATGCTCGACATTTCCTTAGTGCTTCGGTCATTTGCAAAGCATCAATTCTAATATCGACCCCGGTCCTAGAAGACCGGAGAAAGCTTCTGGACACGCCCGCTTATGCCGTGCTGCTGCTAAAATAACACACAGCAAAAAGGAAGGAACTCGGTGAAGAGGCCTCGGATTTTATAAGACCACTCAATTCGTGGCCGAGTTACCACAGTTGGTATGAGCCTCAAGTGAAGGTGAACAAGAACAAGGAATGATCTTGTTGAGTGGCTAACAATCACAAATAATTTGTTGCTCGCCGCGCTGCACGCCACGACTGCGCTAGGGGGCTGCGTGTGCTCGGTGGAAGACGATGAAGCGAGCTCGGTCTCACGCGCAGCTCGCGCTGGTAGGTGTTCTGGGGCTCACGCCATTCCAGCGGCATGTTGTCCATGCGCTCAGGCGCTCGTCGGACGCTTGACTTCACTGCTGTTCGGTGCCAGTCATGTCCGCAGCCAGAGGTAAGCATCGTCCTCCCAAAGGTTATAGGCGGCGCATTTGAGTGCCGCCATCGCCAGTGTCCGGGATTTCTGCATACGCCGAGTTTTTGGCATTGGCCGCGTGTTTCTCAAGACGTCATTGGCGTTGACCTTCAGGTCCCGAGAAACACTCGGCGTATGGGAAAAGCTGACTTGACGGCTTGCGAGCAATCTGTTGTGTTTTGGGTTTTCAGATTCGGTTTCGGATTGACATGTGAGGATGCCAGGGGGCGCCGCTCTGGCACCTAGGATTGCAAGGCGACTGTAAAATAAAGGTACGTGTGTTAGGTAACCGTGGAGTGCGGTTGTGCTTTCTTTCGGCGCTACGCACCAACCCGCGTGTTCGGGCTGGTCGGTGTCCCCGCCGGCCGCGTACGTCTCCGTCGGCCGTCTTCTTCTTCTGCTTCGTCGGGAACAGCCAACCCCCAACACAGCACAATCCTTCGTGGATCAATCGATACCCACTGTATATTTCCGTAGGCGATATTCCCATTCGTGTAGAATTTGTGTGTGTGTGTGAAACGTCACGCTACTTCGCGAGCGCGCCGTCACGAGAGAACTTTTAGATGCGGAAGCATCTTATACTCGCGCCTTGTAGTGCGCCGTCCGCGCCGCCCGCACCGCTTCTCGAACATTCGACAGCTGACGCGCGCGCATGCGCCGTCGCGCCGTCGCCCACCATCTGTGCCGCGCGCGCTTCTCCTTCGAGAACATTCGACAGCTGACAGCGCATGCGCCGTCGCGCCGTCGCCATCTGTGCCGCGCGCGCGCTTCTCCTTCGAGAACATTCCACAGCTGACAGCGCATGCGCCGTCGCGCTGTATATATACTCAAGGTCGGCGCTCGCTCGCTCAGTTGCCGCTCGTCCGTTGGTTTGTACGGCGCGTCGACGTCCGAAGTCGCCGTGAAATGAATGCCAACGAATCCACAAACAGAATGATCGACGTCCCTTCGACCAGCGCCGCCCTTTCGCATACGTGTGTACGTGTTCACTCATTTAACACCCCCTCCTACAACCACGTTAACCAATTTAGCCATCGACCCAAGTAAGTCGCAATTTAACACCCCATTTCACAACCACGTTAACCAATTTAGCCATCGACCCAAGTAAGTCGCACTTTAACACCCCGTTAACCAATTATTAGCTCCGCATCCTCCTCAGTGTTCCCCCGAGGGAAGCTGCGGGCAATTTTTTTTTCTCTTGCTCGTGCCAGAAAGCACGCGCTCGCATTTGAAACCACGTTTCCTTATATTTCCTTTTAAATTTACTGGCCGAGTTTTTCCGTCACAACGTTTGACGTACATTGGTGGGCGCTCGAAATGTGTAAATGAGGAATGTTTCGCCGCATGGTTCTGGTGGGGAGGTATATTTCCTTCGCTCTCATCGTGCGCGCGCTTTGTTCTCTGTTTGGCCCCTGCTGTGGTGCCACAAGTCATGCCACCTCTTCCTAGTATAAGCATTCCGCTTGTTATTCACGCTAAGCCACTTTCTCGCCTGGAGCTCTTCTTCCATGCGGTCTGAGCTCTTCTTCCATGCTGTTTTTATATCGGCATTGAAATGCGATTTCGCATCGCGTGCAGTTATAGTGAATAAAAAAAGAAAAGATATTCCGGTCGTTGGTTGTAACCTGCGATTTTTCAGTTAAACTCTCATCTAAAGGCTGCGTGGCTGACATATACTATTTTTAAAGAAATATAAACATTGGAAAACTTATAGCAGATATCTCCTGTAACTTCCAGCTCGGGCTTTCACCTAAAATTCAACAGCATAGGATTGCGTCGTTCTGGCATATGTCGAAACTGCAGGAGACCTCGTCCCGTCTGAGTGGTCTTTCTTCTGGCAAAAATATACGCGCTGTACTCAAGCTTCGCCGATTCTTTTCAGATCTATATTTGATGCAACTGAAGTCTACTAAATTATCTTGCCTAGCAATACCTACTTCTAAGAATAGTGATATATGAGAACCTTGTCCCTCGTTCTATAGCTAAATCGAAGACGACGCCATTGGCGGTGCAACAACGTAACAAATAGTTAAACTATACGCCAAATCTTTGAAAATTGGTTCACCACTTAATTAAATGACCACTTGACATACAGAAAACGCTATAACCTTTATTAGTGTTAGATTTAGGTGTGATATAGTTGTTCAAATAGGCTTAACCACAACAAAAATCCAATTTTTTTCTTTTTTTGTCATGGCGTCGTACGCCATATCTTTGAAATTTTGTTCACCACTTATTGCAATCGCCGCTTGATATCCAGCAAAAAGCAGGATTACAGACGGAGCTCAGTCAGACCAACTCCGAAACAGTACTGTGTGCTTAAGACTCTCTCGGACATGGACTCGCCAAAGATTTCCTGAGCCGAACTCATTCAGGCTGACTCACGCTGACGAAAAACGTTTTTCGACCGGACTCACTCGGACTCGCGGCTCGATTTTAGTCGGAGTACGAGTAAGTCGACTAATGAGTCCGTAAATCTACAATCAGCTTTTCTATGATGGTGTCAATGCTCTTTCGCATCAATATCTCACGTAGTTGGTGCTCGTCCAGGTGCCTTTTGAGATAGTACCTTCGAGTACGAATTACAAGGTGTTGCAAACCAGCAAAGGCATTTTTCTTGAAACAGGTGACAGAGAAGATGTATTTATCGAGAACTCCCTGGGGAGAGTTGGCCGGGGAGCGGAGTACACGGCACCCCCTGCGTAATTCACGCCTCTAATGAATAGATAGATATGTGGAGTTCGACGTTCCGAAACCACCACATGATTATGAGAGATGGTGTACTGGAGGACTCCATAAATTTAAAGGGGCCCTCAACCACTATTCAAAGCCACATGTTTTATTCGTGGGTTGTCAGAACGTGCTTAACACGGCTTTCTTGCGCTACCCCTGCTGCCACCAATTCGGAGTCCCGTGCTTCATAACCATAAACGTGCGCAGGGGTCTACTTCAGGGGGGTGCGGGCACGAAGATTTGTTGCAGCGACCCCCCCCCCCCCCAATTTAGTAGAATGTATACTTGCGAGGCCAACTTTGTGCCCCTCTCTCACTAGCTAGAGGTGCCTACCTGCCCCCTCCCCCTTTCGCACATGTTAACAATCGTATCGTGGTATTCGCACGTGAAACTGCTGAATTCTTTTCGATTTTTTTATAACTTGACGCTTAACTTTGTCATCATCGTCGTCGGCATCTCCTATCTTCACTGTGAGATGAAGTCGCTATTCCTGTCATATCCGGTTGTATTCCATGAAGGTTGCTGACGTGCATGCATCCATGCGTCAGTGAGAATTATTTTCATAAGGGAGTAGACCGTAACTGCACTGGTACAGGCTGGCTTGTGTTGGTGACCGCGCGCCCCTATATTTTTTTTACCTTTCTCCTTCAGTTGAACATTAAAGGGCACTTCACATCTGTACAGCGCCAGGCACCGCACTGTAAACGCTCGATGCCCGTTCGTCTTTTCTTTTTTTGAGGGGCGAAGCTTCTTGGGGTCGACCCATGTCCCCTGTCCGTTGGCGTGACACGCTTGGCACATACCCGCTCTAGATTGGGTATGTGCCACAGGGGATGCAAGATGGCGGTACTTGGAGTGTTCACTAGATGGACGCACAGACGGACGCACGGACTGATTGCTAGACAGACTGGCAGATCGACGGACGGATGGATGGACGCACGGATGGATAGACGTACGCACGAACGGTCAAACGGATGGACGTATGCTCGGACGGATGGACGAATGGACGGACCCACGGATGGTCACGCGGACGGACGGAAGCAAGAACGAACGGACGGACAGGCTGAAGGGCGCTTCGCCCCATTCATCATCAATCACTCCGTAATTACGCTGTGATTTTCTTTTCGTTGTTGTTGTTCAAAGTGTTCATTTCGTGCCCTGGAATGTTTTCGAACAAAGCTCTGTCGGCGGCTTTGTGTGACAAAGCTCCGACGCCGCGGTGGACTCGAAAGTCGTGTGCCCAGCACTTCCATCCCAGCCGTGGTGGTTACATTTCGGTGAAGGCGAAATACAGGTGATGTAGTTCAGATTCCGGCCATCCGGTGGTCAAAATTTCGGGAGACTTCCACTACGGCGTGTACATTTCGAAATTCAATGTTTCGTGGTTTTGCTGCGTAAAACTCCGGATATAGTTGTAAATGAAATTGAGCGGTGCGGGGACCGCGGCCGGTGTTCACGTATGGAGCAACAACTTTAAGTTCACGCTGAGCACTTGGTGATCTATAAGACCGCCCTTGTATCCATGTGATCCATGCATGCACAGCCTCTGTATCATAGGCGAGCTCAGGGTGCTCCATTAAGGGAACCTCCCCTCACCCCTCGATGTGCGCACGCTTTGTACAAAAGGCACAGTTTTGCTATGGTGCCTTCTAGCCACCATTGTTTTGCCTTTCCGCCCAGTGACCGTCACGTGTTCTTTTTTCATGTTTCTGTAAAGATCGGCAAAAAAATGTTACCCAAACTGCATATTATATTAGCAGAAAAACACTAATACCTAACAGATATTTCACTCTAGGCACACTATAGTGTCTCTTATTTCAGTGCCCTTTCTAAAGGGGCTCGACAACTACTTCATTTTTGCTGATTAGGAACCACATATCATCTAGTAAATGCCATCAAAATCTATGACGTCTAGGCATTTGATGCAGGAATTTCAAGGTGGCATTGCCACCCGCACTTCCTTTTCATGCATTTTCTACCTTACCAAGCGCCTTCTCGTGGTGAGAGTGGTGTTCTCAGTATTGTGGAATTGTAGTTCGCTAATATGCAAAAAAAATGCTTTTCTTTTTAGTGTTCTTTTAAGTGCAGGAAACAAAGAACATCTCTTACCCGTTTAACAGTGGACCATGATGTAATGTTACCAGATGGAAACGTTGTTGCATTCCATGCGCGAAACAGCATAAGCCTCATGAATTTTCTTTTTCCAGGTTTTGATTCGGTACCAGATCGAAAGAGGAGTGATTGTCATACCAAAAAGTGTGACAAAAGAGAGGATTATCTCCAACTTTAATAACTAATGCTTTTATAATAATGCGTATTGTTGTAATTGAGAACTTTTCATTCTGTCTGCATGCATGGAGATAAGTTGTAATACACCACTTGTTCGTATTGGACTTGTTTTTTACCCTAGCTCCCATTTATCATCTCGGCCTCTGGTTACTTGAATATATGCCTTGAATGGTGAGTGCTTTGTGTAGTATCATATGTCGTGGATGGTACAATAGCTCTGTTGCAATACAGAGGGCAGACAGCTGAGAGTTTCGAATTTTCACAGCAGGCATCATCGCACATCACCATATTTAGGCCCGATTTGGATGAAATGGCCAATGAATATCTGCAGTTAATTATGAAAAAAAGCATCCTTCATGTTCATTTGTAAAATGTTTTGTTTATTGTGAGGTTTGAATTTCGTAGGTTAAGAATTTATATTCATTAGCATGTTATGTCCCCTTTATTAAAGCAAAGCTTGACTGTAATGTCACACCTGTAGCCATGAGAAAACTTCGAGGTTCGCAGTATGTCTTTACTCCGTGCACTATCTAGCACTTGCTTCATTGTTAATGTAATTTGCTGTGCAGTAAATTTTCCTAAAAATATCTCTAAAGCCCTTCACTGTAAACTTCTGGGTGCCTATGAATATTGTGCTGGCTCAATTACACGCTGCTTTCACTAATAAATATTTGTTAATTTATCTCCAGCTTTTAAAGCCTATTTAATTTTTTTCCAACAGAAGGTTTCATACCTGCATGAGTGGCCTTTAAATATTTTAATGACCTTTTTTCCTCTTTCTTGGTTGGATATTCTCCAAGGTATTCGAGTTCAAGCTCACACAAAAAGAAATGGAAACAATTAATGCTTTTAATAGGGACCACAGATTCCTTGTTCTGTCATGGTAAGCTCAATGTACCATTATCATTATATTATAAAATTTGTGTGTCAACAAGTTTTGAAATTATGAGCTTTTGTTTTCTATAAATGTTTGCTGTTATTCATGTTCCAGACACTGAAAAAACCTTAAAAGCATTCTAATAATTTTTAATCAACAAACATTCTAAAATGTGTGCACTGTGCAAGACAATTCAATTCGCTGGCATTTTTTTGTCTTTATCACCGACTTGCACAGCAACGCTAACAAATCAACGCATTTCAGACACTACATGATGCACCCTGAATGTTCTTGCATAAATTGCCGAAAATTCTCAGAACATCACACGTAGGTATCATAATTTACCTCTAAAATAACTAGATGTAATCTAGTCGGTAATTCAATTTGGCATAAAGTTAAAGAGCACCAAGGTGGCGCATTCACTCGTGCACACAACCACACAGTCACGCAACCAAAACACATACAGCATATAAGCAAACGCGTATAGTACTACACATTTTGGCTTCACGAATGTGAGTGTGTCTGCACGAGTGAATGTGCCATTTCTATACTTTTTTTAATTTTATCGCACCATTCAAGTTCTTAAGCTAGATTGCTCAAAGAAGTAGACATTACTTTGATGAGAAACTGAAGTGATAATAATGGCTATAATTCACGAATTAAATTTTAACTTCTTACCTTATGGCGTGCTGAAACTTAAAAGTTGTAGCTGGGGGGTTCACAAGACTGGTGCAGTCAAAAAAAATTTCAAAATAATGCTAATTTGTAAAACGTTGAGAAGAATTATTTGGGATGCCCACGAGTTGTAGATGGCACGCTGTACGATTCAAGGTGGCTCCTGGAAGATGGCCAACTCGTTTTGTTAGCATAGGAACATATAGAACAAGTGAACGTACGAACCGTGCTACTTTCACCGAATAAACTCATGAGCAGCACTGAAATATATATCAGACCAAGATACTTTCCAAAACCATGAAAGCTTGCCACCTTGTTATTTGCCGCGATGTGAGAATAATATTTCAGCTCCATTACCATGCATGAACGACGCTTTGCAACACTCTGTGCTTGCTACAGAAAACTGCACAAACTAGAATTGAAATATGAACTGACCGCGCTTCGAGGTAGTATGTACAGAGCCTGCCCGACGGATTGCCGCAGCACCAGGCAGCTAGCCAGTAGTGTCATCGCTGCTGCATGGGACCAAATGTTTAACGTGGTGATGGCTGGCAAACATATTATGCTGTCCTCATTACTTGTGCTCTCAGGAACATAGAGATGCTTTCTCAACTGAGCGCAAGCAACTTCCGATTAAATAGCACCTGTGTCACAGCCATGCTCACACTCTAGCCGTGCGTCATTCACTGCACTCGGATGTTGCAGGTTCGATCAGCACAGTCGAAATTGAATATCGAAATGAGTACACACGTATGCTTTTCGGTACTTCGTTATTGCGAAAATTCGTTGAACAACATCGCCGTTTGGAATGTACCGGTAGTTCAGGAGAAGATAGCAGAGATGTGTGGATTGTATCCGTAACTGCACGTTTCATCGCTATTATTATTTCGCTTCGTTTGTCGAGCTCGAGCGTGTTGGCAGCATGCGGCACTTCATAATATCCACAGTATTTGTGTTACATGCAACGTCATCAAAACCATGTTTTTTCAACATTACTGCTGCAAGCTATCCGATAAATTTCCTCCAGCCGAACAACTTGACAACATCAACCACACTGTGTCACCACACTGCACAGAGAACATTTCGCCAACCTGTCGACAAGCTGTGCAGCGCTGGCCAATTTGAGACTGCAAAGTGCGAGCCCACGCAACTTCCCTCGTACAATGAATGGGATTCATGCACTACAAAAGCACTGACGAATGCAATATACAAGTAAAACACGTTGAGTTTGACTAAATCGGTCAGGCGATATTAACTAACCTACGTGGCTACAGAAAACCTCACAAAGTTCTGTATTCTAGGTGCGCAAATTTTTCTTTTTTCTAATACTATAATTGTTCCCTTGGTCTGTGAATTAGTATTTTTAATTTAACTGATGGAATAATTCAGTGAAAAATCTACCCCCCTAAGGCTGCAGGGACATAACCCAAACCTTGTATAGGGTATAACACATCAGTGTGCATGTGTATGTGCTGGCATGCATGCGACATTATGTAAGTACTATGTTCGTCAAAATTTTAAGTGGTTTGAACCTGCCTACTACTAGCTGCCCCAACGACCCAATGACTGTGATCCAGCATCAAAAGAGAGTGTTGCTGCTGTGGGCTAAACACGTGTGCCTCCTTATTCCGCTGAAAATGTTGAGAAACTGAGTTCTGCAAACTTGAACCTTTCCTTAGTTTGTAGATGGAACTATTCATTGTTGTGTCGATTTATTTGTGCTGCTGCAATGAATTACTGGCTGTTTCGTTCCAGGCATGTCTGAGCAGCAGGTCGTGAGTTGTATCTTCACTGCAGTGTTGCATTCTGCATACACGTAATGCGAAAACACTAGTTAACGATGCAGCACCCTTCCATACATAATAGCGAAGCCATCAGATGCTGTGTTTTTCACTTCACTAGCCGGCGAGCAACAAGAAATTGGAGTTTTTAATGTTCTCGTGCAGTTTGTAGCACATAGGGAGAAGATCAACTCAAATACTCTGCAAGGCAAAATTATTTCACAGACACTCTGAATGGCGAGGTGTGGAGAGGACGGGGTGGAGGCTAAATCTAAGATTATGCCGGACAAACGTTTCCATGCATGTGCGAGGCATTGCCGCACACCACAGAGTGCATCTGATGATATTTTATAAGGCTACAGCGTGTTTTTTGAAATGCGAAGCATTTCTTGGCAAACTTCAGCAACATTGAGCGTATCTATCTATCTATTTATCTATCTATATATCTGTCTGTCTAGCCGCCTACGACTGTTAGCTGTCCTGGCCGTTTAGACAATGGGATCTATACCGAAATTTTTGTGGCATAACATGACTGTATGAAGAGCATAAATGGCTAGTCATAACATAAATATCATATGTATGTCATATATGTCATGATTTACATGTCATGGTCTTGCTGCTTTCGTGGTGGTTTTGTTCACATGACATATTGCAAAACTGGTATGGTATGACGTCACTGTATGAGTGAGTGGCAGGAAAATGAGTGGCAGGCCCTAATATGGAAATCATGTCATGTAAGTTATGACTACATGCCATGCACTTATGGTGCGCTCGCGGTCGTTTTGCTATCTTCACATATACAAAATTTGGTATTACGTGACGTGAATTGATGACGAAGGTATATGAGTGGTGCAAATACGATAATCATGACATGTGTGTCATGTAAGAACATGACTTCATGCCACACTCCTGATGCGCTCGTGGTCATTTCACTACTTTCACATATATTATATTTGGTATTATGTGACACGAATGGACGACGAAGGTAAACGATACGTCGAAACATGATAATCATGACATGCGTATCGTGTAAAACATGACTACGTGCGACACTCATAGCACGCTTGCGGCCGTTTCACTAGGTTCACATATACCAAACTTGGTATTACATGCCGTGAATTGATGACCAAGGTAAATTACTGGTGCAAACATGATAATCATGACATGTGTGTGATGTAAGAGCATGACTACATGCCATGCTCATGAGGCACACGTGGCCTTTTCGGAAGCTTCACTTTTACCGAATTTGCTATTACATGATGTGAATGGATGACACAAGTAACTGACACATCCAAACATGCTAATCAAGATATTAGTGTCATGTAAAACATGACTGCATGCTACGGTCATGGCGCGCTCGCGGTCGTTTTTCTAGCTTCACATATACCAATTTGGTATTACGTGACGTGAATCGACGATGAATACAAATCCCAGCATAAACATGATAATCATGGCATGGAAGTCATGTGCGGCATAATTTACATGTCTACCACTGCTTGGGCTGGTATCACAAGTGTTTGTGGTGCCGTTGTTACACGACTATAAATAATATATTTGCATCTAATCCAGATACGTGAGTGCACATAACAGTCCACCTTTTGTTTACTACATCCATGCGCCTCATAACAATGTCGTGATTTTATAGTGACATATCAACCTTCCGAATTCATGCTTCGCCTATCATCGATTCCCACTTTATATGAAATCTGCCATTTATTTATTTTTTTTGTGTGTGTGACTGTGCCAAGGATGCAAAAGCTGTGCTAGTTGGATACAATTTCTCATTGTCGCGCCAAGCTGAGCAAAAACTTAAATTTATTGATAATGCGCACATTGCGCCAAAAAACTTGACCAGCCCCAAAATTTTCTTAATACTGTTAAGAGGCCCTGCAACACTTTTCCAAGCCATGTAATGGCTTTCTAGAATCCGTACAGTATGAGAGGAGTTGCAAAGATTACGCATGACTCGTGATGTCGAGCTTTTTTCTTTTTTTTCTGTCTACGAACGTGTGGCTTTTCAGTGCGATCGTGCACGTGCGCTGACACGTTGCGGCCTTTTGCAGAGGCCCCGGTAACTTCCAAGCGCACCATGCTCACATCAGCCAATGGCGTGATGCCTTGGCCTATGACGCGATGATTTTTGTGTTCATAGTAGTATTCTTCAAGAGGAGAGAGAGCAATTTATAGCTGAGAGTTTATTGTAAATTCCACGCCATGTGCTGTGCTATACTATTTGGCTTAGGTGTTCTCAGGAGCGATGGCTACCAATCAGCCGACTTTTCTGACCATGCTCAAAAAGTGTGGCAGGGCCTTTTTTAATTTTAGCAAGAAATGAGAATGCGTTAATCACCTGCAGCTCAAGCATCATCATCCAATTAAATCCAGACACCCAGACCATATTCCTATCTACTAGTTTACTGTACCCCATACTGACTGCAATAGAAAGAAAAAAAGAGGGGCGAGAGACAGTGGCTATAAAATTTTCTGGCATTCTATCACGTACAGCACGCTTTTTGAGCCACTTTGGCGCAGCACACTTTTGCTATGCGGTAAAGTGTACTCGCTGTCACAGGAGACAGGAAATTTTTTTCTTAATTACTCATGCATACATAAGCCATATGGTAACGAGTACTGAACTTTAGAATTATCTTTTCAAAGGCGAATGCAGACAAACCTTCGCCAGTGGTCGCGCACTTATGACTTATCTCAGGAACCAGAATGCCGGTGAATGTACCGGCATCGTAGAATATTTCCGATCGTCTATAAGGCAAAAAAAATTACTGGCAATTCTTGAGCGCGGTGTGAAACAATATAAACAAAACCATGCACCCGTTCTCTTTCATTCTCACTTTACGAATCTCCCGAATCGCCAGGTGGCCTGTCAGATGGTTTGGCAGGCTCTGAAAATGCGAATGTAAACTGCCACATTGTTGGCACTGTGAGGCGATTCAGCAGACTGCTTCTATTGAAATAGCAGTGCACTATTTAGCCTATGTTAATTAGTTTGTGCATGTATTTTAAATCCAAAACATTTCTTAGCCAACTTTAGTGACTTTGAGCGTATCTATCTATATAGCCACTCACATTTGGGTGCTCGCGTGGTCACCCTCTTAACTTGGCGTGAACCAAAATTAGCATAGGAGGGTAAGATGGTTCGACGAATATGACACGCTTGTCAAAACGTGAATGTCACATTCCCATCGCGTATGTCATCACACACTTCTCGCCAGACAGTGGCCCACAACCACGGGCGAGTATGTGCCACTGAGATGCGTGTATACACCACAGGTGATTGACACTTAGTATCTACCGAGGAACAACAAGAACACACAAGGGCAATTTTAACGCACAAGCATTAAGAAATACCTGACATCAGTAGCGTAGACCCGACGAACGCAAAGAATAAATGTAAGGGTCCTAACTGGAATCGAACCCAAGCATTCTGCGTGGCAATGAAGCATTCTACCACAGAGCTACACCAGGGGCGCAATGCAGGATCGGCCGAGTTTCGCGAAACTCGGGATCTTCCCGATCTCTAAGGACACCCCCTCATAAACGAGCCAACAGTACGAAGACATCAAATTTACCCCCAGGGTGCTCCGTTTCATTGGTTACGATGGAACCAATCATCGCGTCCAGGACAGTTGACTAAGTTAGGCGGTGTTCTCAAACCAGAGACATCTTCTTACATTTGTTTGTCGCTCCACTGAGTGCAGACGTGCACCCTGTCATGACTGGGGACTAACAGCAGTGCAAGAAACGCCCGTCAGCTGAGCTCTCTCAAGCGGTGCTCGTAGACGAGAATGCTGTCCGTGTTCCACAAGAGCACGGGAACACTCCCAAGTGCACTGCGAGGAATGCGCACCAGCGTGTCAGTGTAAAGCGGTCCGGGTCGCAGGGAATGCTGTGAAACACAGTCGGCATTTCAGGAGAAGTGCGTGCACGGGAGCAGAGGGCGATAAAAAGCGCATCGTATGTGTGCAGCGGTGCTCTCTCTCTTTGGCCACATAGCGTTCACCGCATCAAACGCTTGACAGTCAAACCATAGAGTAAATGGTTACACTGGCACTATCACAGCAACAACTTGATCGCGCAGACTACGCACAGACATGACTGGACAAGAAGTTTATTTAGGTCCTGGGGGACAGATATTAAGAGGAGCCATATGCCTCCCACCATATCAAGTCTGTGGCTCCACCCACAATGGGACCGGAAGTCGAATTTTCATCGTGAGGTCGTGGGTCCTCTGCACGGCCTGGAGTTGTGTATGAAGGCTGGTGCTCTTCAGAGATGCATTCCATTGATCCTTCCTGACGGTCGAAGAGGCGTTAAGGGCTGGGCAACGCCAGAACATGTGATGAAAAGAACACAAGTCGTGGCCACATTTTGGGCACAATTGCGAATGGTCGGGACTATCCGGTTAAGGAATCGAAGAGTAGGATACGACGAGAAATAAGAAACTTTATTTTTATTCCATAAAAGGTTTCTGGGAGATTGTGGGGTCCTCAGTCTAGGGCTCTACTGGTCTATGCGGCTCGCTGGGCCTGGTCGAGCAAAGCCAGCTGGCTTTCTGGCTTTCTCGATCCTTGCTGGCAAGCCAGCTCTCCCACAGCCTCGGTCGAGTTGCTGCCCCCAAAAGGGGAGAATTGACGTTTTGGGACCATGATTTGCATTTCCACGTAATGTGCGCGAGAGTTGGCCGTTCGCCACACTACGGACAGCTTCGTGCGTCTACTGTGGGATTTATGTGGTGGTTTCTTTGTAAGTGGGGGTGCGTGTTGGTCTGTACTCGACGCCAATCTCGCGCCTGTTCTCTGGTAAGATCTGCATGGGGAAGACTGTATTTTTTCGTTCTCCTCTTTGGTTTTCGAGGATGTCGTGTCGAGTTATTGGGGGTTCCTCGAGGGTTGCGACCGGTGCTCGGATGCTTATTTCACGAGCAAGCCGGTCGGCCCTTTCGTTGCCCTCAAGACACACATGTGCGGGGCACCCAAGTATTGCATGCTTATTTTTTAGTTGCGTTCCTAAAATTCTCATAGCTGCCCTTCGAATCGCCCCAGCCTGAAATATACTGCAAATTCATTGACAGTCGGTAATCACAAGGGCTGAGTCTCCTTTTTGTTCAGCGAATCTGATCGCCAAAGCATACGCCGCCGTTTTGGCCATGCTGACTGACGGGGTTTTTATCGTCGCTGCTGTAGTTGTAGTTCCGCTGGTCCCAACAATCATGTAACTATTGCATTGCAGTCTGCAAGCATCTGGGTACAAGACGGTTGAGTTGTTACCGTAATGCTTTTGTAGTGTTCTTGCTCTGGCTTGCCGCCTACCACTAAGCACACACGCACGCAGAAGTAAACAATAGGGAGCTTTAGAATGATGTTTGCGGGCGTGGCGGGCATAGCGGGTGCCATATGAGTTTTACAGGTTTTTCCACACAAATAAATCCAAGCGCCAGCGAAATTAATTTAGGTGCCAGTCAATTTAATCCAGCTGCCACTCAAATTAATTCAGGTGTCATTCATTTTGATCCAAGGGCCAAAAAAATTAATCCAACTGCCAGCCGATTTAATCCAGACACCAAAAAATTTAATCCTGACGACATCATGACTTCAAAGCGACTCAGAATTTTCGGGAACGCGTGGAGTGAACAGCTTCAGAGTTTATTTAGGAGGAGATATTATCAAGATGCGGAAAATAAATAATGAATGTGACTCGCGTTACTTCATTACGCCTATCACCTGCATTCGCACTATTCACACCTTCGACGTGCATATCACAGGAAACGCCGTCCACACTGTAATACCTTGATACCTATTGTCCAGGCCAATGATCTGATCACTAGTGACTCAGGCGACGCCTTCACGCATATCACCCACGCACGCGCTGTCTTAACCTTCCGTCATGCATATAAAACGAAACGTCTTTGAAAGAGTAATAACTTGAATCTTGTCACTCGGCCTAGTGATGTGATCACTTGTGACTCGCGTGACGACATCACACCTATCACCCACGCAAGCACTCTCTAACCTACCTTCATGCATATCAAACAAAACGTCTTTGAGAGGGTAATAACTTGAACACTGTCACTCGGCCTAGTGACCTGATCTCTAGTGACTCGCGTGACGTCATCACGCCTATTGAACAAGCATGCACTGTCCTAACCTGCCTTCATGCATATCAAACGAAACGTCTTTGAGAGGGTATTAACTTCAACACCGTCACTCAGCCTAGTGACGTGATCACTAGTGACTCGCGCGACGTCATCAGGCCTGACACCCACGCAAGCACTCTCGAACCTCCCTTCAGGCATATCATACCAAACGTCCTTGAGAGAGTAATAACTTGAAGTTTACCACTAGGCCTAGTGACGTGATCACTAGTGACTCGCGTCACATTATCACGCCTATCACAAACACACGCACAGTCCTAACCTGCCTTCATGCATATCAAACGAAATGTCTTTGAGAGAGTAATAACTTGACGGCCGTCGCACGAAGCGTCTGCTAGTAAAAAACTGACTGCTCGCGCTGCACAGCCATTCACCGGCGAACTCGTATATGAAGCAACCGGATCACACGTTTGAACTCAGTCAAGGTCGCCTTTGCATGGCTTTTGCTCGACTTGACGCTTTGCTTGAATCGAGTAGATGCGAAGAAAGCAACAGTACCTTTAACCAGTGGTGGCGTACAACCCAACATCAGCGTCCCATCACTCGTTGAAGGCAACACTTCTCCGTCATTCAATAAATAAGAATAATTAAGGCGAAGTAACAATTAAGCATTTCCAAACCATACCCAATTACGCCGGGTTCACTGTGGGCATGGTTGACCCAGCGCGACCATGGCACTTAGGTGTATGTTCTGCCTCATGCAGGGCATATCTCGGGTTCTCCATATTCCCAACAGCAGACTGTGTGCGAATCAACAAACTGTGTATCAGCGATGCGAACCACCGGATGCCAATGCGTCATCCTATGGGGCCATTGTCACTAAATTATATGGCAAGCACGACCGCGCAACTTACCACGCACAGCACAGGAGGCCGCCTATGGGTAGCTACCTGTGTGCAGCGCATAGCAACTTTATCGCTGGAGATCGCTATAAAAGGATCATCGCAAGCCTTCGACCTTCGTGGGCACGGCAGACCCGGTGCGACCATGGCACTTAAGTCTATCTTCTGCCTCATGCAAGTCAGTTCCAACATGGCTTCATTTCGTACCGATTTTCGCTGTATCTTGGTCTTGGCGTGCCCTCGGCGTTGTCGTAATATAGCATATGAGTGTTTTCTTGCTTGTCGGTTGATTTTGTGCGGTGATGTGGAAAAAAATCCTGGCCCCACTCAGAAAGAACTATATGAAGAAATGCTAAACGGCCAAGCGAAAATTCACGATGACGTGCTTGAACTAATGAAACAGTTTATTGAATTGAAATATATGGTACATGATTCCATTACGGCATAAAAAGACTACCAGGAACGTAACATTCATGTTCACAGGGAAAAGGGGGAAAATACGTTAAAATCACCGGAACACATTGTAAACTTTCAAACCAAAAAGCTTACCGACCTTGAAGACTGTTCCAGACGGTCAAATTTGATTATTCGCGGGATTTCCGAATGCTTTATTGAAACTGATGTAACCCTGAAAGAAAAAGTGGTTAAGGAAATATTCGCAGAAAAGCTTGGTGCGAATTGTGATTCCATCGGACGCATTCACCGAATAGAAAAACAAATTGGTAAAAAACTCACCATCCTCCATGTTCAAGATTTCAATTAAAAGAAAGTAATATTAGCAAATGCCAAAAAAAACTGAAAGGATCTATAGTATCTGATGTGTTCAGAACGATTATTCACAATTGACACTTAAGAAACGGAAATTGCTGTGGGACAGTGCTTTGAATGAAAAGTGACAAGAAAAAAGAGTGTTCTTTGTGCATGACATTCTTATAGTTGATAAAGATACAATTTATTGGGATGAATTGCAAAACAGGCGAATAAAAGAGAAGACCGTCAATCTTCCAAAACCACCCTCGTGACCTATGCCAGCTCCAGGTAACAAACAGTTAAGGCTACTAAATATTAATACCCGAACCGTTGTGAAAAAAACTGAAGCGTTCGAAGGGCTTCTGCTGCAGCATGATCCACATATTAGAGTTGTTACCGAGACTTGGCTACACGAGCGTTTGCCTGATGATGACGTCTCCCCCCCCCCCGTCCTACACTGCTTTTCCGTAAGGACAGACGTGCTATGGGAAGAGGGGTGGCTATATTGGTAAAAGATTGTGCCGATGCTGTTTTGTTGGATGATCTTGTTGACTTGTATGCTTATGTATTAGGGCTAGATGCTGGGGTCATAGTCTTGTTTTAATTGGGTTGTACAGAACTGGGTTGTACAGACGTTACTCCAAAATACCTTAGCCCACTGAAAACGTGTATGGACAAATTTGAAAGTAAAAAGGTAGATCGGTGACTTGAACCTAGCTGTAGTAGACTGAGAGCGCCTTGACGCTGGCATTAACACTTCAAAACATCTTAACATCGTGTTCGACATTATGCCTATACATGACCTATTGCAGGTAGTTCACGTACCCACGCGCGTACAGGGGGATTCGCCTTCAATATTAGATGTGTTTCTGAACCGCAATTTCTCTGAACATACAGTAGAGGTAGGACAGGGTCTTTCTGATCATAACTATGTCTTTGCTTCTTTTCCTCTGGCTCCAGTAACTGGCCATAAAAACAGTATCTCGCTGCTTTTTCAAGAGCTAATGATGTAGACATAATCGAACACATGGAAACCTGCCTTACCAATTTTAATGACACCGAAGTTACTGTGGTCTGAAGACAATTCAAACAAATGTGTCATTTTTGCTTAGATAATTTCGTGCCTTCCAAGCACAAAAAAATTAACATACAGACACCTTAGTTAACTCGAAACATCATTCATATGAAGCGCAAAGTTATGCGACTGAAAAAAAGGTGGCCGCAGCTGATTTGATACACGATACACACAACAGCCTCGCTCAAGCAGTGAACAACTCTGGAAAGTATTACTTTAAAACCGTATTTCCTAACATCATTGCAAACGACACCAGTAAATTATGGAATTTTATCTGTGAAAAGACAAAACCGGTCACCGCAAATATAAATTGATGGAACCAACGTGACCGATCAGAAAGACATTGCTTGGCATATAAATCAATATTTCCACAGCGTGTTCAACACTTCTGATTTCAACTGTATATCTAATGCGACAGCCTTTTTTATGATAAAGCTCTCTTTATATTTTATCCCAGTGTGGTATCTATGCTGATAAATTTGGAAAATCGGACATCTTGTGGCTCTGATTATATACTGAATGTATCTCTACGACCATATGCTTTATCTCTAGCAATGTTCTTGGAATTATTTTTCCCTGTTCTTTGTTGTCTTCCCAACTGCCCAGTGACTGGAGGACAGCCCACGTTGTACCCATCTTTAAAAAGAGAGACCATTAAGCACTAGGAAATTGCCGTCCAATCTCACTAAGTTCACAATGTTGCAAAATTATCGAACACATAGCTACTATGGTATGATCAAGTTTCTTGAAGAACGCTGAAACATTTGTGTTCGCTGAAACATTAGTATTATTTGTGTTTGCTGAAACAAGTGTTCGCTGAAACATTAGTATTATTTTTATTGTTGCACACGTGTACTCCACTCCCGTCTAGAATGCCAAGGCACTCGGCTGAATTTCAGGTTTCAGGTAAACGAAGAAATGAACGAAAGCCTAAGCACATCCAAACATCATAAAAACTGTGTATCAATCATGTAATCAAACTTGCGCATTCTAGTTTCATAAGTGGCTTGTCTGCACCATCACCATCACGAGCAACATGACTATGCTATTTGCAGGGTACAAGCCACTCCCATGTTTCTCCAATCAGGCCGGTCTTGTGCATATACTGCACCCACGTTAACCCCTAAAACTTGGGAATCTCATCTGCCCATTGAACTGTAGCGCTTGCCTTCTGTTACAATCCATGCTGTCCCTTTTCATGGCCACCAGTTTTCTGGATTTCTCGCTGCATTCTTATTTTTAACTAAAATATCCTTAGACTCATCTCTTCTCTCGCCCACTTTGCTGTCTTCCAGCCCATGGTAGGGTTACACCTATCACTTATTTGCATGGCACTTGGCGTCGTACTCAATTTAAGTTCAACGCTGTTCGCCTTTTTGTAAAGCTTCATGATTTCCTGTACAAGTAAGTACAGGTAAAACGCAGCTGTTATAAAACATTTCTAGCGATAAACTTTCCTTATCTCACAATAACTGCCAAATCTATATCACAACATTCTCAATTATCTAAACACTTCTATTTGATCATTCGCGTCTGCGATCAAAACCATTCCTAACTTAGACGTATTTATTTACCACTATATAGTGTCTCCATCAATATCGCAAACCACTGTTTTCTTCCAAGGCTGCTCCACATTACTACAGTTTTCGGAATTTTATTTTTCGGACCAACGGTCCTGCTTTCCCTCTCTATTCACTAATCACGAATTGTAATAGTTTCAGCCGAGCTACTCAACATATCAAATCTCATCAGCGAATCACAGTTTACTAAGCTACTCTTCATTAACTGTTATCGCGTGCTGTTCGCAATTGAACGCTCTGAAAACCTCCTGTAAAAATGTGGTCAACAACAATGGAGATATCGTACATGCCTTACACTATTCCTAAATCAAATGTTATTCTGTTTTTTTTCGTTTTTTTTTCATTGAAGGCTATGGCACGACCTCCTTTATAGATTAGAGGAGGTCGTGGGCTATGGTGTCTGTGTGGACACTGCAGATATGCCACTGCGATAGTATAGCGGCTATGGAGATCGGCGGCTGGTGACCCGAAATGTGAAGGTCCGGTACCGGTCGCAGTGGTCGCTTTCAATGGAGGGAAAACCTTAGAGTACCGGGAACAGTGCGATATCAGTGGACGTTACAGAACACCAGGGGGTCGAAATTTCTGGAGTTCTCTCTGGTGGTCCTCATTATAACGTCCCGAAACGACCGTATGATTATGAGAAATGCCGTTGTGGAGGTCTCCGAAAATTTCGACCACTCAGGATGCTTTAATGGGCACCTCATTTAGGCCCACAGGACCTCATTTAGGCACACACATTTTTGCCCTAATCAAAAATGTGGCCACACCGGCCATGCTATCTGCTTTGAGCCATATGTTGGCTGACACCGCGTTGGTTAGGTCGCGTGTTATCTCGATTAGGTCTACCTTAACTAACCTTAACTAGCTAATTGACCAAAATTAGCACTACAGTTAGGCTCAATCTTGACTAGTATTAGACTAAGCTCCATGCATCTTACCTTGCACGGTATAATAGGCATACAAGAATTTCCTCTCAGCCTGAATAGGTGCTAGTTGCATTGATTTCACTAGGTGAGTCATGCGTGGCTAATTAGGTTTTCAATGCCCAACAATGTTTTACAATACCTGCCTATGGTTACATTGGTTTAGCTAGGCACAGCTCTTGTTAATATTTCTTTACGCAGGCGCTGCGCCAGCATGATCATGGTTTCTTTTCTACGTCGCGCACCGCACAGACGGCGGGCAAAACACGTACCGTTTCTGTAAAGAAGAAAAAAAAAGGAGTACGTCTGGCTGACTTTTCAAAGTTCACGGAGCAGTTGGGCAGCGTTTTTTTTTTGTTTTTTTTTGCTGGTGCGTAGAATGATTCGTGGTCGTCGTAGAATCGCGGAACGGCTAGCCTCTTTAACGTTACAACTCGCCTGTCTTATCTCTGTCGCCATTAACGATGAACAGTGGCAAACCAAGCCACGTCTAACACTTTTTTTCTTTTGTTTTTCTTCTTTCTTACAATCCGCATTCCTTGAC
Organism: Rhipicephalus annulatus; assembly: GCA_013436015.1. NCBI lineage: Eukaryota > Metazoa > Arthropoda > Arachnida > Ixodida > Ixodidae > Rhipicephalus > Rhipicephalus annulatus. Next base: position 17,955 of record WOVY01000237.1, on the reverse strand, counting down.
ATCGCGCGAGATTCATAAAGATCAAGGTCATGCTGCACGTGGTGAAAGACAGGTGAACTGAACGCCCACGTCTATTAAAGCTGGATCTGTGAACTCTAACGTATCTTGAAATCGATGTTTTCTTTTGTACCAACAATACCTTTCCACATTATTTGGAGCACTAAAGGGGTTTCGCGGGTCCAGTTATTTAACTTAAAGCAGCAGGCGAATCGAATGCGATGCGTTTGCTAGTAGGCAGAATACAGAAAGCACCGAGTATTTACCAGTGACAGGAGGTGCAAAATAAAGATATGCTTGGTGAAAAAAACATATAGTCGTACCTTTTAAATGATACTCCAATTGCCACGAGAAAACTAATCCTCAGCGCGCACCTCTAAGTTCAGCTGACATTTCGTCTGCTAGGTGCGCACGTAGATTCATGTGTTCGTCACCATGCGCCGCCCCCATCGTCGTCGTCGCCGCCGCCACCTATGACTACGAGTTATAAAGCACAGAGAAATTGAAAACCGCTGTGGTTCGCGATGCCAGGAATTGTTTTGCTTCGATCATTTGCAAAGCATCGATTGTCATATCGACCCCGGTCCTAGAAGACCGGAGAGAGCTTCTGGATACGCCCGCTTATGCCGTGCTGCTGCTACCAGAACACACAGCAAAAAGGAGGGAACTCTGTGGAGAGGCCTTGGATTTCATAAGACCACTCAAATCTTGGCCGATCTTCCACAGTTCGTATGAGCCTCAAGTGAAGGTGAACAAGAACAAGGAACGATCTTGTTGAGTGGCTAACAATCACAAATAATTTGTTGCTCGCCGCGCTGCGCGCCACGACTGCGCTAGGGGGCTGCGTGTGCTCGGTAGAAGATGAAGAAGCGAGCTCGGTCTCACGCGCAGCTCTTGATGGTAGGTGTTCTGTGGCTCGCGCCATTCCAGCGGCAGGTCATCCATGTGCTCAGACGGCTCGTCGGAGGCTTGACTTCACTGCTGTTCGGTGCCAGTCATGTCCACAGCCAGAGGTAAGCATCGTCCTCCCATTGGTTATAGGTGGAGCATGCCATCGCCAGTGTCCGGGCTTCCTGCATACGCCTGAGTGTTTGGCATTCAGCCGCGTGTTTCTCAAGACCTCCATTGGCGTTGACCTTCAGCTCCTGAGAAACACTCGGCGTATGGAAAAAGCTGACTTGACGGCTCGCGAGCAATATTTCGTGGATCGATCGATACCCACTGTCTATTTCCGAAGGCGTTATTCCCATTCGGGTAGTATTTTTTTGTGTGTGTGAAACGTCACGCTACTGCGCGAGCGCGCCGTCACGAGAGAACGTTTTTCTCTTGCTCATGCCAGATAGCACGCGCTGGCCTTCGAAACCACGGTTCCTAATATTTCCTTTTAAATTTACTGGCCGAGTTTTTCCGTCACAACGTTTGACGTAAATTAGTGGGCGCTCGAAATGTGTAAATGAGGCATGTTTCGCCGCGTGGCTCTGGTGGGGAGATATATTTTCTTCACTCTCATCGTGCGCGCGCTTTGTTCTCTGTTTGGCCACTGATCTGTTGCCACAAGTCATGCAACCTCTTCCTAGTATATGCAATCGCTTGTTATTCACGCTAAGCCACTTCCTCGCCTGGAATAGTTACGGTCTGAGCTCTTCTTCAATGCTGTTTTTATATCGGCATTGAAATGCAATTTCGCATCGCGTGCAGTTATAGTGAATAGAAAAGAAAAGGTATTCCGGTCGTTGGTGGTAACCTGCGATTTTTCAGTTAAACTCTCTTCTAAAGGCTGCGTGGCTGTATACTATTTTTTAAAGAAATATAAACTGTGGAAAACGTATAGCAGATATCTCCTGTAACTTTCAGCTCGGGCTCTTATCTCAGAATTCAACAGCATAGGATTGCGTCGTTCTGGCATATGTCGAAACTGCAGGAGACCTTGTCCAGTCCGAGTGGTCTTTCTTCTGGCAAAAATATACGCGCTGTACTCAAGCTTCACCGATTCTTTTCAGATCTATAATTGACGCAACTGAAATCAACTAAATTATCTTGCCTAGCAATAGTTTCTAAGAATAGTGATATACGAGTACCATGTCCCCTCGTTCTATAGCTAAATCGAACACGACGCCATCGGCGGTGCTACAGCGTAACATATAGGTAAACTACGCCAAATCTTTGAAAAATGGTTCACCACTTAATTAAATGACCACCTGGCATACAGAAAACGTTATATTTTTTATTAATTGTTAGATTTAGGTGCGGTATTGTTGTTCACATCGGCTTAACCACAAAAAATTCAATAATTTTCTCTTTTCTGTCATGGCGTCGTACGCCATATCTTTGGAAATTTGTTCACCACATATTGCAATCGCTGCTTGATATCCAGCCAACGCTTTATGTTCTAATAATGTTAGATGTAACTGTGTTATTCGCATTGGTGCCACTACAAAAAGAAATCGCATTTTTCATTTATTTTCTTATGTGTCACAGGCCCGAAGTGTCAGCCGAATTACCCAGCGTTCGTGCAACAGCGACAAAGCCTTGCGAGTCCGACAGTCCTTCTTCGGCAACGCCCCGGAGTGGATTTGGAAGCGGCCTGCTGGTTTCTCCGCGCCTGATCGATGACCTGCCTGTCCCCGTCCACCAGCCGGACGATGTCGATCCGAACTCGTTGCAGCGGTGACAACTGCCGCTACGGGTCGACTTACGCACATCGTCGAAGCAGCAATGTTCTGGCATCTCGTACGCCCCATACTATCAGAAGCGGAAAGGAATTTCACCTGCACAGTGTCGAGCTGAAAGCGGCGAGCTGAGCTTGGTTTTCTACTCGCCACTCGGACACTCCACTTCTCTGAGGCCACGAAACTCGCTGCAGATGGCCAGAGCTCCGAAAGGCGCCCACCTCTCGAAGACTTGTTCCTGCTGTATTCGTGAGACGTCAACAAGTCTACGGGAAGGATGAGGCCTTCGGGTGCCAAAGAGCTGCAGGTGAAACAGATGCGCTTTTGCCCCTCCGCCCCGACACGGCCTTTATCGCGATTTAACGAGTCAAGACGCTGTTTCGTCGGCCATGTGCGCCTTGAGGGAGGTCTCAAACATAGCGCAACTGTAAAGAACACCGAGCATTTTGCACGTGCTTTGACGAGCATTGCAGCAGCATACGGACACATGTGGCAGCACCCGTGATGAAATCGTTCTCTGAAATCTGATATCCTTTTCGCAGATGGCCAGCAGTTATGGAAAGCAGAAGTTTGTCTGCTGTCCCAGAGGATTGTCGGTTGATGCAATAACATCAACTAAGAATGGTGCTATCAAGCTTGCCAGTGCTCGCGTGTGCTAATCTCTGCAGGGAATAAGTTCTTGAAGACATTAAACAAGGGCCAGCCCTAGAAGTGGATGGTGAACGATGTCATCTGAAAACACCTACGATGTATCTCACTGGACATCGAAGGTCGCGGTGAAGTGGCCATGCGAGTGTGCGAAGGTAGTGGCCGCAACAAATCCGAAGCAGCGGCACTGGCGGCCTGAGCCCTAATCCAATACGTCGTGACGAAAGGGCACGTCGACAGCGACCTGAATCCGAAGTGCAGCGATACAAGAGCCAACGGATTGCTCAAGTTGCCGTAGCCCTGCCCGAAGCCTCCGTCCGGGAAATATAAACATCTTGAAGGAGTTCGAGGATCTCGTGGCCACTGGGCCACGCCTTCGCAACGATGACCCTGAAGACTAAGGTGCCTGCGTTGACTCGTCGCTGAACGCAGCGGAAGGCGGGGGAAGCAAGGAGATGCCTGACATCACGACCGGTCGACTGCTCAGGTCACCAGACGAGCACCACGTCCGAATAGGCTGCCTGGTTCGCTGCAAGCGACCGATATTTTTGCGTAATTTATACGAACATTTTTATGCGCGATTGACCTCTTATTGCGTACCGTCAATATAGATTTGTACAAATTCGTATATTTAACTTTCCTATTACGTAATACCACACTTTGGCGTTATCAATGTTTTAAGGATTCCGTGTTGATGCCTTCTCCGATGCCTTCCCCGAGGAGGACGCATGGTATGCCAGTTCAGCGTAATCTCGCCTCGGAGTGACGTCGGGATCCATACCCGACGAAGGAGTGACAGCATGTTTAAGACGCAGATTAGCATGTACTGCATGGTGGCATTGCCGAAAGACTCCAGCAGGCAGGCACTGCGCGCACGGGTGACGGAAATTCGCCAAAAAATGTTGCCGGCATCAATATTCTGGTGGATCTCCTTTACGTCGACAAAGGCCGCACCGATGTTGTCTCACAAGACTGTGTTTCGCTTGTAATATCTCACTGTTTCGCTTGTAAAATATTTCGCTCGTAATATCGGAGACTTGAGCATAGCCTAACGCAACGAAATAAAACGTGAAGCTGTCGCTTTAGTGTGTCAATTTCGCCAGGAATGCAAGCATGCCTTAGCAACAAAGGCCCACACCTATGTAAAAATTCATTCTTTATCAAAGCGCCCCGCCGTGAAGGTCCAGTGGCTAAGGTACTCATCTGCTGACCCGCAAATCGCGGGATCGAATACAGGCTACGGTAGCTGCATTTCCGATAGAGGCGGAAATGTTGTAGGCCCGTGTGTTCAGACTTGGGTGCACGCTATAGAACCCCAGGTGGTTGAAATTTGCGGAGCCCTCCACTACGGCGTCTTTCATAATCATGTGATGGTTTTGGGACGTGAAACCCCACATATCAATCAAATCAATTCTTTATCACAGCGGTGAATTGCTACAAAGCTTTTTTTTCTCTGCACAAGAAAATTATTGTTTTGAGCAAAGTGGCTGAGGAGTACAAGTTTGGCAAATAAATGTGCAATTTTAAGTTAGCCACGCTTGCAGATTTATAGGTGGAAATCACATAGCCCTTGTACTAAACAAACAACACAATATTTATAAGCCCATCAGCTTATTCTCTCCAATATGTAAAAAAATTCGCAAAGGGCATTGCACTAAATTTATAAAAAGGTCCAACTTCAATCAACCTAGACAATTAGATGACTTCATCGAGAGATGTAGATTGGACCATCGTTTTTCGACTAATGCAGCAATAGAGAAATATTTTCAAAAACTCATCTATCTGCGACGTTCATGGATGTGAAAAAGCCATCTACCCATAAGAAGCTTTATTCACTGCCTCGCAAAGAGAAACTTAGACATGTCTGAATACCACAACCATTATCTGCTTATCTACAAAATCTCCGATATACACAGATTTCTGAAGGAAAGGAAAATGTTGCGACGAGAAAAGGATCGGCCGACGGGATGCGATCCCCCCATCATTTCCTCCATGCATTTTTAGAAGAAAAATAACTGAACCCTTGAAATAGTTATAAATAAAGATTAACTCTTAATACCTCATCGTTTACAGATATCCTACTCTTCACCAATGATGGCACCGATTCACAAATATTTCTCAACGTATATTACGCTACAGAAAGAGCAGGATTACAGATGGAGCTCAGTCAGACCCACTCCAAAACAGTACTTTGTGCTTAAGACTCACTCGGACATGGACTCGCCAAAGATTTCCTGAGCCGAACTCACTCAGGCTGACTCACGCTTACGAAAAACATTTTTCGACCGGATTCACTCGGACTCGCGGCTCGATCTTAGTCGGAGTAGAAGTAAGTCGAATGATGAGTCCGTAAATCTACAATTGGCTTTTTTATGATGGTGTCAATGCTCTTTAACATCAATATCTCACGTGAGTGGTGCTCGTCTTGGCGCCTTTTGAGATAGTACCTTCGAAAACGAATTACTAGGTGTTGCAAAGCAGTAAAGGCATTTTTCTTGAAACAGGTGACAAGATAAGAAGTATTTATCGAGAACTCCCTGGGTAGAGTTGACCGGGGAGTGGAGTACACGGCACCCCCTACGTAAATGACGTCTCTAAAGAATAGATATATAGATATGTGGAGTACGACGTTCCGAAACCACCACACGATTATGAGAGATGGTGTACTGGAGGACTCCGGAAATTTAAAGGGGCCCTCAACCACTATTCATAGCAGCATGTTCTATTCATGGATTGTGTATACTGAAGCACATACAGACTAATGCAGACAAAAGGGCAGTGATAACGGCACGCTGTCTGACGGTGTACTTACAAAATTTAAAATACAGAAAAAGCCGACTCTCAACTCGAGTGATGCGACTTGGCAGATGTGACGGCACAACGGCGTAACGCTAAATAAACTGATCTCGAGGGATTACAATAGCGTGGGTGGGAATTTAACTTATTCGGCACTTCAGAAGCCGATGAAACGACAAGGAAAGAAAAAAGTTCGTTGACATGATAACAAGGCAGCTCACCGAGCGTCTAGCATTGAGGGTAGACGATGATGGCCAATGTCTTTTCGCTTCAAGTGAGCTTCCAGTTCCGGGCGTCTGCATATATATATATATTCTGCAAGTGTGCTAACAGAATACCCGCAAAGCAATAAATTATTGTAATTTTTTTCGTCGTAGGGAGGCATTCACTATGCGATTTTTCGTCATTCTTCGGAGAAGAGTGGTGCCCGCTACACACTTGCAAAAAAAAATTTGTGAGAATGTTTTCAGCTGTCACTCACGACAATGAAGAATTATACCTGAAGGTTAAGTAATGCATCGGAGTATTCTACAACCCACTCGTGACGAAATTCCCATTGTGCGACGCCTGTTTGTTCCTTTGCTGTTCTAAAACGCTTAATTACACACATTAACACGATTTCTTTCCAGACATCAAGCATTGCTAGGGTCAGTTTTCGACGGCGGTGTGAGTAGCGGCTTGGCAATGTGGTAGAACACTTGGCTGAAGCGTAGAAAACCTTGGTTCGAGTCCCGCAGCCCTTTTAATGTTCTCCATTCATAATTTTTTTTTTCATTTTGCGCGAGAGTAATTGCGGACACTGTCTGCGGCGGACATCTATGGCGCCGCATGCAACCCTTGTTGTAATGTCGTAACAGCGTTCGTTGTGAAATGTATAAGTAGCGACGATTAGAGCTCCCCTCAGCGAAAAATGTGAGTACTGGTGTTATTAGCTGATTTATTGAAGCGAGGAATTTCGGAGTGCCTTGCTCGTACGTAAAGTTACAACTTGTTTCTGTTCACTTAATTATTTCGGTTTTTTCGATAATTGTCAATTTCTGTAAAACATCTTTGATGTTTTAATCGTTAAACGTATACCTCATTTGCACTTTTTCTCACATTTTGTTTTATTTTTGCCTATTTTCATTCTGTTTTGGCTGCGTAAGCATCTTAGCAATCGACTCTGAATCGGCAAAAGAAGATAGTCGCATGACTCGAGGTGCGTGTGCTAAGCAGGGGCGGCGCCAGGATTTTTTTTTACTGGTGGTGGAGGCACTGACGAGGACGGGGGGGGGAGGGGGCAGGGAGTCTTTTTGGAGCCACCCGTTGTGCCAGGTAATCTTTTACTGTGTTTCTTTTCTTCTTCCCCTTCTCATTTATTTTTCACACTTCGACAGCGATGCGGGAATGGACGTGGGGGGATCGCATGACCACTTTCAGAGACATCACGCAACACTACAGACTGAACAGATGCAAATATCCACCACCCCACGACAAACTAAACAAGAAACAGCAAATTACCTGGAGACACAACTACAGACACACACGTACCCGAATCCGGTGATCCTTCGCCTCTGCTACCCAGGCATTTAAGGCCAAACTCCATAAGCGCGAAAATGCACGCGACAGCGACGAGCGACGCTATGAGCGACGAAACAGGGCGGTCGCGCGACGTGTCGCGTACTCATTTTCGCGCGATCGCTCGGTTCTCCAGATTTGGAAACCGTCGCTCGTCGCCCGGAAGTGCTGGGCTCAAGCAGCCAATAGAAAAAAACCGGAAAAGGATATACATCAGTGACGTACTGCCGGTTGTTTTCACGGCCAACGGCGATGAGCGCAACGCGTACAATGAGCGCCTCATTGATGTAATCGAACGTGGGCGCAACAAAAAATAACGCAATGTTTATTACGCATGTGCATATAAAAAAGTGCTGCAAGGCAATAATAAACACTTTCCGTTCCATTACACAACAATATATCTTATTTTTAAATTGGAAACTGCTCGCTACGCGGTTTTCTTGGTGCGAGTTGACGGCCTCATGCCAGCAACAGTGAAATTCGCTCGCCGAAGCCGTCGCGTGAAGGCCAAACTCCATAAGCGCGAAAATGCACGCGACAGCAACGAGCGACGCTATGAGCGACGAAACAGGGCGGTCGCGCGACGTGTCGCGTACTCATTTTCGCGCGATCGCTCGGTTCTCCAGATTTGGAAACCGTCGCTCGTCGCCCGGAAGTGATGGCCTCAAGCAGCCAATAGAAAAAAACCGGAAAAGGATATACATCAGTGACGTACTGCCGGTTGTTTTCACGGCCAACGGCGATGAGCGCAACGCGTACAATGAGCGTCTCATTGATGTAATCTAACGTGGGCGCAACAAAAAATAACGCAATGTTTATTACGCATGTGCATATAAAAAACTGCTGCAAGGCAATAATAAACACTTTCCGTTCTTACACAACATTCTATCTTATTTTTAAATTGGAAACCGCTCGCTACGTGGTTTTCTTGGTGCGAGTTGACGGCCTCATGCCAGCAACAGTGGAATTCGCTCGCCGAAGCCGTCGCGTGAATGAGGTTTGCCTGCGCTAGCGACTGATCGCGCGACGCCGATCTACGTCGCGTCGCTCGTCGCTGTCGCGTGCATTTTCGCGCTTATGGAGTTTGGGCCTGAATGAGGTTTGCCTGCGCTAGCGACTGATCGCGCGACGCCCGTCTACGTCGCGTCGCTCGTCGCTGTCGCGTGCATTTTCGCGCTTATGGAGTTTGGGCCTTATACGTCCGACGCGTGTAAGGCGTGCGGAGCCAGAGCGACGCTGCAGCACATGCTGTGGAAGTGTACCGATAACGCGCAGCAGTCCCCTACGAACCCGGTAGACATGGCAGTCTCGAACCGCAAGGCGCGATGGGAGGCGGCTCTGCTCAGCCACGACCTTGCCGATCAACTGTGGGCCGTCCGGCAAGCCCAGGGACTCGAGGCCGTCACCTAGGCCGGGGTGCTTTAGCCCCACCCCGCTCAATGACGCCGGACACGTTCAATAAAGTTTTTACTCACTCACTCGGAGGTGAAGGTATCACAATAACGCACACAACCACGGCAAACGGAGAACGTCCCGTGGCTAGCGGACTGTGATACAGGCGCCTACAATGACGGCCTACAAAGACCGACGCTCAACGCAGAAACAGGCGCCTAAGAGCCGTTTTATTCACCCCACCCAGTTAAGAAAAATATATTTTAATGTGGCATATACCGTATGTCAATTATCGCAATGTTCGTTATAATATCCTAGTAGGTGACAGTTTCCAAAGCCTCCTTTCATTGTCAAGCAGTAACCAGAACCGAAGATAATGTTTTCTTCAGCGTACTACATGGAATAAATTGTTCCTCCTGCGCTTTCTTTCCTTAACGTCTGGTTTCTGAGATCGCGTTTCGCCGGGTGTCGAGTGATAAGCGTCTTTAAAGAGAAAGAAGGTAAATCGACGATGACTTGGTCAGCGGTTATCGCAAGTGCGCTCACGCATGAGGCCCAGTTTTGATAAGGGTTCCTGGTCAACGTGAATATGTCGGCGAACCAGCCTAAGCGAGCGCGACAGCCGAATTTCACAAAAGAGGAGGTAGCCATTCTCGTCAATACTGGGCGAACCGGCGGGCCATTGAAAGTCGAGGAGAGGAGCCTGGGACAACATCACGGCAACATTATTCGCTGTCTCGGGGATCGTTCGAACGCCCGCCGAGGTCAAGACGCCACCAAGGCACGAGGTAAGGCTCCTTTACGTAATTGTTCGCACATGTGTCGTAACATATGCACTCTTTTAGGGTTGTAAATATGTAAGCTTGTATTAACGTAAGCGCACGTAAACGCGCAAATAATCAGTCCGCAATGACCGATATGAATTCTGGCAACATCGATAAAGTCACTTCATATCAACTGCGGCCGCCCACCAGATATCACGTCGTGTAAACGAGTGTGTGGTCGCTGGTTCTTAGTCCACGACAACCGCAAGCATATACTTGAGCGGTATAACCATTTGAAGAGTTTCACGCCGAAACAAGATTACATGTAATGCCATAGCAACGATAATGGGTTGAACTTTTATCGCCTGAGGAGTTTTACCGTGCACCTAAATACTTTTAAGTGGCCGCGTGTTCGTTTGTTGGGCGCCACAACACGGCTCCCGGGAACTTAAAAAAAATGTGACATCAATGCTTATGAGCTACCTACCTCAGCTGGGTATGCAAAGTGAAAGAAGAGAAATGACTTCGCGTGTCATGCTTTCGCTATACTTCAAGGCATTGGTGATGATGAAACCTAACGCAATATATTTGTAATATTTTTGTTTACTAAAGCGTGCAGTATTTCTTGGTGCGTATTCGGGTGTGTTGCATCCCCCAGTTTATAATCTTACAATATGCCACAGAAAACTGCTGCACATACAGGTACGCCATTCATTATCGCCTCTCTTCGCCGCAGCCAGGCGACAACTGGTGGCGGTCCAGAAGACCTGCCACCTCTGGACGAATTTGAGAGCCGCGTGGCGATGGACCCGTAAGCGATTTCCGGAATCTCTGGCGGCCTGGATGTAGGTGCCCCGAGTGCAGGTATGAATGCGAACAGGTGTGCCTGTATATACAGCTAGACAGCGCGCTTGCACGGCTGTCTCAGTAATGCGGAGATGAACGTATGTCGTTATAGCTAAAATTTAAATAATAATGGTTCTTTTATACTCCTAACCTTCTCGCAGCAGCTCATGTTGAAAATTGTGTAAAAACAAGTCAAGAAAGTTCTTATGGGCCCAAACTTTTAGGCAGTTGCAGCAAGAATCCAAGTAGCTATTGTAGGAGAAAATTTTGCAAAGAAATTACACATGCAAAGGAGCAGTAGATAAATTGCATACAAAAAATAGTGAAAAGAACACTGAAACTAGGTGCAACAGCGGGTGTTTTCGTAAAAGAGAGCCAATCATGGGCGCCGCATGGATTTTGCCTTCCAGGATGGAAACACAAGTTGCATCGCAGTGGAGGGAGCTGACATACCAGTGATGCTGATAGGGTGTGCTATAAGTACTGGTGCGGCATGAGGGGGGCATATGACCATTTTGCAGCCCTTCTCTCCCCCTTCAGATGCCCACAGAACCTATATGCAATATGAAGAGTACTAAATGTGCACTCCAACAAAAACATGGGGAAAAAAGCGATGAGAGAACAATTTTATAGCAATGCAGACGATCACTGACAAGAACGCAAAAAGGGTAAAAATTGATAATCATGAACATTGGGTTTATGATGCTCTTATGAACAGAACCGCCAACCACTGCATCATTATGAGCCACGCTGCAGCAGAAAGGTAAATTTCTATCACCTGCGATTGTTTACTGTTAGTGGATGCCACACATTACACAGATATCAATAAGCTTCCACCTTTATACGACCGTCGAGGACAGGATCAAAGCCGCGACTCTTGAGTCAGCAACCAAGCAATAAAATTCCTTATTCACAGAAGTAGCCAGAGAGAACATAAAATTTCATTTCCTTCTTGTCGGTATGAAGGGGTGATGGACAATAATCTCACAGTTTCATATGGCTTGACCTTTGGAAGAAACTATCCTGCATATGTTACACGTTCAGAAGCACTTAAATCTTTAGTTTTGTGTTTTGAAACAACAACAGAGCACATATACCTCAGGCAAGGGTTAGCAAGTCGACTGCACGGGGTGCCTGAAAGTATTGTGATCCAGTACACTAGGTGAAGACACCCTTGACAAAAACTGATGACGAGTACAGGGGAAACAGACCTTGTTTAGCGAAACTATACAGTTATGAAGCCTTTTTGTGCGCAACGCTTCTGTTTCCTCTTGCATGAAAACTAATTTTGCATACTGTGCTTGTGCATGAGTTGACCCTAATTCAATGATATACCTATGTTCTCTTGTTAGATGAACAGCCAGACAATCCCTTCATTGCAGAGCTGTCAATACCAGGGTGAGAATAACTGTTACAAGACGGTTTGAAATACCAAGTATTAGAAAAAAAATGTCCCATTTTTTCAGACCCAGCCACATAGCATATGAAGAACTCGGGGAAGGTTAGTGGCCCATTTGCCAATATTTGCTGGTTTTGCTTGTGAGAATATTTGTATAAGCACTGTAGGTAATTGTGTGCTTGCACCTAATCACTGAATATTGTTAGCAAAAAACACACAATAAAGCGGCCGTGTATTGCAAGCATACTTCTCTTTGACGTTTTATTTGTTCAATCATGTGATAGAAGGCATAAATAAATGCACAGAAATTATAGTACTAGCAAAGTGAGACACAACCATAGCAAAAGCAATGATAAACCTTAACAATAAAGAGATGTTTTTGCAGATTTGTATATCAACCACAGCGACATTATCATTTATTTGGCATCGTTGAATTATTTTAAGCGGGTAAGGAGTAAGGGTCCACATTTTATGCAATATCTATAAAACTTTGCAAAAATTCAAACACGATTTCTCTGCGAGATCAACAGTAAAAGGTAGACCACTTACGATTGGTGATGTGTGCAGATATGAATGTTGGATGCTTCTCGACGAGTTGCACTGTTCAGTGTGCCTTACTTTTGGTTTAAATAAAGGGAAAGACTAAGTGAAGAGTTGAACCAATGAAATATCATACAACGCCACTGCAAGCCACCTTTCACAATCACTTGTCAGGGCAGCAGCTTATCTTGTGGCTGGCACACAGGTGCAGGTTGCAGTGTTGCAGCTTAAGGTTTATGTAAAGTAGGAATCGCTGATGGTCTGGGGAATTTATGCACATCATTGTCCCTTTTTGAGGCTTTCAAGCAGTAATGTTGCATCAAGAGAAATAAATGACTTTACAAAATAATGGTGCACAATTAATGTAATACTAACTAAAGCAATTGAAATGGCCAATGAATATACTTAACCTAGGTAAATATTTTTACATATTATAAATACCGCATATGTAGCAGGGAGAGGTAAGCAACTTTCATGAAGATTCTTTCACACACCCCCACTGCAGCTGTCCGCACAAAGGAAGTACTCTTTTCCGAACATCCGTCCTGCAAAATTCCCTATGTATTGATCTAACATTACATTGTTTGTCATTGCTAAAAACTGAGGCTACAAATTATGTCCCCCCCCCCACAAGCAGCAGCCTAATTAAATTTAAATATATGAGATTTAAACAACTCCTTCTTTACTGAATGTTGAGTTCATTGCATTTTATACTGCAGGCACCTGTGATGCCGTTAGAAATGTTCCGTCTAGTGCTGGGTAAGCCTCAAATAATTCAAAATGTGGTACTCTGTATATAAAGTTTTTTTCTGCATCTGTACAGATCAAGCCACCAAGACTGGGACAGTGCAACTGGTAAGCACACAGAACCATGTATTTTTATTTCCTTTAGAAAACACACAAAGTACAGCAACCAAAAGTTCTTAGAAAAGTTGCTTATTCAGATTGACAACATATGTGACCCTACCCGTATCTGTTTACACATACAATAATAAAGAGTAGTAGAAAACATATGTACAGGTGCATGCAGTCTTGAGCAAAAGTTTGGAGAATTGTTGTCTTTGCTATCCTTGAGGAGTGTACATGCTTGTTGCAATCGAGCCATCCGCATGCAGTGCCCATACCTCGTATTCCGTGAAAGCATGTACACTACGGTCTGTTTGTAAAAGAACGCAACAAAGATCCCAGTTCATATTTGCGGCCTTTTAAAAGCAAAAAACAATGCTCATACATGGCACTAGGCTGTCAAAAGTAGTTAAAAATCACAATCACTGATAATACCGTGCAAATCTAAGCCCAATGCTCATGCAAGATTGTGAAACCCAGACACATGAAGCACGCAAGCGTTCCCTTTAACAGTGGACTGTCTGTCCGTTGTATGAGCAGATAAGCTAGCACAGATCTTTTGATTTTACAGTTTGCACACTTTTGTTTGCAACTTCAAAGAGTAAAACAAATCATCCAGTCATCATACACATAATTTATACATACAGGTAAAGTAACTTTTGGGCACCAAGAAAAATACTGAAGAAATTTAACATGTGCAGGAATGCAAATCTGGCATTGCTGCGGTGGTCTAGTAGCTAAGGTACTCATCTGCTGACCTGCAAGACGCGTGATCGAATCCCGGCTGCGGCAGCTACATTTTCGATGAAAATGCTGTAGGCCCATGAAAATGCTGTAGGCCCGAGTTTGAAGATTGGGCGCACGTTAAAAAACCCCAGGTGGTCGATATTTCCAGAGCCCTCCACTACCGCGTTTCTCACAATCATATCGTGGTTTTGGGACATTAAACCCCACATAACTAGCAGGTATGCAAATCTGAGAAAAAATTAGACGATTCTGTAAATTTTAGAGTGACTCAAAGAAGATGAAAGCAGCAGTTCACCTAATGAAAAGACACAGAAGCACATCAGTGGTATTTGCAAATACTCTTGGATACTTGGAATGAATGCAGCATGCAGTCTAAGCTTGCACACGTTGGCCTGAGAAACTCTAAAGTGTGGCAGCTCCCGATAGAGGTCCAGTGAACGAAGAACACAAACAACCGTACTGTTCGCTGCATTATTTATATGTGTCGCAATAATTTTTTTAAAAAATCACCGTTTTTCACTAGTTGAGGCATCATACTTTGATGACCTGTTGATATAGAAAAGTGCAGATAACCCTAAACATAAATGTGTAATGCTTCCAAGCAATTAATTGCATTACCTTCAGAGGAAAAAAAACCATACCCTCTGCAATGATACATCCGCAAACACTTTCTTGTCAAATCCATTGTGTGGAGGGCCACAAAGACTGTCATGCATCATTGTTAGGGCACAACACCGTCTGTTATGCATGATCAATGTGTTAAATAGAAATAAGGAATGTTCCCATTTCACTAGGTAGATTTCACTAGTTAGATTTCACTAGGCAGATTCGACTGGCAGTAGATGCCATTTGAACCATATTTGGTACTCCTAAAGGTATCAACCATGCATTTAGTGACCGCCAAATGGCATATTGCCATAGATACCGTTTACAATATTCGACATTATGAAAAATCAGCGTCCACAGTCTTGTGCGCACTCTTGCTTGGGGCCACAAGACTCATGCCTCTTGTTCACAGGCACGAGCCAGTGTGGGTTGGAGCTGCGAAGAAGAAGAAGGTACGTGGGCAGAGGAACAGTTTTTGTTTTCGGAACGCTCTAG
The DNA here is from genome assembly GCA_013436015.1 of Rhipicephalus annulatus. Taxonomy (NCBI): domain Eukaryota; kingdom Metazoa; phylum Arthropoda; class Arachnida; order Ixodida; family Ixodidae; genus Rhipicephalus; species Rhipicephalus annulatus. The sequence goes on along the minus strand of WOVY01000237.1, from coordinate 2,653 downwards.
CGGACTCTTCCATCTTTTCGCACATATTTTTCAGGGCACAAGTTCCCCCATAATAAACTAGTTTTTGACTTTTCCTCTCTCGCATCCGTTACAATATGACCTTTGTGCAACATTAGGTACAAGTCATTTTATGTCATTTTTAAAATGTAGGTGAGCCACAGCAATGCAGCAGCAGCAGCACTTCGCGGTGGCGACAGCAACCACGCAACTACACAAGTGAGAAACGATTTACATAGTAAGGTTTAATGGGGTGAACAGTACATGAAAATACAGAGTTTGTACATCGAGGTCCATTTTAAGAGAAGACTGGCAGGCAGTGGCATAACATTACATAGGAGAAAAAGAATAAATGTGCACATAAGGGGAGTAAGATTCTTATTTCACTCTTGTACTCAGTCCAGAGTTTATACAAGGTCATTATTGCTGTGCTTCTGTTTTCCTTGGCAACCAAGTAAAGAACAAAAAAATGACACTAAGCCGGCTTAGCAGTTACTGGGTTGCAGCACCGAGCGTTTAAGTTCTGACTGCTGACCACGACAACTACTCTGGGGCGCTAAACGCAAGGCTACCCGGGAACATTGCTTTTAAAATGCAATTAACAATACACATTTCCATCTTCAAGGAAAAGGATCTACAGCAGGGGCGTACTGCACAAAGCTTGAAGTGCATATACACCAAGTAGTGAGCATACAAATATAAGAACTCCAGCTATTTCAATGTACGTATGAATCTGAGTAGTACACTGAACAACCCGGCCTGATCACTAATAGTCGTTGTTAATCTGTCAACTTTGTCCCCCTTGGAAAATCGGTGGCTAGAGTAGGTGGCTGCTTATCCCAAGGTCACAGGTGCGATCCCAGCCGCGGCTGTCTCATTTCAATGGAGGCGAAATGGTAAAGGTCTGTGTACTGTGCGATGTCCGTGCACGTTGAAAACTTGAGATGATCCTCCATTAGGGGTGTCTCAGGTGATCACATCGTTGTTTTGGGATGTAAAATCCCACATATATATCTGTCAATTTTGCTGGAGCCACAAAGCACATGGCGATGAAGTGCCAGATGTAGTGCCATTAATGGAACGTGGAAAAAGTACAATAGTAATTAGGGCAGTTGCATGTATGAAAGTGCACAGGTGATACAATTATGTGATAACAACTTTTTCTCTTCTATTTCCAGAAGAACAAGAACTCTTCGAGCACATACTCGAAAATCGAAAAAAAAAAATTCTCAGAGCTCAAAGTGCACTGCAAGGGCTCTCAAAAGAATTTTGCAGGTTAAACTGCACAAGCACAGAATTCAATTTGAAGGAAACAGAGTGGTGCCAAATTACAGTGAAAACAATTAAAATTTTTTAAAGTGAATATTTTGGCTGTGTCCTTTCATAAGCAGACCAAAAATGAGGTGGTAACATTACCGAAACCAGCTCTGCATGGCAGATATTTTGTGTTGTCATGTGAATTGTAATCTGGACGTACCATCCATCCCTGTGTTGTTTCTGCATTACACCTCTGCACTGTAATACATGTTGGAACACTTTTAACGAATACAAGTCTGAAGCATTTATCAGCACTGTCTCGTTGGTAAACAGACATAATCTGAGCAGGTGCAAGCACCTTCCTTCAAGTTCTCACCAAGATCATAACTTGATTCCTGAAAATTAAGTGCACACAGAAAAGCAAATTTTTATCTTGCAATAAAATGCTTTAATTAACTGCTTCATTACAAGCAACAAACTACCTTTATTTGTCAGGTCTTCTCAGTGTACTTTTGAACTAACGACTGTTTCTCCATGCCCACAATGACCAGGTTTAAGGAAATAATGGCCTAAGATATTCTTTATTTTTGCAAAGTCTTGTCCAAGTCCAAGTCAATTATGTTATCGATATGTAGCATAAAAAACAAACACGCTATGTAGAACAGGCAAACTAACTAAAAATTAGAAAACACTTTTGCAGACTGGGGCAGTAAAACTAGCCCAGACTTGCCACATAAAACTGTGGAAACTACTTCTATTTTTTAACATTTAAATCACTAAATACCACAGTCTTTCGCCAAAATGTAATGTGTGCTGCATAGCCAAATCGAAATTATCACTCCGGAGACTGAAGCCAAAATTCTTGAATTTGGCAATCTTATTATGCATAACAATGTAGTTCTAAGCTGTATTTCTCTTCTTCATGTGTCTTGCATGAACTTTCTTACTATCGTTCAAGTGACTAAACATTGCTATCATAACAATTAGTGCTCAAACTTTCATTTACTGCAGTGAAACAAACTGAGGGCCATTTCACAAGGAATTTTTTTAATAAATATGAACCAACAACTGCTGTCTATACCCAGGACTGAGAAATGATACAAGCAGTTCATAAAATATCCTAGAAGGATTGATCGGAGGGTAAAAGTTGGTACAAATTTTTAAGGAGAGCACTAACAACCCTAGGCAGATGGCAAAGCCAGCACCATAAGTGCACACCTACAAGTGTTAGTGAGTGCTGGTGTTATCTTGTCTTTGCCTTGTGAACCCTAGTCTTTCAGTTGTCACCCGAAGTGTGAATACTTGATATCTAATCTCGATGGATGTCAAGCACAGTGAATGCAGATTGTTTTGGAATTGTGTTTAGCTTGCAATAATCCTTTAAATTCACGTTCAGCTA